>CM037092.1:20011575-20371964 GCA_020916435.1 Oxytropis ochrocephala
GGTGAGTCAAGTAGATTAGTAGTTAAAGCGTTCAACTTATATACTCATTCCTTTACACAATATAAGCAAATTTAATTATATCATACATATTAAGAAAACTATTAACTTCCATTTATTTTTATAAAAAATTACTTTAACTACCCATATTATCCTCATTAAAAGGAATTGAATGAACGGATAAAATTATTTCACTTTATATTGTCCAGTTATTGGACCACTGGAGGCAATCCGCTCCCAGTACTCAACGCATTTATTGTTGATTTTACCTCTATTCTTTCAATTTCATTTCCCCACACATCTCATTAGTTTTGATTTTACCTTTATTCTTTCATTTTATATTTCCGCAAACAACTCATTATTTTCCGGGATGAGGTAGCGGATTGAATTAAAAGTGTTTGGTAAAACTAGCGGTTGAAGTAGCTTATAAATATAAAATTACATAAATAGACATAGGTAATTAATGCTTAAAAAGGAGAGAGAAAATCATTTAATGGTGGATAAATGAGTAATTTAATTAAATTAGTAGGAGTAAAATTGAGAGAAAAAATGAAATGCTATAAACTATAAGCTCAAACGCTACTTCAAGTAGCGTTTCAAAAAACGCTATAAGCTACTGGAAAAACGCTAAAAGCTGGTATTGCCAAACACCTACAACTAGCGGATCCGCTATAAGCTAGCGGATTGGCTTTGCCAAACAGAGCCTAATTCTTTTCCCAAATAAATTATCTAATCTAATATCTATTTATACAAACAAACCTCCTATGAAATTACCAATTTAAATCTCTTATTAATATGACACATATATAATTTAAGAGTAAAAGTGTCATTACTCATCTATTTATCTACTTATCTACTTATACAAACAAACCTCCTATGAAATAACCAATTTAGATCTCTTATTAATATGACACATATATAATTTAAGGGTAAAAGTGTCATTACTCATTTTTTTCTATCTTTTTCTTCTTACACTCACTTTTTTATCTTTCTTCTTACACTCTCTTTTCTCCTTTTCACTTTTCTCTTACACTCTCTTTCTTACTTACACTCTCTTTTCTCATTTTCACTTTTATCTTACACTCTTTTTCTTCCTTTTTTCATTTTACTTTTCCCATAAACAATTATTTTCTTTCTATTATCACTTCATTTTAGTCTTTTTTACTAAATTTCTAAGTTTATACAAACACTATTCTACTAAAATTACCTATAAAAATGTAAATAAGTCACACTAAAAAAAAACTATCACCTTAAATTTTTAATTTTTCTCTCCAAAATTGGTTTACACTCTTATTGAAAATCTACTATCACCACCTCTTATTGATAGTCTACTATCTATCTTTTACTATCTGTTATAATCTACTAACCAACTAAATTAATTAATTGAAACTACGAGATAGCTGCAATAATGGATAAAAAACACGGGATAACTGCACTAATATATAAAAAAACACGAGATTAATATTTAAAATAAATATTTCTTATTAATAATCAACTATCTAACTTTTACTATCTACTATAATCTACTAATCAACTAAAATAATCAAATGTAACTACGAGATAACTGAATTGATATATAAAAAAACGGGATAACTATAGTGATATATAAAAAATGCGAGATTAATATTTACCATTGATAATTATAATTTTTGAAGACTACTATAAACCCACTATCTAAAAAATAAGAAGACTTAATTACTATTCTAACCGATCAGTATTTAAAACACACGTGACAAATATTTGTCACTAATACCTAAAAAATGACAATTGTCACTGATATATAAAAAAACACGGGATAAATATTTCTTATTGATAATCTACTATTCATCGTTTACTATCTACTATAATCTACTAATCCACTAAAATAATCAATTGAAACTATATAACTACAATGATATATAAAAAACACGGGAAAACTACACTAATATATAAAAACACAGGATTAATATTTGTCATTAATAATTAAAATTTGTGAAGACTACTATAAACCTAGCTACTTTCTAAAAAAAGAAGATTTAATGACTATTTAAACTACTGATTAATATTTAAAACAAATATTTCTTATTGATAATCTACTATCTCTCTTTTACTATCTACTATAATCTACTAATCAACTAAAATAACAATTGAAACTACGAGAAAACTGCACTGATATATAAAAAACACGGGATAACTGCACTGATATATAAAAAATACGAGATTAATATTTGTCATTGATAATTAAAAATGACAAATAATTGTCACTAATACCTAAGAAATGATTGCACTGATAATTTAAACACGAGATAACTGGACTGATAATTTAAAACACACACGTGACAAATATTTGTCACTAATACCTAAAAAATGACAAATAATTGTCACTGATATATAAAAAAACACGAGATAAATATTTCTTATTGATAATCTAATATGTATATTTTACTATATACTATAATCTACTAATAAACTCAAATAATCAATTGAGACTATGAGATAATTGCACTAATACATTTTTTTTGAAGCAATGCACTAATACATAAAAAACACGGGATAACTTTACTGATATATAAAAAAATACGGGAATAACAACACTGATATATAAAAAGACACTGCATTGATATAAAAAAATACGGGAGAAAGGCATATATTGTTTTTAAATGATATTTTTACATTTTTAAATTTTAATATTTATCTTTTTTTTATTTGAAACACCTTTTTTTTGACCAAATTGAAACTCCTTTTTTATCTACTTTAAAATTGTCTTTATTTTTACGGGGTAATGTTCGGACTATTTAAATACTGTCTAAGTTCATTCATAAAAAGAACACGACAGCACTCGTGCGTATGCAAATGTATCCTACTAGTTAATTCCTAAATGCTACTAACGACTCCTACAAGAATCTTCTTTTGATCTTACTATTTTTTTTAAAAAAGATACTAAGAAGTTTGTTCTGGGCTAGGCCGAGGCCCATCCCATCAAGAAGCACCAAAAACGGCATTACATCGACCGGGATGCATCATAGATGCGATTGGGCTGCCCAATCCAGGTCGACACAAGCCGGCCCAAACCAGCGCAAGACCCGACCTAGGAAGCAATCCTGCGAGTGAAAGACTGGACCAACGGTTCAGATCGATGCGCTACATCCAACAGCTTCGCCAACTCCTGCGTCTATAAATAGACCTTCACCCCTCGGGATCGTGCACGTTCTCATTTATTCTTCACCTCACTTCGTAGGCCGACTTAAGTATCGTCGAGTGTTTGCGAGTACAACCACCGTGGCGACCTCGATCATGGAGGACCAATCTCGCACAGCACCACCGCCGACCTAGGCGAGCCACAACCATCACCTATCTCGGGCCGGATCTTCAAACCGACCCAAGTACGAACAAAGTCGATAATAATGAAGGATAAATACAATAGGTGAGAGATTCACCAAAGTCTCTCACCGTATACCAGTAAATTGACCATATGAAATAATAAGTTGAGAAAAATTATGAGAGTTCCTTTTACAATCTAAAATAATTGAGTCATATTTTGAAGCGTCCTCCATTTGTTGATTGACATATCATCCACAACTATTTTGTAGTCCAAAACCAAAAGCCTCCCCTTCATTTTGACACTAAATTGTGAATTTTTCCAGAGTTCTTGCCTTGAGAAACTCACCCAAAGGCACTCTAACACAATATCAATACCAAGACCCTCTAAAACTTTTTAACTAATTATATAATATCTTTAAATGACATATTAGTCAATATAATTTTTCAACAAACTTTTCCCTTTTATCGCACACAGTCAGTCATAATGCTAGTGTGTGTACTTATATATACACACACTCTACTTCGGTCGTGTTTATTTATAAGAAAAATTTATAATTTTAGGTTCATTGAATAACTTATGCATCTGGTCGATAATACATATCAGATACATGAGTTATTTAATAAATCTACAACTATAATTTTTTCTATAAATAAATAAGACCAGAAGGAGTATATATATGGAGCTTGCTTATTAAATGATCCTTAAACCAACCACAATGAGTAAACAACACATTAAATAACTCATGTAAATTACATTTCATATCCATTTCATTCAATAAAACAGATATTACACAAAAGTTTACAAAAAAAATAATGCATAAATAAAACTACATGTAAATTAAAACTACCAACATTAAAAACAAAGTTAGAAAAGCAAAAATTTGGAAAAAAAAAGGTTATCTACCACCATTTTCTCCTTCGTGTTACTGAAATTTTTGGCTAAATAACATTATTGTAATATAACAATGTTATTTGGACAAAAAAATTTAGCTAAAAATAGCCAACAAATAGCTGTAAAAAAAACAAAAAACAAAAAAACAATAAGCCCGACATTGGCATTGCAAGCTCCTAAAATAATAAAAACAAAACAAACCCAACACCGTAATCATCGTTGCATCCTCTATTTCCACTTTCCATACCAACTACTAACCTTTTCGGGTTTTTTATCTCTTCTATTAAATCTAGCTATGTTCTTAATCACAATCATATTACTTTTAAACCCACAATAACTCCCTCTTTCTGATTTCTAATTTACCTTCTTCAATGTACGTCCTTGTATATCATGGGTTGTGGATTCTCAAAAATGCATGCAAATGATGTATCGGTTCGCCGCCGTAATCGGGTATGTAACCATGACATTGCTCCTCATGTTGAAGATAATAAAAAGATTAATCATAGCAATGACACCCATGTTGAAGATAATAAGAAGTTGGATCATGAGAATGACACTCATGTTGAAGATAATGAGAAGTTGTATCATGAGAATGACACTGATGGCATCGTGGTGGGGAATGAAGAAACAAAAATGATGATGGAGGAACAATGCAATATTAAGGAGACGTTGAAGGAGAAAAGTGTGGCAGATAATAAAGAAAAAAGGGTGGTGTTTGCTGATGAGATTCATGGAAAACTAATAAAAAAGTTGTCAAATTCTTTCAAGATTTGTGTTTCATGATTGAAATCTGTAAAACCTAGTTGATCTAATTCATCTTGCATCCTGGCCACAATATCAGTGTAATGCTTATGTGGAAATCAAATTAGTTAAAATAGTATTATTAGAAATACGTGAAATTATTCTGTCATTTATACGATAATGTCAGAGTAATGGATGATAGATTATTCCAAATTTGGCAACTATACCTACATCATAAATGGTATATTATAACCAACCAAAATTATTATGCTAATATATAAAAATAATTTATCTAAATCTAAATATACATCTATATCTATAATCCATAATCTATCTATATCTAGATCTATAATCTATAATATCAATAATTGAGAGGTCTCTCGGTCTGATGCTGTTTCTGCAGGTGCCTCGGTTCAACAGGCCCTCTCGGTTTCGTGCGTGGAGCTTCAGCAATTGTTGCTGCCAATCAAGCTCTCGGATGGGGCGGATAGGTGGTATTGGGTACCGGATATGCTGGGAGGTTTCACGGTGAAAAAATGTTATGAATGCTTACTAAAATTTTCTGCAGGCGGTGCAAATTCCCAGCAGGCCGAAACTATCAATGGCTGCAAGAAAATCTGGAAATGTGATGTCCCGTCTAAAATCCAAATATTCGCATGGAGAGTATTGTTGCAACGGGTCGCAACCAGAGTCGCTTTACATAGAAGAGGTATTCTCCATCAAAATGATCTAAGTTGTGTGTTGTGTTTCCGGGGAGAGGAGTCCGTGGAGCATTTGTTCTTGACTTGTGATGTAGCCAAAAATGTATGGAGGTGCGTATTTATGTGGGTGGGCTCTTCGGTTGGTACTACAAAGAACATAATAAATCACTTTGTTGAGTTTGGAAAATTGGCAAAAGGAAAAAGGCAAAGGGGGGTAAAGCATCTCATTTGGATGGCGATTGTCTGGAATTTGTGGATGGCACGGAATAAAGGTGATATTTAAAGGCGAGGTGGTCTCCGTTCCAGCAATAGTAGCGGGTGTGAAGGATTCGGCTTGGAGTTGGTTTAAGGCAAGGAAGGGGCAGAAATGCAATGTGGCTTGGGGGGATTGGTTTAATTGCCCATTGGGTTGTTTCAATTTGTTGTAATTGTGCATTGTATGAACTGTAGTTTGTTGTATTGGTGAGGGGGAGAAATAGTGGGATAGCTCTCTTTCTCACTATGGCACAATTTAGTTTGTGCGGGGTACTCTTTTTCCTGCTAGAGTCTTTTTCCCAAAGGGTTTTGGCTCTAGTAGGTTTTGAGGAGACCCTCCCCCTTCTCTTTCTCTCATTGTAAGGGTTGGGCACCCCTTGTGCTCCCTTCAATGTTATCTTGATTATCTAAAAAAAAAATCATATGACACATGTGAATAGAGTTGGCAAAACAGGCTACCCCAACCTCTATCGGGCTGATCCGCGTCGGGCTCGATCGGGCTTTTACGGGCTGGGGAAAAGAATCTGCCTTGAAATTTGGGCTCAACTTTTATGGCCTTATGCGGGTCGCAGACTTTTTGGGCTCGCTCTCATTATACACCGATGCTTATTAAAAATGATAATTTTTTAAACAAAATGCTCTTTATTTTTTAACCCCACTGTAACGTAAAAATAAACCAAACAATAAGAGCCTGTTTGAAATCCATTTTCGAAAACAGTTTTTAGTTTTATAAAATTTTTAATGAACAATTTGATAAATTTTAAAAACCAGAAAACGGTTTTTAAAACTCAATTCAAACAGGCTCTTAATTATCATCATGTGATTGAATGTAGCTGGAAATATTGACAACGAGACAGAAGTAGCTAGCACCTTGTGTAAATGATGTGGGATAAGAATGTAGTTAGTTAAAAATGAATCTAATATGAAGCTTATGATGCCAAATTCTAGAAAAGAAGAATTTCCCAAGTCTGTGAAAAAAAAAAAAAAGGAGCTCACTGTGTGTTTATATTTCCCAAGTCGGTGAAAACATTTGGCAGCTATGCATCCTATTCTTTTAACAATCCTGTTATGTGTACACACAAATTTTTTCACAAACTTTTAACAATACTGGTATGTGTTTTTTGGTATTTTCGTAATCCGTGTATATTGTATAAGATGTAAAAGTAAATGCGAGATAGACAGAGAATTGTACGGTGTCACATACGGTATCAAATATTATGCGTCCAAATAACACAACTCTTCTCTTAATATGCGGGCTACTCATAGCCTAGTCGTGCTAGCCTGATATGGGCCCGTTTTTTTGGGGCCGGGCTAAAAATACCGGATATAAAAATGGGCTAATTTTTCTGGCCCAAGCCCTATGTTTTATCGGGCTATATATAGCCCGGCTCGGTCCAATAGGCTCAGTCAATTTTGACAGCTCTACATGTGAATGATCTAACTCTAAAGCAATAATACTAAAATAATATGTTCTCTTGTTATTCTCTTCTGTGTGCGATAACATGTTATCACTATACAAATGATGATTCTACGTATGAAATCTTCTTGCACACCATATCTAATTTAATAAGTTGATTTCTATATTAATTGTTCAACCACTACAAGAAAACAGACCGTTACCCCGATGGTCAATTACCGATGATCAAATCTGTCGATAACAGCCAAAAAGCCACTGGTAACTACATTTTCAGACAAATTTATTGACAGGATGGCTCGCTCGCAAATAGGCTTTCGGAAATATTTACCGACAAAATTGGGGAATTCGTCAAAAATTACTGCTGGCCAATGTCGTCGGTAATCTGTGGGTAATTCGATCATGTGGGGTGTTTTCCATTGCTAATTACCAACACAAGAAAGTAGACCATTACTGTGATGGCAATTACCGACGGTCACATCGATCCATTGGTAACAGCCAAAAAGCCACGGCCCACTTGCAAATAGGGAGTCGGACACACGTACTGACGTAAATGAGGAATCCGTCAAAAATTATTGCAAGCCAATGTCGTCGGTAATCTGTGGGTAATTAGTATGGGGTGTTGTCCGTTGCTAATTACCAACGGCCAAATTCGTCAAAAACCATCGCACATGCAATTCTTACCGACAACCAAATCAGTTGGTAATCAACCAGTGGGTTAATTTTTTTCAGCCTACTTATTTATATTTGGTTTAAATATGTTTTTAGTCTCTACAAATATATTGTTTTTTGATTTTAGTCCCTGCAAATATATTGTTTTTTGACTTTAGTCACTCGCAAATTTTTTTTTTAAAAAGTTCCTGCAAATGTCACAATTGTCCATTTTCGTCTTTCTGTTAACTTTTCTGTTTGTAAACACTGAGTTGGTACACATTTGTCCTATTTGGCTTTGACATGTCATAAATTATTATTTTCTTTTATTCTAAAATGCTGACTTGGATATAAAAAACAAATTCCCAATTTGAATTAGGGTTCTTTCATCTTCATCTTCCTCATCTCCAGCAACCCTTTCTTCATCTTTCTGACAAAACTGGTGAATGGAACCTGGGGTTTTAGTATAGTTCAAGTTTTGCATCGCATATCCCACACAGTCAGCTCCGAAAGGTGGATTGAAAGAAATTTGAACCAGGTTTACTATGTTCGATCAAAATTTTGGGCATTTGAAGAATGCACATTCATGGCCAGGATCTAGCCAAACTTTGGTGAGTTACTTTAGCATGATTTCCTCATCTGATACAACTTTCTTCTGATTATTGAGGAATGAGCCATTTTTGGTTATTGGGAAGCACCAAAAAGTGATGAAATATATCCCATTACAGGAGTAATCAAAGATAGTGGTAGAGCTTCCCATAATACTACATATTGATGCATTATCTGCATCAGAATCTCATCAATCTAAATATAAATATTGATTCAGATGCCAATCTGAGTTGGTGCCTTGGTGCTTTGTAGACATGAAAAAAACATTGGCAAAGATCAAGAGGGGGCTGCTGGAGATCGTAGATAAGGAAAATGATGATGAAGGAACCCTAATTCAATTTGGGAAATTGTTTTTTATATCCAAGACAGCTTTTTAGAATAAATTGAAAATAAAAATTAGTAACATGTCAAAGTCAAATAGGACAGATGTGTGCCAACTCAGTAGTTACAAACAGAAAAATTAACGGAATGGCGAAAATGGATAACTGTGACATTTACAGGGACTTTTTTTTTTTAAAAAAATTTGCAGGGACTAAAATTAAAACACACTATATTTGCAGGGACTAAAAACATATTTAATCCTTTATATTTTTATTAACAGATACTAAAATATAAAATAAATCAAACAATTTTATATGGAAATTCTAGGAAAAATTAAACAAAATTTGAAATGTCATAAATACAAAAAAATAATCCACCAGCCAAATAAAAACAAAGAGTCATAAAGTAAATGTCATGATAGTACAAAAAGTCCTAATATTGAGCATCATCAGAATCAGAGTTGAATCCTTTTTTTTAGATAATCAAGATAACATTGAAGGGAGCACAAAGGGTGCCCAACCCTTACAATCAAAGTTGAATCCTAGTGAATAGCATAATCAGGGTCCCAGCTCCCCTAAGTTGCCTCGGTAATCATGTGATGAAACTCCTATTGTTTTGCATAACCAAACAACAAAGCATAATTAGTGTAAATTTTAACAAAGCAACACAATATATCAAATCGTGTTCAATATTTTCATGGGTCTTCCTCGAGTGCTCAACAAAAAAATCGCGGGGTGTCCTTCCTGACATGTGTGGCCCTATGCAGCTCATGTGTAGGGATTTTTCCCACCCGAGCTTCTTAGCCCGTAAAAATGAAAAATACATGTTCAAGGATTTCTAACTAATCTCCCTAACTAAAATAACTCCTAGATTTGTAAAATACTTTACTCGGGCATGCCCATAAACCCATCTGCTACAGTAACCATCACCTGACGGCAATGCCTCCTCTGGTGAGGTACATCAGCAACTATGATCTTCCCCTTATCACCTCTCGGTGGTTTGGGGGCAGTTGGTCAGAAGAACATCCTTGATGCATATCTATATATGAAAAACAAAATTTGATTTTGTTTTAATTAAATTTGAAGACAACAAGTACAATAATATGATAAGTTACTACGAAGATTATCTAAAAGTCAAAATACAGACATAACCAATAAATGTAATGAATCTTCATCTTCATCTTCATCCTCTTCATCTTATTGTTGTTCATCCACTTTCAAAACTGGTTCCTTCAATGAGGAGTCGATCGTGTTCGATTAGTCTTTCGCCCCTATACCCAAGTCAGACGAACGATTTGCACGTCAGTATCGCTGCGGGCCTCCACCAGAGTTTCCTCTGGCTTCGCCCCGCTCAGGCATAGTTCACCATTGTTGTTCATCCACTTTCAAAACTGGTTCCTTCAATGAGGAGTCGATCGTGTCACGTAAGGTTTCAATTGGTTCAACTTCAATTATCTCATTTATGCCTTCAATTTATCCACTTGATAAGGAACCCCGCATCAGTGGCTTCAATGTGACCCCGCACTTTTGTCTAAATTGCAACACACCATCCTCCTTGAGTCAATGGATATGAACATATATACTACACTCGTCTTACATTTTTCGGCGTGATAAAGGATCAAAGGCTTGATACCTTTCATCCATTTGAATGTCCACGATATTACATTTTGAATTCAATTCGTTTCTCTAACCGATAGATCAAACCAACTACATATATTAAAAGAAAACGGTTCTATTTTTATAGTCTAAAATTGTGAATTCAAGTTCATAGATGCGTTAGATCATGCCGTAACAGTCATCTTTCAGCTCCTTCTGTGAACCCTTTACATATATCTCGTTGTTAATTGTTGTTTTTTATCACTCCGTGATTGGGTGTCAAATTTGCTACCATTAACAGAGTACGTGTGTCATTCACTAACAGATGGACTACTTCTCTCTTTTTTTTGTCATGAGGACTACTCTTATTTGTAATAAATTGGCCCTTCTTTATTGCATTTTTGCATCGTAAGGGGCATATTCTCTTAACAATTTTAATATTTTAAAAGATATCCACAGCTGGCTCGATGGCTAGTAAATGACATTTCCTTTAATAAAACATATTTACACAAAGATATAAATATAAAAAATAATGCAATATTTTTAAAAAGAAACAAATATAGATTAAAAATACAAACACTAAAAACAAAGTCAAAAAAGCAAAAATTAGAAAGAAAAAAAAAAGCTAAAATTACATTACAAGCTTTAATTAAAAATTCTAAAAACGACTTATCTACAACACTTTTCTCCTCTAGAAGATAAGTATTGGTCATATGTCCAGAATTTGCGGATAAGATAAGTATTGCTCATAATCTACATATAATATATAATGGATAACAAATAACAAACAAAATAACAATAAGCTTTGACATTGCCATTCAATCCTAAAATAATAAAAGGAAAACAAACCCATCATCGTTGCATCTTGTATTCCACTTTCCATACCAACTACTAACATTTTCTGTAATTTTATTTCTTCAATTAAATCTTTCTATGTTCTTAATCACAACGCAATATAACTCCCTATTTTTTTATTTCTATTTACTTTCTTCAATGTCTTTCATTATCACGGGTTTATTTGGATTGTCAACAATGCATGCAAAAGACGCATTGGATCGCCACCGTAATCCGGTCTATAACCATGTCATTCCTCCTCATGTTGAAGATAATAAGAAGTTTTTTCATGACAATGGTACTCATGTTGAAGATAGTAAAGAGTTTTATTACGAGAATGAAACTAATGGTGTCATGGAGGGGAATGAAGGAACAAAAACTATAGAGGAACAATTCAATATTAACGAGGAGAGGTTGAATGAGAAAAGTGTGGCTGATAAAAAAGAAAGAAGTGTGGTTTTTGCTGATGAGATTCAGAGACAACTCGTAAAGGAACATGATCGACGTATCTAAATTTTCCCTTTCAAAATGGTTTCTCTTTCTGAACCAAAGACCAAGAGCATCTCTATGAACCAAAAAATCATTAGGTGTTAAGTTTTTGGTTCATAGAGGTTTGAGAACTTGGTGGAAAATACTATTTGTTGTCAATTCTTTTATCTGCGGTTAAGATCTATTTGTTGTCAATTTCTTTGAAGATTTGTGGTTCATGATTGAAATCAGTAAAATCTAATTGATCTTCCATGTATCACACTTCTTGAGTATTATTATTGTTTATAAAGATATTTAATTTTACAATTATCATTCATTCTCATTGTTTGAAATGCAAGCAATTCGCCCAAATATCTTGGTGGTCAATAAGCAATATGAATTATTTTCAAATTAACTTCCTTGACATCTCTCTGCAGGGTGTTCAGAAGGGTTTTCTTCATAATTTTGAATTGAAAATGATGATTATATTTATGATTATTTGTCATTTCTCTTAGTCAAATTGAAATATTAAGTTATTTGTTTCTCGGAAATGATTTGTTTCTAGGTGCAAGGATATACAAAGAAAATATGTGAGCTTCTTTTCCCATTAGTTTTGGACAATTTAATTAACTTTATTTTATCTTTTCTCGATACCTTATACATGTTGAATGTTCATTTTGGACTCACAAATGATGTAAAAAATTCTTTCATATTTAAAAGAAAATAAATTCATAGTGGTAGTGACGATTACATCAACAACATTAATATCTGTTGAGTGTCGAAAAACATGCAGAATTGGTGATAGTATACTTCATATTTCGTGAATTTCATAAGTTATTTTTTTATCTTAACTTACATGTCTAGAGGGTTGGGAACTTACTTGGTGGAAAAGACAATATATTTTTTCTAAACAAGTTTTTTTTTTTTTAATAAGCAAGCAATATATTGAAGAGGGGCACTAGGGGTGCACCCAACCCTTACAAAAATATGGAAAGGGGAGAGGCCTCATTAAAACCTCCCTAGGTCAAAACCATTTGGGAAAAAGACCCAAGAAGGAAAAAAGAGTACCTCAAATAGGATGGGATGCTTATAAAGCCTCTAGGCACCCCACGAGGTAATTACACCAATCTGAAAACGTCACCCCGCTATTTCTCCCCTTCCGAGCTACAAACCAGCTCCAAGATACATATTTAATAGAGTATATAATAGAGTTTACATTTGCCACAACCCCCTGAAAGATAGTTCTATTCCTAGCCAGCCACACCTGCCACATTGTTGCAACCCCGAAAATATGTTGAAGCCTACGAACCTTCCTCCCTTTAGCAAGCTTGCAAACTTGTTGGAATGTATGGAGTACCTCATCACCCACATCTCCATCCAAATTCAGCCAAAGGGATATGCCACGCCAAACGGAACGCGTAAAAATACATTTGCAAAAGACATGAGCAGCAGATTCCGTTTCACGGAAACAAAACACACAAGACAAGTTATTTTAATGTTTCAGCAACATTCATTTGTGCCTTTATTGTTCCCTAAAGACGAAAATAAACTACAAGTAGGAGCAATATTTTCACTTACTTAGGCCTCTAAACCTTCCATGTTCTCTTCCGTTTTACATAAACTTTTTTGTTTATATTTATGAACGCAGTGGCAAAACTTGACAATAATTTTGGAGGGTGTCAAATAGTTAAATAATATATATATATAAACTAAAATGTTTCACAACTATTTTAACAATTATATATTTAGTTGAATTGGTTTTTATCATTTACCACAATATATAAATGTACAATGTTCTAATCTAGGTTTTATCACTTTTGGAGAAAAAATACACTTGAATGTTGCAAAATAAAAGAAAATCTGCAAATTATGCTTCCCGGGATTGTTGAACCCCAAAGATACAAGCATTTAGTAGTATTATATATATATATATATATATATATATATATATATATATATATATATATATCGATTTGATATTAACTCTAAACTATGTATATGAATTGATTTAAAAAAAATATCATTGGTACCGTGGAATACTAGCTAGGCTCCCACGAAGATCCACCCCTGCCTGCATCGAAGACAGAAGCGAGCATATATCTAAAAGAACTAGAACTAGAAATTAAATATAAAATCTATTAATATATAGATCAAAGGATATAAATATATCACTTTGTATTGAATACATTAACATTTTTTTAATTTTTTTTAAAATGGAAATTAGTACTACACTAAATTGTAAATCTTTATATAAATAATTTTTTTTGATAAGTATAGTAATAGTCAGTTTAAATTAAAAATGTTAAAAATATCTACCAAATTATAAACTCAATTCGAAATAATATATAATATCTTAAAAAAACAAAACTTCTTAAGTTGAATAAATCTTAGAAAAACTAATTAAAAACTAAATTATTAAAACGTTAACATTTTGAAAGGAATTTAGTAATAATATTTCGTAATAAAAATTAAAAGATTAGATAAAAAATATTTAATATATTTGTTCTGGCCCAAAGTACCAAACACGGTCCAAATTAAGCTAGCTACTAATAAGCGACCCAACACAAGCAAGTCCCCTCCAAAAGGCAGACGCGAAAGGCAAGTGGTGATTCGTGCGCCACTGTTATCTACGTCAGAAATTAGTTCACCAGATCTGATGGCTGCAATTCGACCTGGCAATCGAGTGCAGCCAACCCCTGATGCCCATGTCGACCCTATAAATAGATGTCAACCCTTAACACCAAGTACACATTCATTCTCTCATACCTCCAATATCGCTTCCTAATTCTGACTTGGGCATTAGAGTGTCATTCTTGAGTCAAGCTCTGTGGTCCGACTTTAGTAGGAGCACCCTACCAACTATCCAGATCGGTTGACCCAAAATCAGATAAGGTATAGTTCCTTACCATGTGACGTATTATATATATATATATATATATATATATATATATATATATATATATATATATATATATATATATATATATATATATATATATATATATATATATATATATGTGTGTGTGTGTGTGTGTGTGTGTGTGTGTGTATATATGTATAAGAGAATAAACATATATTCTTGCAATGTACGTAAAAGTTTGTTGAAAATATGGCTTTAGTTATATTTCTTATATTTTATACTACAATATGTCATATATAACACTAATTAAAATACATTTGTACGCATCTCGAGTAGGTAATTCAGTTGGTGAACTAAGAGATATCGAAGGAGTGCAAACACAAGGTCCTTTTCAAATTCGAGAAACTAATATTTTCACATCTCGCTAACTACTAGCCACTAACATTTGTCTTTAAAAAAATTGTACACACAAGAATCATGTTTATTCTTTAAAATAGTCACACAATTTTTAAAATAAGTTTACAACTTTACATAGATAAGAAAATCCTATTTTGAGTAAAGAATGAGAGCTAAAAAGAAAGCAACTCTGTAATATGTAGGCCCGTGCATACGCACGGTGTTTAGTTTCAACAAATAATATCATACATCCAAATTAGAAAAAAATAAAATACTAATAATTAACGCCAAATTATACATGACACTAATATAATTTTGATATTTATAATTTGGGTAATTATATTTTTTTGAAGCAATTTGGGTAATTATCTTGAAAATAACAACTTATAATTACTACTTTTAATTATTGATTGGTTTCCAGAAAAACATGTTATAACTATAATTGTAGGTTTTTGTTGCACATAATGCATAATAAAAAATATGAATACTATGTTAAAACTATATTAATGTAAAATTCTTTTATAATATTTCAACAATGTAATTTAAATATTCATATACCGGAAAATATGAATTGATATTTAATAATGTAATGATATTTATGTCATAATATATTATTTGTTATATATGTAATATATTATTTGTTATATATGTAATGTTATAATTTTATTTACCTATTTAATTTATAATTTAAAATCATTGATTATTTTATATAAATGATTTGAATTACTAAAGCTTAAAGTAAAAATGACAATTGATATATGAATAAGAATTGAACTTATAATACAAAAAACTCTGTAATATGTAGACTCATGCTACGCACGGGGTATAGTAAAAAATAAATAAATATTATGTTAGAAATTATATTGATATAAAATTCTATTAGAATATTTCTACAGATTAAGTTTTTTTTTTTGACAACTTCTACAAAGTAAGTTAAATAGTATTGTTTTTTTTTTGACCAAAAGTTAAATAGAATTGTTATTTCTTGTAAATTTATGCCGAAGGTAGTGGTGTTAGATATTTAATTTTGGTGATTAAGTGACCCCTGCAATAAATTTTGAAAAAAAAAAAAAAACATACTCATAGAAATGAGTAAATGCAACAAATTAGTCATCTCGCATTAGAGAATGTTTCATAATAAATATAAAAAGTGCTAATCACACCACCATGGTCCTTGAATAAATATTGAAGAAATATATTGTGAATTATGAAATATAATTATAATTATAAATTATAATTATAAATCTAATATATATACAAAAGAAAATAAAACAAGGGGCCTAATTGCTTAGATGTCAATCAACTAAGGTGTCCACCTCATTACCAACTTAAAATGCCACCTCATTATCATTAAAACCAAATATTTGTAGTGTCACAACCAGAGTAATTCAAGGAAAAAATCATTAATGTTAATACAATGTGGCCCATCATCATCACCAATTTCATTGGTCCATCTCTATGAAACAAAAAAAAAATGAAAACACATTAGAAATGCTTACAATTCAATTCACTGTCAAAAAAAAATCCTTACAATTCAATTCATAACCTTAAAACGTGGAAGCTCTTGCTATCCACTACTTATATTACGGTTTCATTTCATTTCCTTACCTAAACAATTAAAATGTCAAAAATTACATTAATTTAATTATTTGTTCCCACCATTTTTTTTGAATGCTAAACCGTAAAAAACTTTTCAAAATTTCATTTATTTACCAAATTCAAATTTCAAACTCATTTTGCTTTCCCACTATTTTTAACCTTTATTTCACTATAAATATCTTCATATTCGATCGCGAAATCCATTCTACATAACCCCTCACATAATTCCAGAATTTTTAATCGTTGCATTTCTTGGTCAGAATGGATGTATTTGCATACAGATTTGATGAGTTTTTGTTTCTAAATGACAACTGAACACTATCCGATCTTCATCACCAAAAAAATAATGTATGCCTCTTTTCATTTTTTTTCGAATCAATTTCATCATCATATTTATAAGTATTTATATCTATATGCATAACATGTAACACTCATTTGCTTCTAAGTTCTGACACATATGTTCTTTGTTATTCCTGTCTCAAGCCACTTGCAAAAATCAAATTAATCTTATGTTGGGTGAAGAGTCATATCTCAAATATATAAATTTTGAATAGTTTCTCGGTGGAAGCAGTGTGGACAAAACAAAAAACCGTTAAATCTATTGTCACTTTCAATTTCTGATCTAAAATTCAAAATGTAGAACTTCACTAATTTTAAGTGTGAGAAAGACAAATTTTTTGCTTCTCAATGTTATCCCATAATTCTTGCTTTTGTAATACCTTTTCCCTTATAAATATAGTTCTATTAATTTTTTTATTTACAAATTAATAGATCAATAATAATACATAAAAAATGAATATGAAATAAAGTATCGAGTTATGGAGATGCTGAAAATGTTTATACATTTTGTTGACCATGGAGCATGCTAGCATCGAGAGGAAAAAGAAAAAAACAAAAGGGAAAAACGGGAAAATTAATATCTAAAGTACTATGTACCACTCATCGAGAGCAAGGGTACTTACAGACCAGTAATTGCAACATGAGATTCAAAGGTTCACCATGGAGAGTCCATTTAAGCTCCAAACTTTGCGAATAGATCTGCCGCAACATTTCCCTCCCTCTGGCTATGAATCAGCATCACCGTCCACTCTTTCATCATCACCTCCTTAATCGATTGAATCAACGCATCATACAAATGAAATCGGTTGTTGTTCCTCTTCGATAAGATCCATCGCCAACTGAGAGTCGTTGTAGCAAACCAAGTTACAAAATCATAAATCCCAGGCAAGAAGAAACCCTTTGTAGATCGCCATTAATTCTGCTTGAAGGATCTCTGTAATTCCCAAATTCCCAACAAATCCGATGATCCACGCTCCATCGCTCCGTCGTAGAAGACCACTGAAGCCCGATCTACTCGAATTTACTGTTTCAACGTGAATATCGTTATTCTCATTGTCAAAATATAAATCATTACTGTTTCAACGTGCAAATCGAGAGCAATGGTACTTTCCAGACCAGTAATTGCAACAGGAGATTCAAAGGTTCACCATGGAGAGTCCATTTAAGCTCCAAACTTTGCGAATAGATCTGCCGCAACATTACCCTCCCTCTAGCTATGAATCAGCATCACCGTCCACTCTTTCATCATCACCTCCTTAATCGATTGAATCAACACATCATACAAATGAAACCGGTTGTTGTTCCTCTCGATAAGATCCATTGCCAACTGAGAGTCGCTGTAGCAAACCAAGTTACAAAATCATAAATCCCAGTCAAGAAGAAACCCTTTGTAGATATATCGCCATTAATTCTGCTTGAAGAATCTCTGTAATTCCCAACAAATCTGATGATCTACGCTCCATCGCTCCATCGTAGAAGACCACTGAAGCCCGATCTACTCGGATTTACTGTTTCAACGTGAAAATCGTTATTCTCATTGTCAAAATATAAACCATTACTGTTTCAACGTGCAAATCGTTGTAAGAACTTTCTTTTACAATCTAACTATAAATTAAGTTTATTTTTTTTTGATTGCTAATCGTATTTTATCTTTATTTTTCATAAATATTAATTATATATACACTAAATTAAAATCAATTAACATGATTCATTGTTTTTTATTGTAGAAACAAAAACATTATTTGTTGTTATTACACTTTATTATACTTAGATACACTTTTATTTGTCCCTCACTGTTGGTTGCCTTGGCAATTTTAGTGACATTGCGACGTCATCTCTCGAGTACGAACTCGGGTGTAAGTAGTGGTAGGGTGTGTGTGATGTTTAATTATCATTTCATCTAAGTAGACAAAAAAGATACACTTTTCTTTACTTCTTTTATTTATTAATTATGCTGTTTTTTAACAAAATTAATTTCTTTAATACTTTGTAAGAAAATTGCTTCCCGTGCATCGCACGGGTTACATACTAGTATATTACAAATGGAAATGATATTGTACAACCTTCTTCGTAGTCAATTCATGTGAAGAGTTAGGACTCGGATTTTGCAGATGGACAAATAATTTATTGAATCACACTTTTCGCGATTGGGTTTCCTTAGAATTGATATTACATGCAATTGCACATAATATAATTTTTCATACTTATTTAGCAATAGGTTGCCTCTTGAAAAATAGTAATGGACTCAAATTTTGCTTTCATGTCCCATTCCTTGAACTTTAACCAACAAAATGAAGAAACAAACAGACTGACAATTGAAAAGCTTTAAGAAATGTCTCATTCTTCCACAATGATGATTTCATGTTAGTTTTTTGAATTTATTAATTGCAATATATAATTTTTAATATGGTCAGTATAGACTATTCCCGACACACTAAAATATAATTTTAACGAAAAACACAAATTTGCAAAAACTTGCAGAACCACCGAGCCATAGTGTTGAAAATTCTTTTGCTAGTACGATTACTATGCACAATACAAATCCAATTAAAGAGAAAAAATAATCATATTGAACTCCTTCATCAAGTATTAAATACTTTTTTATTATAATCATTTCAAAGCAGAGTTTTCTCTATTTCATAAAGAATTTTAGTAACAATAAAAATGAGAACTGTGCATTTGGCACATGTCATTGTTGTGTATCACTATTAACTAATAACATTAAATTTGATAAAATTATGCAAATGAGTATCTCATCATTTTAGTTGTTATTAGACAAAGTGTTGATGGTAGATAATATTCCAATCTGAGTTTAAGCTGCATAGTATAAAAACATAAAGTTATGCAAATGTTTATTGCTACCCTTCAACATTTTACTAAGACAATATTAATTATCCAAAAAACTTTTGATCAATCATTTGATCCAAAGCCAATATAACAACACCCATCCTCTTTCTCCGCAATTTATTTTCATTCACCCATCAGGAAATCAAGTAAACATTTCATAGTCTTCTTCCCCCCGAGTAATCCTCTGTCCAAATTGGTCCATAATTACAATGCAACTTGAATTAATTCTTCATGGAGTTGCTTCATTAAATTTGCAAGAAAATCTTGTATTCAAGTAGGTAAACTGACAATGTATTAATAGTATCTAGATAATTATTTTTATTTTTGTTTTTGATATCTGAGTCATTATTAAGTATGCAAACAAATGATATTTTTCCAAACATGTGCAAGCTATATGATAGTGGTCATATTAAAGTTGCTTAAATACAAACATGTGTTCTGAGTTGTAGATAAAAATGACTCTAGGAAAGAAGGGGAAATGATACCTGGTATTGAAGTCTTGAGGAAAAAAAATTAGCTTTGCAACACGAGAAAAAGTACCTAGGTTTTTAAAAGATATAAGTTTAGAATTGAACATAATAACTAAGAGTAACAAAAGTAACCGAAAAACACAAAATCAGAGTTCATGAACATCAATATGCATAAAAGAGCACATTAAAAATGAGTTATAAATTATCGATTACCCTATACATACAATAAACACCCTATAAAAATGAGTATCTCATCAAGTCATCATACTGCATCTTCCATAAAAAATCATAATACTTCTTGCATATCAAAATATTGACTATCATATAATATATAATTTTAAAGCTAAATATTGGTGCCATATATAGGAAAAAGCAATAAGATATATGAAATCCAAAATCTAATACCTTGTTAGTCATAGAAGAAGTCTAAAGCTATTATTGTTAAAAAAAATGTAATTATTTGGTCAAAAAAATGTAATTATTACTGTTACATTAGAATCATTATTACCATTAAGAATAACTATTAGAATATTATTGTTACAGTTACTTTATAATGTCATTATTAGAATGTTATTATATAATTTTACCGTTACATAATCAAATGTATGATATTCTAATAATGTCATTCTAATATAGCAGTAAAAATATTATTCTAATAATTATTCTAAATGGCAATAATGATTCTAATGTAACGGTAACGTTACATATTCTAAAATTATGTTGTTGAATCACTCATATATTCTCTTCCAAAAGAATAGTCTCAAAGCCAAAACATCAGTTTTGCGATTAAGTAGCTTATGTTCAATAACCTTCCAACTTTCAAGAGAACAAAATTTTATAATTAGCTCAATATATGAAAAATTGTAGATGCTTATAAATTCTAAAAGTAGTAAGCAACACTATATGAATGTACTTATTATCATAGACATATCTCTAGAACCATATAAAAAAAATACCATTATTATAGACATATCTTTGTACTCATTATTGTAGTCATGGTACAAAACTGATCTTCCAATCAGACAACCACAAAGTCAGTGAATTTAACTACTTGTTGGGTAAGATTTTGAAACACAGGCACATTTGCATAAGTTCATACAAACCATAACAAATATATCCCAAAGATAAATGAGGAGAACAAAAGTATATCACGAAATCGAGGATAGAGCGTCGAAGATGAAATGCCAAATCGATAGAAAATAAATTTAATGTGACAAACAATTATAGTAAATTATGCCAATTTGAGCTTAATATAAATTTGATTTATGATGTTATCCAATTATCCAAGAAACTAACATGTTTGCTACCATTTGATACGGTCTAAAAGATCATATATTTTATACTCTGATTTGTGTACCACCAACATCGATCGCATCATGAAATATAACTAATGCTAACCAAAAACACATTGAAAGAATAAACAATTTTTCACGGAATAATAACTATTTTACTAAAACAACCATAAGGATTTCATAAGACTAAATTTTACTAATATGTGAATAACATTATCCTATAGTGAAATGAGAGGATAGACTAAAAGTGGAAACCAAACCCGGAGCTTCTAAATCTGAGATCAATACAACCAAGTTTTCAAGCATTTCACACATCATAAACAGTTGAAGACAAACCAAAGCTTCTAAATCTGAAATCAATAAACAAAGAGCATGACAAACCAACTATTTTCTAATCATAAAAGGTTTCAAAGCATGGTCTCCTAAGATTTCTTTGTAAATCTCTCCAAGTCAGTGTCCTCAATTATCAACACAAATTACTCACCTTTGGATTCGAAAACAATTAGAGTAGTGCCAAAAAAGTGTTTGCTTTTGAAGCATGTACAAAACAAATGCAACAAACCTGCAACAAATTCCAAAGTTAACATTTAAAGTGAGGGGAAAATGGTGAAAAGGAAGCAAAAAGTGTATTGAATGTGAAATGAAAAAGAAAACTCTCAAACAAGAAGATGAATTTTTTTTTTTAAATAAGCAATGCTTTCATTGAAGGGAGCACAATGGGTGTCCAACCCTTACAATAAAAAACTTAAGGGAAGGGGGAGGGCCTCCTCAAAACCTCACTGAGCCAAAACCCATTGGGAAAAAGACTCAGCGAGGAAAAAGAGTACCCCGTGCAATAACCACAACAGTGACTAACTCACAGTTTCTCCCCCTTCTAAAGAACACATAAAAACCAAGCGTAAATTACAATTGTTACAACGAGTTCAAACATCCCAATGGGCAGCTATACCAGTCTGACCAATTCACCCTGCAGTTCCTACCCCTCCTTGCCTTGAACTAGCTCCACGCCACATCCTTACTTCTTGCTATTATACCAGTCACAGAGACCACCTCCCCTTTGAAGATAACTCTGTTCCGTGCTAACCAAATAGTCCAAATAACCGCCATCCAAATAAGGTGTCTGACCCTGCTGCATTTTTTCCCTTTCACAAACTTTCCACACTCCATAAAATGGTTGACAATATTTTCCACATCACCCACCACAACCCCCATCCAAGCATAAATTCTCTCCCAAATTAATTTAACAACCCAACATGACATAAATAATGTTCTACTGTCTCCATTTCCCTATTGCATAATACACAATTTATTCCATTTGATGATTGAATTATACCTCTCTTATGTAGCTCAAACCGAGTAGCAACCCGATGCAACAACACCTTCCACGCAAAGATTTAAATTTTAGACGGAACGTCACATTTCCAAACCGAATTGCATGCTTCAGCTGTCGCAGGCAGCAGCCCAACCGATCCCACTGCAGCAGAATTCGACAGCATTTCATAACACTTCTTGACCGTAAAACCTGTCAACGAGTCCGGGACCCAAAACCATCTGTCCTCACATCTGAGATGCACAATTGCCAGATCGATGCTAAATGCTTCAAATTTTCGCAGAAGAAAGTCGAAATAGTCGCGAAATTATGCAAACGCATAATTTCTGTCCAATTCCAATTCCATCGCCGTCCCGAGTCCGTCCAATAACCGTGTTCCTCTACCGTAGCTTCCTTGGACCTGCAACAATCAAATAATTCTGGGAATAAATCAGCTAATTTTTCTCTTCCAATCCACACATCTTTCCAAAATTTTGTGATGTTACCCTTCCCCAATTTTAATTTCACCAATCCACTAAACCAATCTTCTTGTAAATTAATATCCTCGCCAAGGAGGCATAAGTCCCTCCACCACAATGACTTCTTTTCCCACCCTCTCCTACTCTCAACTTTTTCAGGCCACCTTCCTTCTACTCCATATCTCTCCACCAACACCACCTTCCAAATTGGATTGCCCTCCTCCACCAAAACTCTCCACCTCCATTTAGCCAATAGAGCTACGTTGAATACTTCTAAGTTTTTAATTCCCAACCCACCTTTATCTTTCGGTAAACAAATTGTTTCCCACTTCACCCATGCCAACTTCCTATTATCCTCATCACCACCCCATAGAAATCTTCTTTGAAGCTTGATTATCTCCGAAATAACCTTCTTAGGTGCTTTGTAGAACGAAAATAAATATAACGGGAGAGAGGCAAGCACCGAGTTTATAAGTGCAACACGTCCTCCAATTGATAGTTGTTTACTCCTCCAACTAGACAACCTCGCCTTTATAGAGTCTAAGATTGGTTGCCATGTGCTCACCCGCCTTGGGTTTGCACCCACCCAGCATTCTCAAGAACTTAAACGGGACCGAACCCACCTTGCATGCTAAGAAGTGTGATATCCCTTCTAAAGCCCGCTCATCTATATTCAGCCCAATGACACTGCTTTTTGCAAAATTAACTTTTAAGCCCAACGTGTGTTTCATCTAATGAGATGAAAGATGCGAAGAACTTGGCACAAAGCTAGCAACACCAAGTGAAGTGAAGAATTTTGGTAAATATATCAGAATAGGGAAAAATGGATAAATGAGGGAGGAAGTGGATGAAGTTGTTTCTAACTGATCGTACCTTGACCAATGAAGTGTTGAAGTGTTTGTTGTCCCGCCGATCGGGCTGGGCCGTTGAATGAATGAGAGGACTGGGTCCCGGCTTCACGCGCGTTGAGCACCTCGGGTGGTACCCGCAATGACACTCAAGCGATCTAGTGAGAGGTCGCCGCGATAACACAAGGTTAGAGAACGTGCTGATGCCATATGCGAATGGCGTATATATCGCGCGGTCCGACCGCTTTGCGAGGTTTTTCGCCGGCGAGAATGCGCTTCAAGCGGCGTGTTTGGGCGGTCATGATGGATCGGGCGCGAGCCCACCGCTGCTGGCGCTTCGTATTTGCCGATACACCCAGAACAGTTGCCCCCGCTTCTAGGTCGCTTAAGAGCGGCCGAGGCTTGAATCGATGCCCCCAGAGTGAAGTTTTGGCGAAACGGACGCGGCCGTTTGCTTTCTCGATAGGACGGTGTCGACCGCTTGCCAACCATCGGCCGTGCTGGCCGCGCCGGTTGGTCTTTACTGCCTTTTAAGACGTGCCGTTTGGGTTTCCGAGGTTGTCTGGAGACAACCATTGGTGAGAAGATGAAACGTTGCGACGCTTTCGTCTCCGGTCCCTTCGCGCCATGGGTCCGTACTATAAATAGCCCTTCAGCTGAGATCATTTCTCACACTTTCACGAATTGCTCTGCCAGCGACCGACTCGTCTGCCGCCGACTTGCATCCGTAGCTGCTTCTGTCTACTCGCGACCGATCCACAACATCTGCTCAAGGTATGGATCGATCTCTACTTTTACTTTCTAAACTTGAATTTTTACTTGAATGTACTTCGTACTTTTCCACGCCTCGTGATAGGGGGTGTCAGGTCGGGGGATGGCCAAATCGCCCCCTCTCATGAGTGTTCTGCTCGATCGACCTGACTCGATCCCTCTATCACAGGTGTTTTTGCATGCCACGGACGAAGTTGACCGCCCGTATCCCCGGTAAACCGTCCCAATCTTTTGCTACATATATGTCGAGGCCGGGCGAGCCCAATCCCCATGAGGAGGAGTCTAAGTCGTCTTCGGGCGACAAAAGATTCTGTTCTTCAGCGATTCTTGAAGATGCGAGCTCGAGTTCCCACTCTTACGTCGAGGATCGGCTGGCTCAAGAGCTCTGCGTTCTAGGTCCGTCCATTCTCGATGAGCGGCCGTGCGAACACTCCACCACCGGAGAACATCGTATCTCGAGCGGAAGGAGAGGAAGAAGATGATGTGGTGATCATTGATGACGACGAAGTCGCAGTGCCGCCCCCGGCCGCGGACGAAGAAATGGTGGAGGCCGAAGGTGGCCGAGCCGAAGAAGTCAACGAGGAAGAGGTAGTTCACCCGCAGCTAGCTCCTCCGGTCGAGAGGTAAACAACGAAGGAGGATCGAACGGCGGGTCGGCCAAGTTCAAGCGAGCGTGGCCCGAGACCCATCTCGACATGTCTTGGGTATCGAAACTCTTCGCTCACACAGAGTATCATCACCGCCGGCCATGTTGCCTTGCCCGACCTGCGAGCCGCTTGACGAATGCCGGCCGGAGGGTGAGAGGCATGAAAGACGGAGAAGACATTGCAACTTATTCTGCTAACCTTAAGTTCACGATGTATCGGCTCGTGTTCGAGAGGATGAATATCACCCCTCCTTTCACTGAATTTCAACGTGGCGTCTGCGTCACATCGGTCGCCTTCTTCAACTCCACCCTAACGCATGGGCGTTTCAAAACTTTTGAAGTCCTTTTGACTAAGTTGGATCGGCCGGTGTCGATCATGTCGTTTCTTTACTCTCTTTGAAATGAAATGGCTCGGGGAGAAGGCTAACAAAGAGAAGAGGGAGCAGGTCTCCTTTAAGATGCAGAAAACTCATCATCGGTTCTTCAAAGCATACCAAGAATCATTGGGAGCGGCCTGGAGAGGTCAGTATTTTTGGATCGTTCCCACCAAGGAGGCCGGTAAGGCCATATCTGAGGTCCAACCGGACGGGATGCTCGGTCCCCCTTACTTCCCAATCATGTGGAACGAGGCTCACTTCTGCAGGAGGCCAGGCGATTACATCTACTCTGTCAAAGATTTGGGCGAGGCCGACTTGGAATCTTTGGAGATGATCAAGGCGTTAGCGAGCATGATGCGTCCAGACCCTAAGGGCGACATACCTTGTCGTCCCTTTGTCTTGCTCGAGGGCCGGGATCTGGAGGGCGAGATCGGTTTGCTTTTGAACTTTGCCTTTATATTTTTGCTGTCAATCTTTTCTTCTAACTCATGACTCGGTATTTTGCAGAAAGAATGGCCGGGTAAGAATGGGGCGTGCTCGAGTCAGTTTTGAAACCTGCTACAATTCCAGGGGCCAAGAGATATGAAGGACCTCGGCCAGGGGATGTTCCTGAATCGTCCTCAAAGGTGCCCCCCACTCCCAAGAGCCAAGGGAAAAAACCAGTTGTTCGGTCGCCCCCTCGTACTGACGATCGCTCCGCAAAGCGGGTAAGGCTTGACAACCGGAACATGGATTCCGCTAAGGACGACATCCCTATTCTCTCGCTCGAGGGTTTAGGACAGGTCGAACTCGAGCGGTTCAGGAAGAAGCCAATGGAGGTCTGTGCTTCTCTCTGCTTGGGAATAGATAAAATCATGACCGAGCTTGTGGCCGAAGCTGAAGGTACTTTACTTTCCCAGTCCGTTAGTCTTTTGTCTTAAATCGACCGACTAATAGGTGGACGATCTCTGTTTGCAGGGGCTCGTGCTGATAAGAAGAAGGCTTTGACTGAGGCGCAACAGAGGTATGACAAGCTTGCCAAAGCCAAGAAAGACGCTCTTCAGAAGGGTGAGGAGGACCGGGCCAAACTCTCCAAGCGGAACAAGGAACTCGCTGGCCAGGTGACCAATCTGAAGACTGACGTTGAATCCGTAGAGAAGGATAAAGCCAGGCTGGAGACCGAGAAGGCCGAGCTGGAGGCAAAAATCCAACTGGTAGCCCAGGCCGGTAGGGAGGCAGCAATCGAGCAGTTCTACAATGCTCTTGCTCAGGCGCGGGCACTGAATCCAAACTTGAGCATCAATTTCGATGACAAGATGATAAAGCCCGCCCATTATGTTGCGGACAACAAGATCATGCTGCCCGAGCAAGTTGATGAACAGGGTAATATTGTTCGCCCCGCCTCGGTTCTCTTTGAAGCCCGCCTGTGAGCGGAGAGAATTTTGTAATACTTTGACTTGCCTTCGGGCCTAACAATTTGAAAACTGCCTTCGCAAATGATATATTGGGCGCTTCGGTTTAAAGCCGCTTTCCGCTTTGTAATGACATTTTTACTTGTCTTTAATTACGCTCTATTCGAATTTACATTCTTGTGTGTATCCGCTTCAGACGTTTATTTGTCTAAGCTTTTTCGAACTTACAGGCCGCTCGGCGACCGTTTCGTGCTATTTCGAAAGTGCTCGTACACGATTGGGCCATTTCGATGGCACCTGTTGGGATCATTTCGATGATCTCTCGAGGCGTGTCGTTTGACGGCCATCAGTAACGGCTATTACTTAACCCTCGGGTCATTTTCGATGGCACTTTCGGTTGGGACCATTTCGATGGTCCTCGTTGGGATCATTTCGATGATCTCTCGAGGTAGGTCGCTTCGACGGCCCCTCGAATAACGCCATTACTTAACCCTTGGGTCATTTTCGATGGCACTTTCGGTTGGGACCATTTCGATGGTCGCTTCGGTTTAGATCGTTTCGACGATCCGCTTATGTTTGATAAATCTTCGATCGCTTCTTACGCCACGAGCATGTTTGAGCGATCGGGCATACATTATTGCGCGTGAAAGTAAAGAACACATCATATTTCTAAAGGTCGCCTCGATAAAAAACCCGATGGGAAAAAGAGCGCTGCACGCTTTTCATTTATCGATCGGTCGTTCATTACATTCAAATCGTTCATTACATTCAAACGTAATATTTTCTCGAGTTTCTCTGCATTCCATGTTCGGGATAGTCGCCCGCCCATGGTTTCCACTCGTATGCCCCCTTTCCGGTCTTTTTGATGACCTGTATGGACCTTCCCAATTTGGTGCCGCTTTCCTGTCGAGCATTCTTGTTTCCCACATCTGCGCGTCTCGGACGAGAAATGGCCGACCGAGAAATCTCTTTCCGAACTCGGCGTTGTATCCGGCCGCGACCTTCCTCGCTTGATCAATTGCTCTCTTAGTGATGCTTGGGGCACGCAGCTCTTCCACTGTGTCCAACTCTTCTCGTATAGCTTTCGGTCGTTGTTAACCACCGTGTAGGGGATTCAAAGTTCTCCAATTGAGTTCACCCATTTCTATGGGTATCACAAAGATCACCCCATATACCGGTCCGGAAGGGGACTCCCCGGTCGTTGAATGAGGGGTTGTCCTGTAAGCCCATAGAACGGACTACGACTCTTCGACCCGGTTCCTTTTCGCTTCATCGAGTCTTCGCCTAACCCACGCAGATAACTCGCTTGCCGCCTACTTGCCGTTTGTTTGAGGTGCTCGACCGAGGTGAAACGCTGCTTTTACTACCTAAGTCGCCAACATTTCTCGAACCTTTTGTCTGCGAACTGGGTGCCGTTGTCAGTTATTAATTGCTGAGGGATCCCAAAACGGGCTAACACACACCGGCCGAAGAATTTGCTTACTTTTGCCGATGTGATGGTTGCAAGAGGCTCGGCCTCGATCCACTTTGTGAAATAATCTACCGCCACGATCAAGAACTTGAACTGGCCTGGAGCAGGTGGAAACGGGCCTAGTAGATCCATGCCCCACCAGGCGAACGGCCAAGGTGAGACAAGACTTTGTAGCTCTGAGGAGGGTGCAATGTGGACATCAGCATGTACTTGACATTTTTTGCACTTCTGAACAAGCTTCTTAGCATCCTCGTCCATGGTCGGCCAGTAATAGCCGGCCCTGAGAGCTTTCTTAGCTATGGAACGTGCACCTTGGTGACTTCCGCAAACACCTTCATGAATGTCCCTCAACACATGGTCGGCCTCGACCGACGTAAGACATCTCAACAATGGAGAGGAGAATCCTCTCTTGTATAACTTTCCTTCTATTACCGAATATTTGGTCGCTCTGAGCCTGACCAACTTTGCTTGCTTCGGATCGCTCGATTCTTCCCCTTCAACAATGTATCTCGGGATAGGGGCGATCCAATCGAATCTGATTTGACACACGTAACGCCAACGATCGGCTCGGCGGTCGACACACTCGGCCGATTTAGAGTCTCCCCGAATCAAGCTTCGTGATTCCTCGGGTCTTTGTACTTGCAAGTTTTGATAGAATGTCTGCTCGAACATTTTCGGTCCGAGGCACATGAACCACTTCTGCTCGGTCGAAGTGCTTGAGAAGCTCTCTCACTTTGGCTAGGTAATTCTTCAGCACGTCGTCCTTAGCATCATATAATTCTTTGATCTGCGAGACCACAAGTAAGGAGTCTGATCGAAGTTCAACCCGGTCGACATTGAAGTCCCTGGCGAGCTGCAGGCCAGCTATGCATGCCTCGTACTTGGCCTGATTGTTTGATGTATGGAAAGCGAAAGTCAAAGACACCTCCACAGCCAGGCCTTCTGAATTTTCTAGTATTAGGCCTGCTCCGCTTCCTTTGCTGTTGGACGACCCATCCACATGTAGGATTCAGGTCGTTGTGGTTTGATCTTCTGGAGTCGGAGTCATTTCTGCTATAAAGTCGGCCAACACTTGCGCCTTTGCGGCCGATCTTGATTCGAATTTGATCCCAAATTCACTGAGCTCTACCGCCCACTTTATCATTCGTCCCGCCAGATCTGGTCGATGGAGGACTTGCCTGATTGGCTGATCGGTCCTTACCACGATCTGGTGGGCCACAAAGTAGGTCTCAATTCTTGAGCAAATGACTAGGAGTGCAAGAGCAAACTTCTCTATTTTCTGGTACCTCAGCTCGGGCCCTTGCAGCGCCTTACTAATAAAGTAGACCGGATTCTGCTTTAGATCGTTCTCTCTGACTAGCACAGCACTCAGAACTTCTTCCGTTATAGCCAAGTACAGATACAGCGTCTCGCCCGGCAACGGCTTGGTCATAATTGGTGGACTAGTCAAAGCTCCCTTCAACTCGTCCAATGCTTGCTGGCACTGGTCGGTCCACTCAAAGTCTACGTCTTTCTTAAGGAGTCTGAACAGTGGGAGCGACTTGCAGGCCGCTTTTGGTATGAATCTGGACAGAGCTGCTACCATCCCGTTCAGCTGTTGGATTTCTTTTTGCCGGTCTTTGGCGGCCTCGTATGGCGGCCTCTACATTTCTCGGGGTTTGCTTTCATCCTCTTTCGCTTAGGTGGAAGCCCAAAAATCTGCCGGCCCTCACCCCAAAGGTACACTTCTCCGGATTCAGCCTGAGTGAATTCTTCCTAGCTTCTTCAAAGATTTCCCTCAGGTCGTTCACATGATCTGGATCGGTCCCACTTTTGATGATCATGTCGTCCAAGTACACCTCAGAGATTCGACCGATCTGCCTCTTGAAAATTTTGTTCATCATTCGCTGGTAAGTCGCTCCAGCGTTCTTTAGGCCGAAAGGCATCACCTTGTACTGAAAATTTCCCCGATCTGTCATGAAGAAGGTCGTCTTGTGTCGATCGGGTGGATACATCGTAATCGATTGTATCCCGAGTAAGCGTCCAAAAAAGACAATAATTTATAGCCCGAGGCACCATCGACCAATTTGTCAATGTTGGGCCGCGTGGAAGGCATCCTTCCGGGCATGCCTTATTTAGGTCGGTGTAGTCTACACACATTCTCCATTTGCCATTCTTCTTTTTAACCAACACGACATTGGATAGCCGGTCGTGTACTTGATTTCTTCTATGAAATTGGCCTTTATGAGGTCCTTAACGGCCTTTGCGCGCTTGAGATTTTTCCTCGCTCGAGCTCGTCTTCTTTGAGCGGCGGCTTAACCCTTCATCGATCGAAAGTTGATGGCGAGCTACTACGATAGGAATGCCGGCATGTTCGATGCTCGCCATGCGAGCAGTCGTCAAGATAGTCTTTCAAACACCGCACAAGGTCTTGCTTTACTTGCTCGGTAGGTCGCTACCGAGATTAATCTGTCTTTGTTGGGTCGTCTCCCAACCGCACATCTATCGCCTCTCCATGAGGTTCTCGGTCTTTTAAGCCGATTCTTAAGCTCTCGAGCTAAAACATCGCCGTCGTCTTCTCGGGTCATTATGCGGATCATAACGAGCGTCCGATCGAGATTTACTTGGTGGCCTTTCGCTGTGCTTTGAGCATTTGGGCCACGATCTACCTCATCACAAATTTCTGATATAGGCGTGGCTCCGCCTTTGCCGACTCTAAGTCGGCCGCCAGGTAACTACACCGTTATCTCTGGCCAGTAGAATTTCATCTTCGGATGTCTCATCGATGCAACGCTCTAGTTTGCCCAAAAGTCGGCCTACCAATGATGCATTGATAACGAGGATTTGATGGGAAGTACAAGGAACGTCGTCCGGACCGGCCCCGTATATAGTACTTTCCCAGTGTCATCACCAAATGTGACTAAAAGCTCGATCGTTCCCAACGGGTAGGTGGTCGCCCGTTGAAGCTCGTTAGAGGTGGGCTCGGCCGAGGACTATCTCGCCTGGTCCAACTTTTAGCTTGTCAATCAGTTCAACAAACATGATATCGGTAGAGCCGCCTTGGTCGACTGCAATTCTTTGCACCTCTGTGTTGGCCATAATCGCTCTTATCACCAACGGGACATAACTGTTCGGCTTGCCATCGTGTACCTTGACCAATGAAGTGTTGAAGTGTTTGTTGTCCTGCTGACTGGGCCGGTCGTTGAATGAATGAGAGGACCGGTCCTGGCTTCACGCGTTGAGCACCTCGGGTGGTACCTGCAATGACACTCCGACGATCTAGTGAGAGGTCGCTCGGGCAGATAACACAAGGTTAGAGAACGTACCTGATGCCATATGCGAATGGCGTATATATACCGCGAGGTCCGACCGTTTTGCGAGGTTTTCGGCCGCGGGAAATGGGCCCCAAGGCAGGGGTTTTGGGCCCGGTCATGATGGATGGGGCCGCAGCCCAATTGCTTTGTTGGCGCTTCGTATTTCACGATACACCCAGGAACAGTAACTAACACACCTAGAAAGTAATGACTCGTTAATATATATTATATTAATATTAGTAAACGTGGAAATGTAACCTCTTGGACGAATTAACGAAAATTAGGTGGAAGGGTTGAGATGATCCTTGTAGGAGAGGATGCACTACAACTGAAAAGGCAAAAGGTAGCGCTTTTTTTGGCCCTTTGGTAGCGCTCATGAGCGCTCCTAAACCGTGCGCTCCTGTTGCCAAACAGCTAAAGGTAGCGCTCCAAAAGCGCTACCAATGAACAGGAAAGAGTAGCGCTTTATAGACTAAGCGCTCCTTATTTTGAGATGTGCTTAGACCAAAGGGAGCGCCTGTTATACAAAGCACTCCTTATTCCTACACTCAAGAGTAGCGCTTCTGGGCACAAGCGCTCCTTATCCCAATATGCGCTAGTACCAATGGTAGCGCCTTTTAAACGAAGCACTACCTATGCCTATTTTTTTTTTTAATTTTTTTTTCCAATTTTTCCTAGCTTCCTGCTCATAATCATCAAGCAACAATACCAGCAAACCAAACAACAAATTCCAAATCAAAAACCCATATTTCAAATCAAATTCCAACTAATTTATAAATCCACCAAAATTACATAAATCATCATACACCAGAAGATGAATGTCAACACAGACAACAACATTCAGGGTTTGAGAGAGAAGAAGAAAACTATTCATGGTCAGGGGTTTGCGCAAAGTGGATGACGCGTGTAAAAAACAATTTTTTAACAATAATAAGGAGCGCTCGTTACTAAGCGCTACCTATGGTCTTTCCGTGTTTAGAATAAGGAGCGCCAAAAGAAAGCGCTACCTATGGTCCTTCCGTGTTTTGCAATAAGGAGCGCTCGTCCTCTAAGCGCTCCCTATGATCACTCCGTGTTTAGCAATAAGGAGCGCTCGTCCTCTAAGCGCTCCCTATGATCATTCTGTGTTTAGCAATAAGGAGCGCTCGTCCTCTAAGCGCTCCTAATGGTCGTTCGTGTTCTCAATAAGGAGCGCTTATGTCAAAAGCGCTACTAATGGATGCGATCTTTTTTATGATTTCTGTTGTAGTGATGGTAGTATATTATGATATATTCATTGCTAATTTGGTATGGAGATGACACTTGGAAAAAAATTAAATTATATTATTTCCAATTGTATTGTATATAGATATAGATATCTATGATATAGCTGGTGCGTCGGATTCGAAGCCTTCTCCAATGCTTCACTAGTGTTCAGATTACTCATGTTTACCGTGAAGCAAACAAAATTGCAGATGAGCTGGAAAATATGGGGTGCTCATATGTTGAGAATGATCCGATGTGTTTTGATACCCCTCCTCCCATTGTTAAATTACTTGTTGACGCTGATGTAATTGGAGTTTCTACTCCGCGTTTGATCCCCGTGTAATTCTCTCTGGGCTTTATGCCCCTTTTGATCTCAAAAAAAAAGATATAGATATAGATATATCAATGTTAACTGTTACTATATATTTACTTTTTCTAACAAAAGTTGTTTTAATGTTTGATATTGAATTATGCAAACATTGTTGTGTGAAATAAATACAAATAAAGAATTAAGGGGACTTAGTATTAAGGAATGAGTGGAAATTTTCACTTAAGAGGAGATGGCATGTGGAATTAAGTGTGAGTATGATATTCTATATCCTTAATTACTTTAATGTACGTAGTATATGATATAATAGAAATCACGTGAGATAAATAGATCTTAATTTTACAAAAAATGTTAACATCTAAATGTAAATACTTATAATACATATGAATGCAAAATTAAATTTAAACTTCTATCAATATATTTGTCATGAAAATAAATATTAATATTTTTAAAAATTAACTTATATTCAAATTACGGCGTATAAAATTTAGAAGAAAGAACATGGAGAGTTTACTCAAAATATGTTAATATCTAAATAAATAATAATTAGCATTTTAATAGAAAATGTACATTCAAATGATACAAAATTTCAACCAAACACCATACAAATATGTTTATGCATGTTATAACTTTGAAATTTAAATTTCAAAAACGTATTACATTTATATAATCTATACTATTAAAGTTTATAATTCGTTTCTTTTACAAAACAAATAGATGGCGTCTTGGAAGATTACAAAAAGTAAGGTATATTGAAACAAATTTGTATATTCAATTTATCATATAATAAATGTTGTAATTATTTTTTCTAAAAATTAAAATATATAAATATTTTTTACAAATAAAAAAACTTATAACCTATTGAATTTTTGCTAATTTTTACTTTGTTATACTTGCAGGTGATATGAGTAACTGATGGAGGGTGCAAGTAGTAAAGCCCAAGCTTCACACTTGCTCCAGCCCAGTATTCACTTAACTGCCAAACACTTATTTTTGATGGGTCATGCGCGCCCGGACCCGTTGGAAGTGGATATACGCGGATCCTACAATTGACCCGTTGAATATAAGCGTTTTCTTTCACTCTTCACACCGGCAAATCAAGAACTCCACTCTCTCTCTATCTTGAAACACCGGTGCCTCTTCTTCTTCTTCTCTCTACCTCTCTCTCTGAAACCCTAGCAAGATTGAGCTCTCACTCTGTGATTGAAGCTTGATCTTGCTAGGTCTTGGCTTGTGATGAGTGTTAATGACGATTCAGCTAAACCCCTCTGGTTTTGTGATGAATCTCGCACCCTGAAGCCTCGAACTTTTACTTCTCACCTTCGCGATCTTGCAAACCCTAGTTTGCACAGATCTGGTTGAATCCTTCAACCTAGCTTGTGAATCTTTCTCTTCTGAGGTAGATTCACTCTTTCTTTACCTTTCTTGTTGTTTGATTTTACTTGTATTCAGAAACCCTAATCTGAATCCCTAATCTCTGATTTGCTGATATATTGCAGGTACTTGAAGGTTGAAAGTGATTCTTACCACCCTTAGGTAATTAATCACTCTAAGTTCTTCTATCTTTACCTTTTCTGCACTTTAATCTTGCAAACCCTAAATTTGATTTTTCCTGTCTTGCTTGCATGTACCACTGAGTTGTGATTTATGCGATAATACCCAGTTCTTGATTGCTATCTCTCTTAGACAGCAGCAAGTGCTTCACACAGGTATACTTTCCAGATTCCTTGTTCTCTCTTTTCTCCTTCTTCAGAATTGTTTCAGTCACAAAAACAATTCTAACCTATCTTTCTTCTGTTGTATGCAAGGTATGATCCACCTTGATCACTCACACACTCAAAGACTCAGGCTTGAAGATTGGAGCTTACGTTAGAACAGGGAGTATTAGGAAGGATACAATAGAATACTCAATGTAAAACTAAAACGACTGTTTATTTGAAATATTGAATTGTATGTACATTATTTACACATGTAAGAGCTATATATACACTTGTAGGCACTGATTAGAAAGCGGACATGTTGGTTAAAGGCAGTTAGTTAGTTACTAACAGCCTTTAACCAAATAAACCGTTAGGTTTAGGCCACTTTAACAAACTTTGAATTACATTGAATGTGTGTGTTGATGATTTAATTTGCAACGGCTATATTTTTCAAAGCCTTATTAAGGGTATTTTTAGAACTTAGGGTTGAATGGATTAGGAACTCCAACACCCCCCCTTAATCTAGACAGCCCTAAGTTAGTTTAGTGAAACCACTTAGAGCTAGCTTAGGTTAGAGAGAACTAAGTCATCCAGAACAAGCCTCTGGGATAGCCACTAGAAATAGACACCTTAGAACAAGCCTCTAAGGAATAGCTTTTAGTTGCTGCCTTCAAAGTTTAGAAGGCAACAAGCCCTATCTCTCTTCTAAGCTTTACAAAGGTTTCTCCTTTGAGGACCTTTGTAAAAATATCAGCCAAATTATTCTGTGTTGGACAGTATTCAACACTTAACCTACCATTGTTAACTTGCTCTCTTAGATAGTGGTATCTAGCTTCTATATGCTTGGTCCTTCCATGAGCACCAGGATTCTTTGCTAGGTTTAATGCTGATTTGTTGTCTATCATTAGAGTAGGAGGTTGAGTTAGGTCCACCTTTAGCTCCTTGAGAAGTGACTCCAGCCATACTGCTTGAGTTGCTGCTCCACAACCTGCCACATACTCTGCCTCACAGGAGGACAGAGCCACAATACTTTGTTTCTTGGAGCTCCATGAAATGGGGGCTCCTTGAAACTTAAACAAATAACTGTAGTGCTTCTCCTATCCAATTGGTCACCACACCAATCGTCAGTCGTCGAGAAACCAAGGAGAGTATTTTTCCCTAAGTTAGAACCCTTAGGGCCCTTAGGAAAAAATATTCCATAGTTAGTAGAACCAGAAATATAACGTAGAATTCTCTTAGTGGCATTTAAGTGTACCTGTCTTGGGTCATTCATAAACCTGCTAGTCATACCAGCTTGCAAATGTAATATCTCAAGCGGCTATGGCATAGGTATCTCAAAGACCCTATTAGTTTGCTCAGATAGTGTAGCATCTACCTTAGCATCACCCTCACTTGGCTCTTTGCTAAGGTTACTTTCTGCAGGATTTGTTGCAGAATTGCAACCTAACAAATCAAACTTAGTTAGCACCTCAGTAGCATACTTAGCCTGATGTAGAATTATACCTTCAGGTACCCTTAGGAACTCAAGTCCCAAAAAATATGACAGTTTGCCTAAGTCTGTCATCTCAAACTCACTGTGCATAGCCACTTTGAATTTTTCCACTTCACTAGGATTACTCCCAGTGACCAACATATCATCAACATATAAGCACACAATTAGTAAGTAGGTATCAGTACTTCCTTTAGTATAGACTCCAAACTCACTAGTGCATTTAGTGAACCCAATTTCCTTGAAAAAAGAGTCAATTCTCTTATTCCAAGCTCTAGGGGCTTGCTTTAGCCCATAGAGAGCTTTATGTAATAGGTAGACATACTCCTCCTTACCTTTTTTCTCAAACCCAGGTGGCTGTGCAATATAGACTGTCTCCTCTAACAAACCATTAAGGAATGCTGACTTGACATCCATATGGAACAACTCCCACCCTTTATTCACAGCCAAGGCAGTTACTAAGCGTATAGTCTCATGCCTGGCCACAGGTGAAAACACCTCTGTGTAATCCAACCCTTCTTTCTGTTGGAAGCCTCTTGCAACCAACCTTGCCTTGTATTTCACAATATTACCTTTAGGATCAAGTTTGAGCTTGAAAACCCACTTGACACTAATAGGTTTCTTACCTTTAGGTATCTGAACTAAAGACCAAGTCTTATTCTTCTCAATAGACTTGAGTTCTTCTTGCATAGCTTTCTTCCAATGAACATCCTTGAGAGCCTCTAGGTAGTTCACTGGCTCAGCATCAGCTAACATTGCGTAATGCAGAAGGTCTCCTTCTTCATTCACTTCGAATCAGTAACTAACTCATAATCGCCCACCTTCTGGTAGATTTCTAACCCTTTGGCCCCTAGCAACTTTGTTGAATAGGAGTAGGGTTAGGAGCTTCAGGCTCCTCATCTTGAGGAGGTTGATCTGCTTGCTGTTGCATGTTCTCTTGGTCACTGTCAGAGGTGTCTTCATCATTTTGGTGAAGTACTTCTTGTGTAGTACTAGCCTTTTGAGTCATTGGGATGTTCTCGAGTTACATTGCTCGAGAATCATTCCAATTCCAAACCTCATCCTCTAGAACTGTCACATCTCTAGAAACCTCTACCTTGTTGTTTTTGGATTAAACAACCTTGTAGGCTCTGTAGGGTGATAGCCAACCAAAGATAAGGGGTTTAGACTTGTCTTCTAGTTTTTTCTTTTCCTCAGTGCAGGATATGTGAGTAACATAGGGAACCAAAGATCCTTAGATGAGCCACACTTGGCTTGTCTCCACACCAAACTTCTTACGGAACCTTTCCTTCTAGTCTCTTGGTAGGACACCTATTTAGGATGTAGGTCAGCAGCTGAGACAACTTCACCCCAAAAAGTGTTAGGAAGTCCTTTATACTTGATCATGGATCCGGACATGTCAAGCAAGGTTCTGCTTTCTCCTTTCTACAACTCCATTATGTTGAGGAGTGTAGGGTGAGGTAATCTCATGAATGATGCCTCTTGTAGTGCAAGAATCCACTGAACTCATGTGAGGTATACTCACCACCACCATCCGTCCTTAGGATTTTTAGCTTTACATCACTTTGTCTCTCTGCTTTTAGGAATTTCTTGAACACGTCCAAGGCTTCTCCTTTGGTCTTGATCAAGTACACCCATAGCCTCCTAGAGAACTCATCTACAAAGGACAGAAAATACCTTTGTTACTAAATGATAGAACATCAAATGGACCACATATATCCGAGTAAACAACATGCGATGAAGTCATTAGCCCTACTAACAATTTCACGCCTAAAGTTCTTTCTAGGTTGTTTTCCCACAATACAAGTGGTACATACCCCATCGGGGACTCAATCTTTGGTAGTCCCCAACCAAACCTTTGGAACTTAGTTTAGTTAGGTTTGCCAAAGTTTAAGTGGCCAAGTCTCTTATGCCAAAGCTCACTTTCAATACTAGTAGTAGCAGACTAAAGCATTCCGCTTTACGGTGCTTATACTAGTCTTGAAAGTCCTGCTTTTGGCTAAGGGACTTGTTAAAACCAGATTTATCCTTAGTATCAAAAATCTTCAGTTTTAGATCTTTCATAATGATTGAGAACCCTCTCTCAACCAATTGTCCTAGACTAATCAAGTTATGACTAATACCAGGAACATAATAGACATCATGAATTAATATTACTGACCATCTTCTTTTGTAAACATCACATTACCCATACCTTCACTTCTAGTGTTAGGTTGTTAGCACACTTGATAGTTGTCCTTCTCTTAGGGTCAAAATCAACTAGCCAACCTTTGTTACTGTTAGGTGATTTGAACATGCAGAGTCTAGATACCATAGTTCAGTGATGGTGCTGCCATCACTGTTTGTTACCACTAGAGCTATAAAATTCTTATCTTGTTTTATATCTATAGCAGTTACATGCACATTAGGTCTAGTTTCTGTTTTAGTATCAACACTAATAGTACTAAAGGCTATCAGCACCTTCAGAGTCGAGATCCTCTTGACCACATTGGCTTGATGCAGGACTCTTTAGGCTTATTAGTATTCCTTGTGGGACACTCGTGGCATAATGCCCCATTTTGTCACACCTATAGCAATGGACTTTTGACTTGTCCTTTTCTTAGTGTTGTTACTATTTTTAGAAGAATTAGATGAATTAGACTTAGGTTTAGAAGTACCGCCTTACCCTTAGGACCTCCCGCCTTTCTTACCTTTATTGCCCTTCTTTGACTTACCCTTAGCCAACATAGCGTTGTCTTCATCATCCGAGTCTTCCTCCGGGATTTCCATACGGATTTCCTTAGCCTCTAGCTTGCCCCTGTAGCTCCTCCACCAGGCCCACATTCTTGGTGGTTTCCTCTATAGTGTTTGTCATCATGTGTACCACTTCTTTGGCATTGATCTCGAATTTTCCTACACAGAGAGTTTTCCTCAAGTTTCTCTCCTTGTAGGGCCATTCCATTTTTGATCTTCTTCACTCACTGCTGAAGAAGTCGATTACCTTTTCATCCTTTTTCATTTTAAGGCTTTCATACTGTGCTCTTAGAGCTTGCAGCTTCTCCTCCTTGATTGGAGCTGCACCACAGTAGTAGTGTTCTAGAGCATCCCATGCTGCCTTAGAGGATTCACAATCCCTTACCCTTTCAAAATCTTCCTCTCCACAGGCCCGTGGATGAGTGATGAACCACTGAAGTCTTTCATTTCTGCTTCAAGGAATTCTTTCTTTTCAGCAGGGGTAGCATTAGCTGCAGGTGCTGTGAGTCCATCTTTAACCAAGTATAGGCACCCATGTGATCCTAGAATGGGCTTCATTTGAATAGCCCAAGTATCATAGTTGTTCCCATTGAGTTTAGGAACATAGTCAGTCTTCTTTTCCCATTTCTGTGATTTACACACTTTAAACACACGTAAAATTAGAACACGCTTATTCTGCACAATTTCACACTGTGCAGGGTTTAAAGAAATTTAAAAGAAACTTTAAAGAACTTAAAAGAAACAGAGAGTAGAGTTAGAAAGTTGCCCTGGATCGTTTTACCAATGCTCTGATTATACCATATTGAATTTTTGCTAATTTTTACTTTGTTATACTTGCAGGTGATATGAGTAACTGATGGAGGGTGCAAGTAGTAAAGCCCAAGCTTCACACTTGCTCCACCCCGATATTCAACTTAATCGCCAAACACTTATTTTTGATGGGTCATGCGCGCGCTCGACCCGTTGGAAGTGGATATACGCGGATCCTACAATTGACCCGCTGAATATAAGCGTTTTCTTTCACTCTTCACACCGTAAATCAAGAACTCCACTCTCTCTCTATCTTGAAACACCTGCCTCTTCTTCTTCTTCTTCTCTCTACTCTCTCTCGAAACCCTAGCAAGATTGAGCTCTCACTCGTGATTGAAGCTTGATCTTGCTAGGTCTTGGCTTCGTGATGAGTGTTAATGACGATTCAAATAAACCCTCTCGGTTTTGTGATGAATCTCGCACCTCAAGCCTCGAACTTTTACTTCTCACCTTCGCGATCTTGCAAACCCTAGTTTGCACGCATCTGGTTGAATCCTTCAACCTAGCTTGTGAATCTTTCTCTTCTGAGGTAGATTCACTCTTTCTTTACCTTTCTTGTTGTTTGATTTTACTTGTATTCAGAAACCCTAATCTGAATCCCTAATCTCTGATTTGCTGATATATTGCAGGTACTTGAAGGTTGAAAGTGATTCTTACCACCCTTAGGTAATTAATCACTCTAAGTTCTTCTATCTTTACCTTTTCTGCACTTTAATCTTGCAAACCCTAAATTTGATTTTTCCCCTGTCTTGCTTGCATGTACCACTGAGTTGTGATTTATGCGATAATACCCAGTTCTTGATTGCTATCTCTCTTAGACAGCAGCAAGTGCTTCACACAGGTATACTTTCCAGATTCCTTGTTCTCTCTTTTCTCCTTCTTCAGAATTGTTTCAGTCACAAAAACAATTCTAACCTATCTTTCTTCTGTTGTATGCAAGGTATGATCCACCTTGATCACTCACACACTCAAAGACTCAGGCTTGAAGATTGGAGCTTACGTTAGAACAGGGAGTATTAGGAAGGATACAATAGAATACTCAATGTAAAACTAAAACGCATCATTTATTTGAAATATTGAATTGTATGTACATTATTTACACATGTAAGAGCTATATATACACTTGTAGGCACTGATTAGAAAGCGGACATGTTGGTTAAAGGCAGTTAGTTAGTTACTAACAGCCTTTAACCAAATAAACCGTTAGGTTTAGGCCACTTTAACAAACTTTGAATTCTGTTGAATGTGTGTGTTGACTGATTTAATTTGCAACGGCTATATTTTTCAAAGCCTTATTAAGGGTATTTTTAGAACTTAGGGTTGAATGGATTAGGAACTCCAACATAACCAAAGTTTGACTTTTTAAAAAATTTCGATTACGATTTTCAATCAATTATTCTGATGACATGCATGCATGCAATTATATATGTGACACTAAGAAATACAATCAGTGATGGAAGCTCTCAAGTGAAAAAAATAATTAAATTGTATAAATTATTATAGTTATGGTTATTCAATGGTGAAGATATTTAGAAGAGTATAAACAGTCGACAGAACATATTGTTACAGTGTTTGCTCTGTTCCACTAATAATCATGTCAGGTAGATGGAGTGAGTTGAAAAGGTCACTGATCAACGGATGGAACTATCCAATTGAGTATTGTGTTGTTTAGAGACTTAGAGGTCCAAATCTAAATTAATTTTCACATTCGTTACTAACAATTAATAATTAAAACTACTTAATTTTGGTCAAAAATAAAAATAAAAATTACTTAATAGATATTTCTGACAAGATTATTCATAATAGAAATGATCAATAAATTATTTGACAACAGGAAAAAATGTTGTCTACTAGTTACTATTTGTGTGGGTTTTTTTGATAACTACTATTAGTGTGGGTTAAATACATAAATTCATGGAAAAAAATTGGACCAAACAAAATAGTTAACTTCTTACAAAACAAAAATGCTAAAATTGGTACCAGATTATTCTTTTTTTTTTTATCTAGTGTGTTATTTGTGTTTAGTATTCATCAACCGTTATCAGTGACTAATTTACTGTGGAACTTGGTTGGTAATGTGTATTCGACTTTGCTGATCTGTGTGATTCTTCCCTTCCAATAAGATGTTATTAATCTCATTTAAATTTCTGTATTTATTTTTAAAAAATCTCACTTGGAATTGCCTAAATTTTAGCGGGACAAAAACAAATTCTAAATAAAAATAATTATCTTGTGAGGATCGTTTCCCACAATCAACTCTATATAGATTTGTATTTTCATAATGCATAGTATAGTTTTATTTTATTTACGTTATATTTGCCAACCATATTCTATTTCATTAAACAGTACTGCATTGGTTGTGTAAATTTTTGTAAGAAACAAAACTAAAAATACAACCATGCAGAAGAATTTTTCGGACTTTGAATTTATGTATTGCGAAAGAAATTAAGCCAAACCAGATCTGTAGAGACCGAAAAATCTAAGAATGAATTATTCGAAATTCGAAATGAAGCCGCCATCAAAGTTTAATTATTAGGGCAAACCTTGATAAATCCCTTTAGCTCAGATAAGGGTCCTTGAGACAAAAATTGGGTTTGGGAGTCGCTCATGCGCGAAGAAGGTATTAACACCCCGCGATATCCTTCCTAAAGAAAGTTACCTTTTAATTAGTTGTGTAAAAAGAAGTTAATTCTTAGAAATGTTTTATTTACCCTTTTATTGCGAATTTTAAAAAGAGTGACTAAACAAATATTTATTTTTTTGTGAATCAAGAAAGAATTATTTAAAACGAAAAATACTAAACAAAGGTTATTTATGTGTGTGTATAACCTTAATTTTGTCTGGTTAATAATTTTTCATTTCTTTTATTTGCTTCTCAAAATTTTACATTTCACGCACTTCATTTAATAAGACAGATGTTACACAAAAATATAAAAAAAAACAATAATACAAATTTTTTTGAAAAAAAAAAAACAAATATAGATTGAACATACAAAGTTACAAACACTAAAAACAAAGTCAAAAAAGAAATTTTTTTTGAAGCAAAGTCAAAAAAGCAAAAATTAGAAAGAAAAACACCTAAAATTACATTACAAGCTTTAATTAAAAATTCTAAAAATGAGTTATCTACAACACTTTTTTTGACCAAATCTACAACACTTTTCTCCTTCGTGTTACTAGAAGATAAGTATTGCTCATAGGTCCAGAATTTGCGGATAAGTATTGCTCATAATGTATATATATAATGGATAACAAATACATAACAAACAAACAAACAAAAACAATAAGGTTTGGACATTGCCATTGAATCCTAAAATAATAAAAAGAAACAAACCCATCACCGTAACCATCGTTGCATCCTCTATTTCCACTTTCCATACCAACTACTAACCTTTTCTGTTTTTATATTTCTTCTATTAAATCACAACGCTATCACTTTAAGCCCACAATAACTCCCTCTTTCTGATTTCTATTTACTTTCTTCAAAGTCCTTGTATATCATGGGTTGTGGATTCTCAACAATGCGTGCAAAAGATGCATCGGGTCGCCGCCGTAAACGGGTCTGTAACCATGGCGTCACTGCTTCTCATGTTGAAGATAATAAAAAGATTAATCATGGCAATGACACTCATGTTGAAGATAATAAAAAGATTAATCATGAGAATGACACTAATGGTGCCATGGTAGGGAATGAAGGAACAAAAATTATGGAGGAACAGTTCAATATTAACGAGGAGAGGTTGAAGGAGAAAAGTGTGGCAGATGACAAAGAAAAAAGGGTGGTGTTTGCTGATGAGATTCAGGGAAATCTCATAAAAAATATCTATTTGTTGTCAAATTCTTTGAAGATGTGTCGTTCATGATATATTGAATTCGGTAAAATCTAATTGATATTGCATGTATCACATTCTTATGTAAAATCTGTAAAATATATATAATTGATCTAATTGATCTCTAGGAGCTGGACAAGTTGTTTTGAACACATCGTGAAGGAAATGTTAGTGCTGACTTTTTTTGTGAAGATGGGCACTCGAGACTCTTATTGCTTTGTCGTTCATGATACGCCCCCTCTTAGGTTGAAAAACTTGCTTCTCGCAAACTGGTGTCTCTTTTATAAGGAATTTATTGCTTTCTTTTTCGTTTCTCTTTCTAACAAAAAAAACCTAACCACATAATCAACAACAATGCTATTTTGACAAAAAAAATTTGACAAATCGACAAGTTACCAACCTACAACACCAATTAATCAAGTTTTTTAGACTATTAGCTAAGCGATCAATTAACCAAGTTTTTAATCCACGCATCGAAAACTGTGAAAAAGCAGGTTGGCTAATCGTCTAAAAAACTTGGTTAATTGATGTTGTAGGTTGGTAACTTGTCGATTTGTCAAATTTTTTTTTTGTCAAAATAGCATTTTTGCATAATCAATGTAATGCTTATGTACTTATCAAAAAAAAAATGTAATGCTTATGTGGAAATCAAATTAATTAAATTAGTATCATTGTAAATACGTTAAAAAATTTGTTATTAATACGATAATGTCAGAATAATCAATGATAGATTATTCCAAATTTGGCAACTATATATATTAACATCATAAATGGTACTCCCTCCGTCCCACTTTGTTTGCAGTTTAAGGTTTTAACACACTTTTTAAAAAAAATGATTGAGAGCCTAGATTCTTTAAAAAGTGTTGTCTAATTTACAATTTAACTATTTATCTCTCTAACTAGATAAATGTGAATATTTTGTTTTAAGTGAAAAGTTGTCATAATTAATAGAGATATAAGTGTAAAAGAATATAAAAAGTTTTATTAGAAATCTAAACAACAATCAATTTGGGACAAATTGATTTTGCTAAAACTAGAAACAATTTGAGACGGAGGGAGTATATTAATATCTACCAAATTTATTATGCTAATTATTATGCTAATATATTAAAATATATATAATTGAGAATAACTTCATTTAATCATGTGACACATGATGTCCTCTTTGAATGATCTAACACTAAAGCAATAATACTAAAATAATACGTTCTCCAGTTATTATCTAATCTAATATCTATTTATACAAATAAACAATTTACTAAATTACAATTTTAGACATCTTACTTTTTTGACACATCACCACTTTTATTTTATTAACATTTTTTTAATTCTACTTTCTCTTCCTTTCTCACCCACTCTCTTTCAATCTCAAATTTCCCAATATTTCTTACTTCTTAGTTCTTACACATTATTAGTGGCCCCCACACCCTTTATTTAAAAATATTTCTTTTCTCAATTTTTTTAATCCACTATATAATCTATCTAATCTATCTATCTAATAACTATCTATACAAAAAAACAACTTACCAAATTACAATTTTAGACATCTTACTTTTTTGACACATCACCACTTTTATTTTATTTATCATCTTTTTAATTCTACTTTCTCTTCCTTTCTCACTCACTCTCTTTCAATCTCACATTTCTCAAGATTTCTTACTTCTTACACATTTTTAGTGGCCCCCACACCCTTTATTAAAAAATATTTCTTTTCTCAATTTTTTTAATCCACTATATAATCTAATATAATTAAATTAATATTAAATAATCTATAAACAAACCATACTTAAATTACTCAAAACAAGTTTATCTATTTATTTGACAACTAGTATAACTAAGAGCAACATTGTAATTTACTATCACATTCTTTTTCAAATTTCTTCTCCCAATGTACTTTCTTCTCACTCCATTTTTTTAAGTTTCCCCTCTTTTTTTTTTCAAATTTCAAAATTCAAATAAAATCAAATCTACTAATAAACTAAAATAATCAATCTAAACTAAAATAATCAATCTAAACTACGAGATAACTGCACTAATATATAAAAACACGGGATAGCTTCACTGATATATAAAAAACACGATATTAATATATCAAAAAAAGGAAAACTTAATGACTATTTCAACTACTGATTAATATTTAAAACACAGGATAACTGTACTGATACATAAAAAAACGGGATAACTATACTGATATATAAAAAAATACGGGATAACTGCACTAATATATTTGATAATCTTCTATCTATCTTTTACTATCTACTATAATGTATTTATCAACTAAAATAATCAATTGAAATTATGATATAACTGCACCGATATATAAAAAAACATAGGATTAATATACTAATCTAATCTTATCTAATCTTATCTAATCTAATATCTATTTATACAAACTAATAACTTACCAAATTACAATTTTAGACATCTTACTTTTTTTTGACACATCACCACAATTGTTTTATTTATCATTTTTTAATTCTACTTTCTCTTCCTTTCTCACTCACTCTCTTTCAATCTCACATTAGCCCAATATTTTTTACTTCTCACACATCTATTATTAGCGTGGCCCCACGCCCTTTATTTAAAAATATTTCTTTTTCCAATTTTTTAATCCACTATATAATCTAATATAATTAAATTAATATTAAATAATCTACAATTTACTCCTATTTACTATGTAACCTAAAATCTATTTATCTATTTATACAAACAAACCACATTTAAATTACTCAAACAAGCCTCCCTATTTACTTGACAATTCATCTGACTAAGAACAACATTGTAATTTACTATATATCATACTTTTATCAAATTTCTTCTCTCAATTCATTTTCTTATCACTCCCACTTTTTTCCTACTTTCTCTTACTTTTTTTTTCTTTCAAAATTCAAATCAAACTCACCAACTTTCTTTACCCACTGTTACCTCAAAATTTCGACAGTACATTAAATGAAGCTTTAAATGGGGTTGACTTCACATTTAATAATGTTTTGGAAACAACAGGTCAATATTCAAGCCAATTCACCATCAATTCGACAGGGAAGGTATGAAAGTGCTGGCAATGTGAATGAGCTTCGACGAGCTCAGCTCTTAAAGCAAGAAACCTTCGACAAGAGAAGGCTCAACTCTTCGACAAAGCAGGGTTCAACACTTCGCCAAACGGTTGACGACGTTTTAGTCGAAATGCAAAGAGTAAGAGTTAGTGGGCAGTTACTTCTCCTTATTTCTAGGAGGCATTTATTCTCTTTTCCCACGTTTTGTTTCCAATAGTATAAATACCCTTTTGTAATAGGAAATCGGGGTCACAACATTTCACAAGAACTCTGAAAACTCAACTTCCAGACGAAAGCGAAAACGAGTGAAACAGATTCATTGTACGTGTTTGTGAACCACTTTACTTACAATTTTATGCAATCTTCAATTTCTCTTTACATTTATTGCAACTACTACTTTTGCTTTACTTTTAATCTCGTTCCTCGCACCATTTACTGTTCTTAAGATCGTTGAAAACACAAAAACACAAGGGCAATTGTCAAAGAGATTTTCTAGTTTGATCTCACAATCACAATATTGAAAACTAGTGATTGTTTGCTAAAAACACCAGCAAACACCCACTATCTACTAATCTAATATCTATTTATACAAACAAACCATACTTAAATTACTTAAACAAGTTTCCCTATTTATTTGACAACTCATCTAACTAAGGGCCATTGTAATTTGCTATCACATTTTTTTTTTCTAATTTATTCTGTCAATGCACTTTCTTCTCACTCCAATTTTTTTTTAACTTTCCCATCTTTTTTTTAAAAAAATTGAAATTCAAATCAAATCAAATCTACTAATAAACTAAAATAATCAATCTAAACTACGAGATAACTTCACCAATATATAAAAACACGGGATAACTTTACTGATATATAAAAAAAAACAGGATATTAATATATAAAAAAAAAAAGGAAAACTTAATGACTATTTCAACTCTTCGATTAATATTTAAAACACGGGATAAGCATCGATATATAAAAACACGGGATAATCAGATCGATATATAAAAAACACGGATAATCGCACCGATATATTTGATAATCTATCTTTTACTATCTACTATAATGTACTAATCAACTATAATAATCAATTGAAACTATGAGATAACTACACTGATACATGAAAAACACTTCACTGAAACATTTGATAATCTACCATCTATCCGTTACTGTCTACTATAATTTATTAATCAACTAATAATAATCAATTGAAACTATGAGATAACTTCACTGATATATTAAAAAATACGTGATAACTTTATTGAAATATAAAAAAAACACGGGATAATTGCAATGATGTATGTAAAAACACGAGATAGCTGCACTGATATATAAAATACCATGGGATAACAACACTGACACTAATATATAAAAGAACACGGGATAAATGCACAGATTGTTTTTAAATGATACTTTTACATTTTTAGATTTTAATATTTATCTAATTTTTTATTTGAGACTCCTTTTTTAACTACTTTAAATTTGTCTTTTTTTCACGAAGTGTTATCCAGACTATTTAAATTATGTCTAAGTTCGTTCATGAAAAGAATATGGCAGCACCTAGGGGTGGGAATAGGCTGGGCCGAGCTAGACTTTGTTTGGCCTGGGCCTGGCCTACATTGAAAATGTTAAGCCTAAGCCTGACCTGTGGCCTGTCGTAGGCCAATTTTCTTGGTTTGGTCTGGCCTTTCTGAAAGCCTGACAAGGCCTGAAAGTCTGTTTAAAAGCCTATTTGACTATTTTCTTAAGAAGGTCTACAACATTTCAATGGTATAAGCCATTTAAATACACTAACAAACTAATAGGTCAATGAGATTAAATTCTAATTGAGATCTAACAAAACCTTTTAGGAAAATATCTTATATGACATCCTATAATTAAATTCTATTTTATAATAATAACTTCAACAATGTCAAAAATTGATGTAGGTTAATATGTTTAAACTAACAGTAAAATGTTAGTGAAGTTATGACTTAACACAAAGTACCAAATTCAATACAAAATATATTAGTAATTAAAAAAATTAGCTAGATTTATTTAAATAGGCCGGCCTGATAGGCCTAAAAGGCTTTTTCGATGGTCTGACCTATTTAGCTAAATATGCTTTTGAAAATGCCTTGGCCTTATCTATTTTCAAAAAAAGTGCAGTGCTGGCTTTGGCTCATCGTAAATGACGTGGGCGTAGGCCCGCTTGAGCGACCTATTCCTATTCCCACCAAAGACCCGTGTGTATGCACGGGTATCTACTAGTTATCTAATATAATTAAATGATATGCTAGCAAAATGATATTTAGTGCAATTCTAACCACGACACATGTCTAATTTTAAGATTAAATTAAATAGGTTAAACATTCACTAAAAGACAAATTTTTATGAGCTTTTGCAGTTTTTTATTTTTTTAGTAGATTATGTTGATCGAAGACAGCACAACTTTATTATTTTTTGCATCTTTTATTCGTTAGGTATTAATGTACAACCTTTTCAAGAAAATATTTTAGCTACTCAAGCCAAAGGCAATGTCACACCTATGCAAATTATTCATATTCCTACATAATTATTTGAAAGTACTCCAATTAATATCAAAAGCTATCATTATTTTTAATTTTAACTACAATGTATTCATAATGAAAGGAAAAAAATAAATAAATAAAGAATAACAAATTGAGTCAAAGATGAGAAGTTGAGAACTTGAAAGGTACATATATATATATATATATAGGTGAATTACAAGACATATATTAATTAGTAGACCTACAAGTCTTCCTGATCTCCCCATCTTTCCCAGTAAGAACATTCATAGAACTCATCTTAGCCATAGCCTCAATAAACTTCTCTTGCCACAAAGCTTCATCAGCAGCCATTTGTTCAACAATAGGGTAAGCTCTTTGATCAGTAATCAAATGAGAATCCGTTATAATCAAACTCTTTTTCTTGTTAACCATATTCTTAAAAAACAAATTATCAAGCACCTTAGGAGTCTCATCAAAATCCACAGTTGGGTTTCTAAATTGTGGTGTTCCAGGATTCTTGCAAATCGCTCTAAATTGATTAGCCACAGCTTGAGGCAACGTAGGATCAGGTTTATTAGTTTTCTCAAAGTTATAAACTCTATCCATAAATAGGTCACAATGAGCTGAACCAATTGAATGTGCACCAAGAAGGATAACCATATCTTCAATAGTGAAGCCTTTTCTTTTGAAGAGGTCAATCATTTTGTTAATGTCCCAGTTTGGTAATGGGAGATTGTTGTCTTCTACTACGGCGGCGAGGAATAAAGACTGTCTCTACGACCACCTACTTGTGCTTGTTTTGGTAAACCTGCGAGTGTCATTGCTTCGTTTGTTGCGAATGCTAATGTGTCTGAGCATGATACTACTCCTGGACATTCTTCTTCTAGCTTGTTTTTGATATCGTCGATTATGTCTGCTCCTTTGAGAAGTTGACCGTTGAAGAATGAACTTTTCTCTACTTTGTCTCCGTTTGGTGCGTAGTCTAGCAAGATTGATGCGTCACATCCCTGTTTTTTTCATCATGCATGCATGAATGGCAAAGTTGCTTAGTATCACAAATGGTTTGAAAAATTATGAGTGTGATCCCCTGAATGGTGTTGCGCTAGCTAGCAAAGAATTTTTTTTGATAAACATGCATGTACATATTTTGGAAACTATAACATAAGATAAAAGGCATAATTTATTTTTTAATAGACATGCACATATTTTCAAAACTAGAACAATTCTTACAATTCATTGAAACCATTTCGTACTTAATATCATTGTTGTTACAAGATTACGAGAAAAATGAGAAAGATAAGGGTGTTTTGAAAAGCTTACAACGACGAAGCAGTCATGGAATTGAAGACGAATAATATTGGCAGCAACCTTTGGATTTGTCTTAGCAATCTCAGCAAGGGTATCAGCAACAATTTGTTCAGCTTTAGGACAACTATCACTATAGAATCCTTCCTTGAGATTGGGATTAACAGCTCCAGGCTTTAGCTTTGCATCTGGCTTTTCATCACCATAATTGGGCTGTTCATCAACATAGTCATCAATTGGATTTTCATCAATTGGATCTCTTTTTCCAAAAGAAACCCTTGTATAAGCCCTTGAAGGAACAAGAAGAATCAATTGGAACAAAAGAAAGATCGCGAGGATCATGTTTCGTGCCATTTTGATGTTTGTTAGTTAATTAATGAATTGGAATGGAGACAGGACAACCTTTTATAAGAGAATGAATGTTTATGTTGTCTGAAAATATTGAAGTTTGTTATTGTGGACAGATTGTTTACAGTATTTTTTGTTTCATGATGTTTGTTTTGACAATTGATTCAGGTAGGCATTTAGTTAGAGACAGCTTTAAGACAAATTAGTTGGTTTTGGGAGGTAATGGAACATTGCATGCATGATAGTTTTGACGGTGGGACGTTACAGATGCAATATATGTTGTCTATATATAGTTAATTTTTCATTTTAATTTCCTGGTTGTTTGCTTATCCGTTGGAAATGGAAGTTAGGCCAACTTTTGCGAGTCTTTCATGCATGTAGCTTTACAAATCCATGCTTTTTATTTTCTGTTTTCTTTTCTTGTCATTGTCAAGGGGAGAGGATTTATTGTAAAGTGCTCAATTTCAACCATTCAATCTCATTTCTTTATTTTTTTAATATTTCTTTCTCTCTCTTTATCTTATTGAATATATATATACATTTTGGATTTGTTTTTGTGAAACACAAGGGCTTAAAGCCCAACAATTACTAGCCCAATGGGCCAAGACAAAGCACCATGCACCCTCAGCCATAAGGGCCTGAATCAAAAAGGGGGCGGCACTATCGTGAATTTTACAAACATCGATAGCCTTAATACTACTTTTAGCCAGAATATCAGCTAGACTGTTTCTCTCCCTAAGAATCTGACGCCAAAGGAATTCACTAGGCTCCATCATAATCACCTGAGTGTTGCGAACAAGACGATCCAGAGAGTGGGGAGGATGAATCACGCCTTGAAGCATCTAGATTACAGCCTTGTTCACTACAAGAATTTCGCTCATTTCCGACAGACAAATCCATCGCAAATGAAGCAAATTTAAATCATAAAATGACATTTCCGACGGATAAAATTCTGTCGCAAAAACACTCATCGCAACTTATTTCCAAAAGATTTTTCCGTCACTAATTTCACCGCAATCCGTTGGAAATATAAAAAAAACTAAATCATACTTGAAATTCTTCAACCTATTTTGCCCAAAATATTAACAAATTTGAATCCATGGCAAAATTCATAAATAAAAAACTGTCACATTTAGTTTTTACGTAGAACAAAACAATAATTCAATTACAACATTGAATCAAGCATTTTCCAATCATCAACTCCCACATAGAACATCCATGCCATGTAGATCGGAAAGTTGTACTTTCACTGTGAACCCATGCCAAAAACAAACAAACTCAATTGTCAATATGAACTCCAAGTCTTCAAGCAACTAAAGTAAAATTGAGAATGTTATTGTCTTAAGCAAATATTGGAAGTAATAGAAAACAAATAGCTAATTGAGAAAGCCAAACAAAAAATACAAATGACATTATATAATCTAGAAATACACTACAAGAAAAACTTGTTTTAGCCACCAGCATTTGCCACGCAGCTTATTCCGTCAGTAATTTGCCACGGATTTGCGACGGAATATGTAAAAAGTGAGAGCGCGAAATTTCCCGCTGGTGTTTGCCACGGGTTTGCCACGGATATTTGAAATGCCAGAAATTTGCGACGGAGATGCCGTGGCAAGTCTGTGGCAACCGAATGATGAAAATAAAAGACCCACGATTCCTGAAACTCTCGTTCTCTCACGTCTCTTAACACTCGTTCTCTCACGTCTAAACTCTCGTTCTCTCACTCTCGTCACTGTCGCCGAAAGCAATCTTCTCCCTCGTCGTTGCCTCCCTCGCCGTCTTCCGTCTCTGAATCAACACGTTCTCACTCAACTCTCGCTCGCGTCTCTGAATCACTCTCAACTCTCAACTCTCGCTCTCTTCAATTCTAGGGTTTTTCTATTTTCCTCCTTTCAAGTAGCGGCGTCAATTCTTTGCTTTCACATGGTTAATTTCTTGGTAAATACTTGGTATTCTTCATTATCACTTGGTTGATTTGTTCATTACTGCAGAATTTTGCAAGATAGGGCACTTTTTTCACTCAATTGAAACCTTAGAATCGCAACAGCTCAGTTGGAAAACACAAATTGCTTCTTTGGAACTATGAACATGGAACCCTTGAATCACAGTCGCTCCCTCTAACCTGGTGAGATTTTTCCCTTCGATTTCTTCATCGTTTCTTATGATTTCATCATCTCTTCATTGTTCTATACGATTTTCTCATCGTCTCCTTCGATTTCCTCTCTTCTTCATCACATCTGCAACAGATTTGGGGTTCTTTTTTTGTGTTTGTGATTTGTTTGAGAAATTTTTAAATGGGTATTTTTTATTATTTTTCTATACACGATATGGCAGGGGTTGAGATTATGTGTTAATTTGAAGTGGCTTATCTGTTGTGGAAAACAAATTAGAAAGCTTAGAAGGAATTCAAGGAGTTTATTATTTTTAAAATTTTAATTCAACTACTAATCCTATGTTTATGTAGCTTAGAAGGATGTACTTGTTGATTGCTTTTCTTGTGCAGAGGGAGCATGTCTATCTCTTTCTAGAATCTCTTTGTCTTGCACTACAAGAAAATCGCTGATTTGCCACGGACATTTCCGTGGCAAATGCACAAATTTCCGTGGCAAAACAACATTTGCCACGGATTTGCCACTATGACAAAAATTGGTGGCAAAACGCTGTCGCAAATCGTTTGCCACGGAATTTCCGTGGCAAATTTTTCCGCCTCAAATCCGTGGCAAATTTTTCCGTCAGAATCAGTGGCAAATTTAAAATCGCCAAAACTGCGGCAAATTTTCGCCGCAAATCAAGTGGCAAACCCGCGCAAAATTTTTTTAAAAAAATTAAAAAAATGGAGCGATGAGTTTCCTACTACTCCAACTTCTTCACAATTGTATCTTTAATTATTATTATTATTATTATTATTATTATAGTGAAGAAAGCCACACTATTTTTCAATCATCGATGTCCGTCAAAAAACAATTTTGATCATAGAGAAAGCAAACAACAGATTATTATTATTATGTTAAGAAACCTAGTACTATTACATATAGACATGAATATCATTTCAAAAACATTTAAGAATAAACTTGATGACACTAGGCTTAGGAATCGGATGAATTCAATAATTTGTATCAAAGAAATCAGAACTATCATAGAGAAGCAACAGCAGTGATTTTTTTAACAATCGCTAAAATTTTGAAGGACGCTACGATTTACGAACAACTTCATTCTGCAATTTTACAAACCGAATCGAGTTCCAAAATCGAGAGCATGGCATTCAAGATTCTCTCGATTCAATCTGCAGAAAAAGAAAGATTTATGTATCTTTAAGCTTGCAACAAGAATCACCAGACAAAACTTAAGCAAAGAAAACGCCCGTCGTGATCATGCCACTAATATTGTTCTTTCCTACAATTTTATCAAAATAGGAAATGACCCCATATGCCCATCGTGGAAACCATATAGTATTGACCAAAAAAATTTACAATGTTTAAAGAGAAACACGAGATTACTCTGACTAGGTCAGTCATGCCACATTGATGGCAAATTCAAAAAGTTGCACTGTGGCCTTATTACTTGACTCATTAAAAATTTTACAAAAGCACCACCAACCAAGCATTAAACAATAATCGCCATTACTAAAGCGGGAGGAATCTTAGGAAAAGTCTTTCGATTATATAAACTTCATTTGTAATCTTATCTTTGGTAAATAATAAACACTCATCCAATTGCAAAAGAATCTAATAGGCACAAAAACAGAACTAAATGTGTTTAGATGAGTTATTACGGCTGATAAGGAAAAGCATAGACTAATACATGTAGTGAAGAAAAGCATAGACTAATACATGTAGTGAAGAAAAGCATAGACTAATACATGTAGTGAAAAAGTTATTTGACTAGTTCGGACTCACTCCCGCAATAATCCTCACATTTCATCCCGAAAGGACTTTAAAGTCAAGCTAGTGCCAACTAGTTCGTAATTTAGCGAGGGTTAGTCATATAAAAAAACTGTCGAATTGTAAAGAAGTAAAGTAACTATATGGCAATCTACATTCAGCTACTATACAAGTTCAATCATATAACTAATACTATACTCTATAAGTATTGAAATTAAAGGTTAAAGAACAGATTCAAACTTATGGTCACACAGACACAGAAGATGCTGAATTTTAAATGACAATAATCACTTACATTAAACCAATCCATAGCCACCATAATCTTTCTAAGATGAGGATGCAAGAACTGGAGCTCCTCAGCCAAACCTTAAGTGACTTCTGAGTATTTACAAACTCAACAAGTGATTCTACAGTGCGTGGCCCTTCATATCTGCAGGAATTTTCCAAAATTAAAGTATTAGATGAAATTAACTGAAACTTTATGAATGTATGTGTTTTGAATATCTAATGAAAAAATAAAATTGGCTTACCGCCCCAAAAAACGGGATTTTGCGATTACAATATAACACTCTTAATAGGGTAGACAAATCTGCATTACCACAAACAAATTTTGCCAATTAGAAATTAGCTTTTTAACATATTAACCTCATACAGAGGTACAAAACAACAACAAATCAAGCATTAACATTCTCTCAAACAGCACATAAGCATTCACATTCTCTCAAACAGAGGTACAAAACAACAACAAATCAAGAATTCGGATTCTCTCAAACAGCACATAAGCAAATCCCAAGCATATCTAGCAATCAAACTTAAAATGAAGATCACTCTACCTAGACCAAATTCTACCAAATTCAACCACAAACCCCCTGAATTTTCTCTAAACCAAGCCTAGGCATTTTCTCAAACACCACATAAGCAATATGCATATCAAAATGAAAATCCTCTAATGTTCCGTTCATGAAAGAGAAGGGAAAATTAGAAAAAGAAAGACAAACTTTACAATTTCACTATTTTCATTCTGTTAATCTTTATATTTAAACTGGTATCTATACATGCATGACTAAACTTACTGATTGCAAACTCTGGATATGTCAAGTTTTCCTCCACGTGAGGTATATCTGTGTAAACCCGTAAAGGACGCCGGTGAGGTTGACAAATACTTCTAGTCTCAGAAGGTTGCATAGTGGTTGTTAATAAACTTGTGGATTGCAATTTCTGAATGTGCTTCTCAAACTCCTGAAAATAGTAAATTTATTAATTAGCTTCAATTTCTCTGATACTTTTGTATGGTATATTTTATAGCCACAATTAAGAATCATAAGAATTTCTCTGACAAATATTTTATACCACTAGGAATGTAATGTAACAAAAGTTACAAAACCACAAAAAGAATGCAACACAAAAGACATGCATGATCACCAAACAATGACTAGTGACAAGCAAAAGAGATAAGAAACTTGAATGCATAAAACTATAATGCTTCAACATAAAATGGATAGAGTAATTTAAACTGAACCATCTAATTCAGCATTCATTCAGTTGCACACCATTTCATCATCTATTTAAATGACCCTATTGGGAACCACTGTGAAAATCAAGAACTCAATTTCAAATCCAAAATCTATATCAAAAATTGAATCTTGAATCTATTTAAATGCACGGTGCTTTCAACAAATGGGGGAAAAAAAACTCTTTTGACTATTATTGCTAATGACTTCAAAGGACCGAATGTAAAGTATGCAAGAAAGAAAAACAACCTTAAAACACGGAAGTTAAGGTGCGTGATCAAAACTCTCAAGCCGGAGCGAGAAGCAACCCTTTATCTGCAAAGCATGAGAAAATGTTAGAAAACAAGTTTTCTTAATTTCAAATCTCAAGTCTCCTTTAAGACTTCATGTTACAAAAACTAGAAGCGAGAAGAGAAATTACAAATAGAAATGGTATCATAGTTGGCTTTCTTAATTTCTTCAGGAGGGGATATCTTAATTTCTTAGATAAATATTCGGATCAAAAGAAAAATCTAGAAATAGAAATGGTATCATAGTTGGCTTTCCGCTTGTTAGTCTAAGAAACTTATTACAATTTTGGGAGGAATTATTTTAAAAGATTATGTGAAAGAAAGTAATTGGTCATGTTCATAACTAGATAATAAGCTTGCATTTTAGGAGAACATACCTCCTCCAAATTTTCAAGCTCCATGATTTGCTCTATTTGTTCTCATGATACTATCCTCGCAAAACAAGGACACCTCGTGCCTTAGCTAAGTTATTAAACTTCTATATACAGAAATCATTCAACCAAAAGAAAATTCCGATCAAGTGGTTTACCACATTACTAGTCAAGTTGTTTAAAGAAAGAAGTACATCGATTTCCATCTCCACTTCAATTTCAATCATTGAGAAACCTGACCAAAGAGCACTATCAACATGCATTTGTTGTGAAAACAGCCGAGAAGAAGTAGGAAGAGAAAGGATTCTCGGTTCACACGTTTTTAAGGAAAACATACCCTAGCATAGTTGGGCAATCAATTCAATTCGTGCTCGAAGGAGTTTTGCAAGCTCTCTCGGACCCTTTTGACTTTACTTATCCGGGTCCTAGATATAAATAAAATGATAAATGGCATCATCAGACTAGACCAAAGTAAGAGGAGTGAAGACAAATAACAACCTGAGGATATCAACATTTGGTTGTTGGAGAAAAAAATGATTATTTCATCAATTATACAAGAAACAGAGACGTATTCGAGTCACCGATAAGAAGGTTCTCCAACAGCTGAAATTTTATTCTCAAGTTGACACATTCGAGCTAGCATCCAAACCTACAAAAAGAGTAAATCAAATTTTATGACTCGAGCTACAGGTATATTTCAGCAGAAGGAAAGGGAAGTAACAATAGCTTCTTTTAGGCCATTGATCCGAGACTGAAGCACGTCATATTGAGATAAAAGCCGTTGTTTGATAGCAATAGCTTCTACTGATCCTTGCGGAAGCTGGAATCATAAACAAACATATTTGAACCTGTTAATGTTATGTCATTTTGGGAACATTTTCAATTGATTGATGTCCGTCCGAGCAAAGAAATAAAGGGGACAGCAAGTGATAATTGATTGAAATTATAAGAATCATTTTCTTTTCTTTTCTTCTCTTTTTTCTTTTTAAATTTCCACATTCAAGGACGTGCAGCAACAAAACATAGCATAAACCTTCTCTGTTGTGAATAGGAAGCTAATTTTTTTGGCCATAAATAGGAAGTTTAAAATTTTAAATCACTGAAAGTGACAGTACAAGAAATAACTCTCCTCAAATATCATTTTAATAGGAAAATGATATTACTTGGCATTGACAATATAAATTGCTTCTTTTGTGAAGTAAAAATTAGTTGGAGGAAAAGATGATAAATTAGCATCCATCGATGAAGAAAGAGTTTATGAACTAACAGTACCTGCTTAAACCGGGGAAAAACAAAGGAGTTCAATGCAGATCCAATAGAAATGTAGACGGAGACATTTTCTGTTACTACACAAAGCAAATGCCTACAACAAAAATCAAATGTAGTGGTCATCCTCCACCTCAATCAAATCTGAAATGCCACTCAAAGCACCAATAAAGCACCCTAACACCACCCTTATAGTTTTCCCGTTCTTCCTCCATCAAAATGAACTCAGAATCAAAAGAAAAATTGTATTAGATGAAGCGGAAACGGAATCCCTAAATTTAAGCTCGTGAAAGCGAAATCAAAACCCTAACATCAAACAAATCATAAACAAATCTTAAATCCTATCTGAAAATCGTATTTACCTTTGAAGGATGAGGAAAGAAGAAGGGAAATTTGAAGGAAAAGAAGCGATGGGATCGGGTTTTTGGGAGCGATGGGATCCGGGTTTTTGGGAGCGATGGGTTACGGTTTTGGGTTGGTCACGCGAATGAAGTGGAAGTGAGGAGGAGAAGTAGTGGTTCGCCGGCGACGAGGTGAGAGTGGTGGTTGTGGCGGAGAGTGAGGAGGAGACGTGAGAGTGGTGGTTGTGGCGGAGAGTGAGGAGGAGGCGTGAGAGTGGTGACCGAGAAGTGAGGAGGAGACGTGAGAGTGAGGATGTGAAAATTGATTTTTGGGATCGTGGGTCTTTCATTTTGGTCATTCGGTTGCCACGGACTTGCCACGGCATGTCCGCTGTCATAAATTTTGGTCTTTTACATGTCCGTGGCAAACCCGTGGCAAACACCAAATGAGAAATTTCGCGCCCTTGCTTTTACACATTCATTCGCCGCCGCAAACTGTGGCAAATTCTTGACGGAATAAGCTCCGTGGCAAATGCTTGTGGCTAAAACAAGCTTTTCTTGTAGTGTTGATCATTGACCTTGTAAGTCTCTTGTCCTCTTTTTCTCCTTTGTCTTTGTGTGGTAGGTTTTGTAGGGTTTTCGGGCAGTGATGAGAAAAGAGAAAGGAGATCTGATTTTGAAAACTCGGTGGATTAAAGAAGGGTGAGAATTGGATCTCACGAAAAGAAAGCACTCAATGCTTCCACATATTTCAAGCATTCTCTTAGAAAGAAGAGTGGTAGAAAGAAGAGCACTATTCCACTGATAAGAACCAATATTACTGAGCATTTGATGAAGAAGTTTAATTAGGATTTAGTTTTTTGTCGGGCTCCTAATGACAATGATCTTACAAACATTGTCCATGGTATGGTGTTAGTTATGCGGATATTTCTTTACATCTTTGATTCTTTGAGTATATCTGATCTCCATTAATAACATCATGATTGCCTGATGTAGAGTCTTTACATGCTGATTGCTGAGTATATTGAACCTAGAGAGTTAGAGTCATCATTTAATTTTTATTATAAAAAGCATTTTCTTACTGTCAATCTTGCTATCTCAAAAATTGCTAGCACTGACTTTCTACTGTTTGTCCTTCCCCGTTTTACTAAACAAGGTTGCCTTTTCACTTTTGCTGATGAATGTATGGATGGTGTCAACGAGTCTCAGTTTAATCAAGTGTTGAACATTGAGCTGAGTCACATTATGGAGATTAAACTGAAACAATGTTTTTTATAATTTGTTTTGTTGGTCATTAATCTTGAATTTGCAGTAGAACATTCCCCCAGCCACTCTGGTACTTCTAACGTTCGTGCACAAGAACTCGTGGCTGTTTCTTCTGCAGAAACTGAGGCATCTTCATCTACTGAAATTAACAGAAACAATTTTACAAGTATTGAATCATCTAACACTTCAACTTCTACACTTCCACGTATGCTTGGTCAAGTCACAAGGGCTTCCAGTGGAGATCCATTACAAAATGCGAGTGGAACTATAATTAATGCAGCATATCCATTTTATTTGGTGTTGCTTGCCTTGGATCCATTTTCACTGTGAGAGCGGTAAGATCTTTGCTCTTTCTTCCTCTCCCTTCGGTTTTCGTTTCCTTTTCCTTGAAACCCTAAGTTTCGAGGTTCTGTCTAGAATTGAAGTTTGATGTCATTCCTTAAATTCATGCAGATTTTGTTTTTTATGTGATTTCAAACCAAACATTGAATTAGGTTTCCCGTTTGGTGAAAATCACATCTGTCTGAATTTTTATATTCACCCATTTTTGTTTTTGGCCGCCTTCACTAATGCAATGTTTTTACCTTTATTAACCACTTGTGGATGATGTGAATACTAATTTGATGTGTTGAGACTTGTTTCCTTCTTTAGGAATTGACATTGATCATAGAAGTAGGAGCAGCTTCCCTGAGAAAGAGCCATCCACAATCAAAATGAGCAAAACAAGTACACACTTTACTCATTCAAAATTCATGATTTCTTTTTGTTGTTGTAAATGCTGACATTAAGCAAAATCATGATATGATTTATCGAGAAAAGTTATAAAGAAAATAATTATGAATCACATGATTTTTGCTTTGCTTTCTGACGAAGAAGAGGAACCCGGGGACGGATAAAAGCTCGGTTGAGGCATTTTTAGATCAAGTCATGAGAGCTAAGGAAATGAAAATAGACAAGTAATGAATTACGGGCCTATTCTTTAATCTTATAGCTAGGATGATTTTCTCATTCTTGTAACTTGAGATGATCTCATTTAGTTATGATGCCAATCCTTGCTAAATCTAAAAGTGACATAAATATTAAAGTGACCACTTGAGCTATGGTTCACGGGATACTTTGCCAATTACATTGTTTATCTTTTTAAACTTTGTGAATATTTTTACCTCTTGTGTACATCCCGAGTCATTTTTATGGCCCCCAATCCAAAATAAATATATAAATTCGATACACTTATATGAATGTTTAAGAGTTGCTTCATGTTTATTTTGTGTACTCAGAAATTGTGTTTATTTCTACAAAATGTTGTTTACTGATGAATGTTGTTGGTTCTTGTTTTAACTTCTCAGTTTTGCCATAAAACCTTCTGCTTCTTGCACTAAAATTTCTATTTTGACTGTCTTTGTAGGTTATATAGATGATATTGTGTTTGTAAATATTTGTTTTGCACTATCAAAGTCATGAACGTTATTGCTAAAGGGACACTGTAAACAAGTAAAACAAATGTTTTGCAGATTTTATCCACTTTTCTACATGATTTCAGTATTTTGAGTTAACAAATATTAAAACGAGGTGAAAAATTCACCATACTTCTGTTGTGTTTGTTTCTATATTTTCTCGGGTAGGTTGCCACACCTTTCGTGGGGTTTTGGAATTACTTCAAATGGGTAAGTAAGAATAGTGGTTTCTTACTCACTTTGAACTTTATGTTGTGCATTGTGTTTAAACCCATTTTAAACTTACGGAAAAATTAATTCATTTAGTTGGCACTTTTTATGTCATTTAAATTTGAGTGCTGTGTCCAATCTTTTGATCTTCTTGGTTAGGTAATGCCAAATGTTAACAATGTAAGTTCAAGTATAAATAAATCTTAGCATTGAAAATATGTACTTTTTAACATAAGTTTGAAACATGTCATATAGGTAATCTTGAAAGCAATTTATAATTATATAAGCATGCATGCCTATTATATAAAATTTTGAACTTCATTGATTATGAACATCATTTCTTGTATTTTCTTAGAATGTTTTATGTCGTAGACTTGGACTATGTTGGGGTAATTTTGTTTTCCAGTCCACCTTACTTCGATCCTTGTTAAATAAAATACCTGTGATTGCTGATCATAGGAATGGATGCACAAGTGTCTTATGCATTTCATTCAGAACGAAAGATGAATCCTGAAAAATTCAAAAACCAGTTGGGTAATCAGGTATGTAATTGTTTCTTCATTAAAACCAGAATTTGTTGAATTTTGAAGTTTGCAGTTATCATCTATGTTTTATTTTACTGATCTACTATGCATAAAATATTCTTCTATACATCAATTTTGACATTTTGTATTAACAGGCTTATCCTGATTAACAGGCTTATCCTGGCCTTATACAGGAGCATTTAGGCAGAGATGATCTATCATTCATCTTTACGCTCAAGATATTACTATGAGAATTACTTGATTTTAGTCCTGCATATGGAGTCTTCCCCTTCACAAGACTTAATCTCATCTCAAGAAATTGGTGGAGAAGGCAGAATTCATTATAAGAAATGCTTTGTATATTGTTAGTATGCAGAACTATTCCCTTTATCTTTTCCTTCTATATTGTACTAGTTTTAGTTGCCTTATTTTCATTAAGATTTGATGGTGGCATAGCTTTTGAATGTGGCAAGCAATCAGTAGTTCAGTACTGACATAGTACTATTGTAAATATAGAGTTGAAACGCTGGGCTTAAAATCACTTGGTTGAAGAAAAAATATTGTAAAGCATTCGTTTTAATGTGCCAAGCAATCAGTAGTTCAGTATTGAAGATTTAATTTTTTTTTAATTTTTTTTTTATTTTTGCGACGGATTTGCCACGGATTTGCGATGAAATTCGCGACGACTTTGCCACGGATATTTGCGACGGATTTGCCACGGAAACATTTGCCACGGAAAATCCGTGGCAAAAACGATTTCATGACGAGCATTTTTGCCACCAATTTTTGTCCGTGGCAAATCCGTGGCAAATGTTGTTTTGCCACGGAAATTTGTACATTTGCCACGGAAATGTCCGTGGCAAATCAGCGATTTTCTTGTAGTGATAGGAACTAACCTACCTAAAGACCAAACCCAAATAAAAGAAACTAATCAGCTAACCACAATCCTTAAAGAGAAGAAGTTTAGTTGATAGAAAAACTAAGTGAAAAGGAGAATAAACTTCAATCGTTATATATGTTCCCTTTTCCCCAAACGAGACTTAAATCGTGATATGCCGCCCATCACTAAGCTTCGAGAGAGGAGCAGGAATCAAGTTTGTGGGAAAAGGAGAAAAGCAACTGACCGACCATCCAGCAAATGTGCCAACGATGCCCGTTGATCATGCATGGTGGCATCTCAATGAAACCCAAGGGAGGTTTCGCCTAGACAGCATGATCAACGGGCATCGTGTGAGATTTGTGAATCTTGGCCAAATCGTTGTTGTTATTGACTTGTTGGATCGCATCCACCTGCTTGAGGATCGATTGTTGCATGCTTTCATAGAGTGCATTCTATTATTGAAGACGACATCGATCGTTTTGGGTTTGTCAGATCTTAATTGTCTATCGCCACAGTGTCCATGAGGTTGAACCATAAGGAAGATCCATGAATCACTTTCAAAAGACACATTTCGTATCCTTTCGGGACCGCACCACTTCCAAAGTGCTTTGAAGGCGATTGATTGGTGGGGAGAGGAACCATGCTCAAGCAGATTGCCTTGAAGGTGGATATTTTTGTTGAGAAGCAACCATCAAGACTCACACCCTAAAGAAAGGAGGTGTCATCCCCTTGCATCAAATTCAGAGGAGATGTAGAGGTAATACAGTTTAACGTACCAGATTCAATGTTCCTAAGTTTAGAAACATCACATTCCCCTCTATCTATAATCACTACAAGAAAAGTCTGATTTAGCCACCAACATTTGCCACAGACTTTATTCCGTCGGTAGTTTGCCACGGACTTGCGACGGATATTAATTCGTCAGTCGTTTGCCACGGACTTGTGACGGCAATGTATAAAAAGCAAGAGGCGCGAAGTTTCCCGCTGGGGTTTGCCACGGGTTTGCCACGGACATGTGAAAGGCCAAAAATTTGTGACGGAGATGTCGTGGCAAGTCCGTGGCAACCCAATGATGAAAATAAAACACCCACGATCCCTAAATCCCTAAATATCAGAACGCTCTCTCTACCTAACTTTCCTTTCACACCTCTCACGCTCTCACTCTCTCATCTCTGCCGATCTCACTCTCATCTCCGCCGATCTCACTCTCCATCTCTCAAACCCTCACTTCTCTCAAACCCTCACACACCCGTACCCACTTCTCCCTCAACCTCCGTCTTCTTCCACCCTCCTCTGCCCTTCTCAGCCCTTCGCTTCCCAGAGTTTTCTTTCTTTTTTTGAGCTGAAATTTTTGTTTTCTTTGCAATTTCAATGGGGTTTAAATTTTTTAATTTCAATAGGGTTTAAAATGTTTGGAAGGAAGGAGTTTGGCCATACTCGGAGAGACTGAGAAGAGAGCGGAACAAGGTAATAGTGTGATGGATTTATCGGTGGTGACGGCACGCTTCGCATCGAAATCGCAATGCAAACGCTTTACGATATCTGCGATAATCTCATGCTCAAGGTTGGTTTATTTCATCTTCTCTACTTTCTTAGGGTTTGTATCTATGACTATGTATGTCGTCGCTTACTTGATTTTCACTCGTGTTGCGGTAAAAGGTATTGCTTATCAAGGCGATCGCCTTACGCCATTCATCTTGTCTCTCACATTTATATTCATGACATGTAATTTATCTTCTCACTTCCTCTTCTTTATGGTTTGTTTTCTCCTGATTATGGATTAAGAAAGGGAAATGGAAATATATTATTTGCTACCTTCGGTCTTGGGATTTTGGGGGTTTATAATATAGTTGTAGAGTTAAATTAGTTTAATGTTTGACTGGCATATTGGCACTGAAATAATCACTATTTTTTTGGATATAGTAAATTTGGAAGGGATGTGGTTGGTTGTTTCTTGCAATTTGTTCAATTTTTAGGGTTTTTATGTTTGCTTTTGTGATATTGCAAAGAATAAAGTGCTCGTTTTCTTTGAAATCAATACCTTCCTCAATCAAAGAAAGCCAGGCTGAAGTTACTACAGATGTGGAAAATTGGTCGTGACTTTGGATGCGAAACTATGCTAGAGTGCATGAGGCGATCCGTGGGTTTGATTGGAGTCAAGAACTCCAGGGACTAGTTCTTTGCTTTCTCGCACAAGTTTTTAAGATTTTGTTTTGGTTTTTAAGCATAACTATGAATGCTCTTTTGAAGTTTGTGTTGTATCTTCACTATATTTAAGGCATGATTCTATTTGCTTGTTTGTCCAAGTTAATTAATATACATTACTTGGTGATAGGGTGAGTTTTACCTTTTGAGACTGAGAGCATCCTATTAAGTTATTACATTTTTGTCTATCTATGTTTTTCTCTGCAAGTTTTCAGATCAAGGCCTCTCAAATATGAAGACCCGTTCAATAATCCATTGGTCAAGATTAGCAAAAGCAAGTCCAGTGTTGAAATGTGGGGAAAGTATTGATTACAGAACTATCGAGGAATGATAGAAGAGTTATTTTTATGAACTATCTGTTAGTATATCAGTATATTGTCTTTTTTAAAAATGTGTCATTGCTAATATAATTTTCTTTATATTTAGGTTGCCCTGTGGAAGTTCTCTACAAATTCTTCATCCAAATGCAACGGTGATGTTTTTGTTACCTAATGTCTCGTGCTTACCTATTTGGTTTTTACTGAAGGCAAATTGTGTTGAGAAACAAATATACTAAATACATATTATTGTCCATTGACCCAATTGTTTATCTCTGTGCAGATACAAAGCCCGTGCTTTGTTTCCGTGGGGATCTGATTCCTATTAATGCGATTTGCTGGGCTCCTTCGAAGGGTTAGTAATAATTGAACTTTCTCAATCAAGGCATGTTGATTGGTTGCATTGAATATGTTGTTGTTTTTTTTTTTTGACAAAAATATGTTCTTTATTAGTATTATACATCTTTAAGAAATGGCTCTAATAGATACTGCAGCTACAACCTAATCTAATTAGCTCCTTCCGATAATTCATTAAACTAATAATGTGTATGCTTCAAATTATTGTAGAGATTGATTTATTCCCTTTTTGTGTGGTTATCTTTGGAAGGATATGATTCTCATTCTTGTAACTGCCTCCGTTCCTTCTTAATCGCATTCTTTCCTATTAAAAATAGCATCATATATGTTTCGACACTTTGCAAGGCAATAATTTTTCATGGTGTAGACATACATACACCCTTGTTTTTTTCATGAAAATTGTTCAATAAACAAGAGATTATTTTATTAGATGGGTAAATATCTGAAATCTGAAATAATCTGAAATATTAGATGGGCAAATATCTGATATCTGAAATCTGGATGTTTCACTGTGTAATTGTGCTTTGTGTTTTAGATTTTTAATGATTTTACATGATGTGAATAGAGGGTAATTGGAAATTCATTGAATTTAGTGTTAGAATGAATGAATAAGTTATTCCTTTTTTTCTTTAACTTTGTTGCTTGGTATGCATAAGTGAAGATTAATGACCAATGTAATTTATGGATTGGATGTTGTTATGTTCCAGGAGGATGTTTTTCAGTCAGTGGGTGTTCCTCTGGTTAGAAATGCTTTAGCTGGTTACAACACTTCAATTACATCATATGGCAGTACATATTCATGCTTGCTTTATTTTTGAACTTTCTAGTGAGATAAAGCAAGACTTCATATTGATATCAAATGGGTTCTTTCGATTGCTTTGTCAATGGTTTTTGTGACGTTGTCAAATGTTTTTGCTCATTTTGAACAGTATAATCTGGTGTGATACAGTTACAAGAAGCAAGTATTAGTGCTTAGATCAAAGCTATGCGCTTAATTTTTAGTTTAAGCTTCATATTTTGTTGATCGGTGGTTCTTGCAACCATTTCTTATCTCTCAATGTGCATTCAAAAACTCATACTTTTCATTCAATTTGGAATAAAATTGGTTGTGATTTCTCTATTACGTTTCTATGCAAGGAATTCTCTTGTACTTCTCTTGACTTCTCAAAGATTTTCAAAAATCCATTTGGGAAAAGAAAGGATAACCTCCCTATGGGTGTTGCCAGTCCCAATGGAGCTGCACCAACGATGACTTACCAGCAGTTTGAAGAGGATGTACTCTGTTCTTTATGCTCCAACCAATATTACTACATTATAGGATGCATCTTGCAGCTGTTACATGCATCCATTGATTATCAAGTTATCGGCATTACTGCATTAGCATCCCTGCTCATGTGAATCAACGCACAGTGGCATCATCATATACATACATTTGGCCATGTTATACTAATCGGACATGAATTTCTTGGCAGCATGTGTTGGTTCCCAGATCACTTTATTAGGTGTTTAGATAATGTTATCATTTGTAGAATTGTTGCATTGGTCTAAATTTTGTTTGAATTGTGTGCCTTATGTTCATTATACTTTCTGAATACATTGGCATTAGGAATGCTTTTACAAGCAGGCATTGGTTTCTGTCTTCCTTATTTGACATGACATCTTATGTTGATGCTTGCTTTGGTTTCATTGCACGACTTCTCTTATCCCTTAAAGTTGCTAATGTGCTTCTTTCTTTCTTCTTTTTTTACCCTGTGTTTTGAAACAGATATACAATGATCAAATTAGGAATTTACTCAATCCAAATCAGCAGAACCTTTTGGTAGGCAACTAGGCATATACTGCCATCCTTTGTGGTGCAATTTGATATCAACATATTAATTTTCTACTCTTATTTTTAATGCTGCATGCTTATTATAATTATGGCTTGATCCATATTATACAGATTAAGGATGATTCCAAAAATGGACTATATATTGAGAATCGATTGAGGAATACGTGACATGCTATGATGATGTGTGGAACAAATTCGATTAAGGTAGAGAAGCATCCAAGCATGCTATTTTTGTCAAGCGGTGATATCCATCACCTAAGCTCATTTGTCCAGTATATTCTGCAGGCCTTTCAAGCAGGGAAATCAGAGCAACAAGCTTAAATTCGAATAGCTCTAGATCACATGTCATTTTCACTTTTGTCATTGAGTCTTTATAATAGATTAATACTTGTTTTTATTTACATTTAATTTGAAAATATGATTTAGTACTTGGGGGTTTGTATCTATTTATAATAGATTAATCTATATACTTGTTATAATTTATAATTGTTAGCTTGATTTTATAATTGTTTTTAGGATGTAGTAGCTTTCTGGCCCAAAGTATGATTTAATTTTTTTTTTTATTTTTTTTTGAATTTGCCACGGATTTGCGATGAAATTTGCGACGACTTTGCCACGGATATTTGCGACGGATTTGCGATGAGCGTTTTTGCCACCAATTTTTGTCCGTGGCAAATCCATGGCAAATGTTGTTTTGCCACGGAAATTTGTACATTTGCGACGGAAATGTCCGTGGCAAATCAGCGATTTTCTTGTAGTGAAAGTATATTGTTACTAGTGCTATCATTGTGATTTTCAATAATAGGCCCCAAGATCGTCAAACTCGGTAGCCTACGTAGACTTGTGGTGTAGATGTAGGCTCGACTGCAAAAGAAACCTATAAATGACATATATACTGCATGATAAAATATAGGTTAACATAACAATAAGTCAAAATTCATAAAATCATAAGTTATTAAAATCAATTATTAAGACACATCGTAAAAAGTTCATAAAAGTCATCCACACCATTATTTTTTTATTGGACGATAGTGTAAATATTTTTACAGCGATAAAATGTGAGTTAAACTTTTTTAGTTACCTATAAAATTGTCGTCGCACACCTAAACACATTCTAACATTTGTAATTACCGCATCTAAAAGTACCCGAAGGTTTTTTAGGCAATGAAGAAATCACCAAGGAGATACCTTTTGTTGGAGAAGCACAACACGGATAAATAAAATGAGCACAATCAAACACAAAACACTACAAAAAACACGGGGATTAGCGAGGGACATATCTGTCGCTAACAAGCCCAATTCGGTCGCTAATGTCCATTTGCGAGGGAATTAGCGAGGGACATATCGCTCGCTAATATCCTCCTCGCTAATTCCCTTTAGCGAGGGAAATCGTGTCAGTCGCTAATTAGCTAGGGACTATTCCGTGGCTAATTCCCTCGCTAAATCTGACAGCACGTTTCCCAAATCTGACTGGCACACTTCTCAATCTGAGTTTATTATTATTATTATTATTATTAGTAGTAGTAGTAGTATTATTATTATTACTGTTGTTATTATTATTATTATAATCAAACACTCCAAAGAGATAGAGAGAGAGAGAGAGGAGTGAGAGTGGTGGTGGTGTGGTGGTGGTGGTGGTCTCGTAGAGAGAGAAGGAGAAGGAGAAGAGTAAGGGAGAAAGATAGTGAGATCTATGTGGTGGTGGTGGTGGTAGTGTGGTGGTGGTGTGGAAGAAAGAGAGGGTGAAGCTCGTAGGAGAGAGAGTGGAGTGAAAAGAGAAGAAGAGAGTGGTGGTGGTGGTGGTGGTGGTGGTGGTGGTGGTTGGTGGTGGTGGGGGTTGGTGGTGGTGGTGGTGGTAGTGTGGTGGTGGTGTGAAAGAAAGAGAGGGTGAAGCTCGTAGGAGAGAGAGTGGAGTGAAAAGAGAAGAAGAGAGTGGTGGTGATGGTGGTGGTTGTAACACCCCCTTTCTATTTTTTTTACTATTTAGTCAGTTTTTAAAAATCAGAGTTTTCAAAAATATTCCACGCACCTCAAAGAGAGTGCTACATAAAACTATAAGTAAGCAAAACTCATCATGAGCAATCACCAAAATCAATTATAATTCTCACATACTTATGCATTGCACCAAACACCAAATAAGCATAACCAATTATGCAAACCATTTTTAAACACTCAAGTCCGAAAAGATTTAAACACGTAGGCATCATCTTCAATCTCTTTATTCCTAGGGGTTTGGCTAACATGCGATTTTACAACTTCCCTAGAAAATATCATGGACATATAATTCTACTAAATTTAATAGATTTCATATCACCAAAATAATATCACCAATACATGTTTTATAACACACTTGTTTCGATACAAGACTTGATATTAGTTTAAACAAATGAAATTAAATACTCTTGTCAACATTTAGCAAGGAAAACAAATCAAGACATAGAAGTGCACAAAGTATTCCGTTGCGCAGTTTTCATCATTAGATTTTATACGCCACGTAAAACAATTTTCAAGAAGTGACAATTAATACTAGTGATAGCAACAACAATGTCAAAGTTAAGTCATAAAACGAACACAATTACACAATTGTAGTTCACTGTCAAGAAGTACTTAAAATTGTTTACTTTTGTTTCTAAAACCTTGACAATTATTATTGGAATTCACATTCACATAACATAAAATTCTAAGTCACCTAATTATGTACAATCTCATAATTTGTCAAACATCATTAAATCACAACCTAATCGGGTCAAAAGTTGAATTTATGTCACGTTTTGAAATAAAGGCCCTAAAACATTTTGGGAACAGAATTCAACACTAATTTGACATCACACTCATTTTCCAATAGCATAAAATTTTCTAAGTACCATTTCTTTTTGAAAATCATAGAACTCACAGTTTTGTCCAAAAGGGAAACTATATGCAAACCCCAAATCTTACTATCACACGAACATGCTACCACATAAACAACTACTTATTAGTTCAAAATTTAGTTTCCGACGTAAACTCAGAAGGTAAGAAAAATTAATCATTTAATTTTGACAAATCACATCATGCTCACGAAACAAGTCAAGTTGAAATACTGAAAGTGTCGAAATTCCAAGTTATGCAACCTTACAGAGATAATGAAAGTATAGCATTACACATCATTTCATATTAGCACACTAACTTCGAAACAATTAAACTTGGGGTGATCAGTCCCTCCTACTCATGCAACCAATTAATTAAGGTCACAAAAACTACTTCCTTTCAAATTTATAACTACCACATTAAAAGACTTTTAACGCAGTCCGGAGTGCGAAGGCGTCGTCACGACTTTCACTCCTTTGACGTCGTTAGAACTCTTTTAATTACACACATCTTAATGATACTAACAACAGTCACAAACAACCAAAATCAGTGCTACAACCAACAGTTACATATTTTCAATCACACATACCTCAATAAATCGATATAACTTTCACTCGCTATTCATCAAATAAATTACAAGGCATATCAATGAAAGGACAAACCAACAAAGGTAACAGTAATAAGCAGCAACATAATTATGATTTAGAACGAGTACCAAGACTCGAGGGTAACAAACTCGACAACTTGGCCGGACAGACCGAACTGCTCTGATACCACTAATGTAACACCCCATTTCTATTTTTTTTTTACTATTTAGTCAATTTTTAAAAATCAGAGTTTTCAAAAATATTCCACGCACCTCAAAGAGAGTGCTACATTTCTTCAAAAACATAAAACGACGAATTGAGTTTTCATAAAACAACATGTGCGTGATACATAGAACGTCAAGATGGGGCGAACCCTCAAAAACACTTATTTAGTTATTTACAACATCCTGGTTATAAATCATCAGCACAGCAGAATATCGACCAGTCTCAAAGTATTTAATACAACATCTTATATCGATCAGACTGTATACATCAAAATAAATTACTAAATATCTAAGACTTTCCGCCCCCCGGTGCTACATATCAGAGCATGACCATCGCTAGACTACTTCATTTGCTATCACCTGCAGGTTGCCGACATACGAGGCAACACGACGCAGTAGGGTGAGTCTCAATACATAGATAATAATAAATAAAACAGGAAACACAGTAGAATAGGCACACCAGAAATACAGTCAATCCCAATACATCATTAATGCAGTTACACCAATTACAGTTACGCCAAATATACAGTTACGTCCAATATACATTTACGGCACACATACAGTTACACCAAATACAGTTACACCAAACGCACCATTAATTCATGAACACCCAATCAATCACCAGAGCATGCATGTAATGTATGAAATGCAATATGCATGTGGATCCATCATCATCGCAATAAGCCTCGAGGGCACACGCCGCTTGGGCGAAGCCCACCCATCGCTTTGGCGAAGCCTACATCTTCGCTTTATATGCATGATTATGTGATACCATGACAATGCACCACAACACAACACATTTACCACAACAATCATTAACTCATCGCTTTTCACTTCGCAACTCAACTCCAATCACAATATTTGGCCGAAGCCTACACATCGCTTTGGCCGAGGCCCACCCATCGCTTTATCATCACCACAACACAACACACCTCATTATTGGCTAAATATCACACCAAGGACTATTTTAACACCATAAGGACCATTTTAGCACCTAAGGACTATTTTAACACCATAAGGACCATTCTGACACCTAGGGACTATTTTAACACCTCGGGGACCATTTTGACACATAGGGACCATTTTGTCACCATAAGGATTATTTTAACACCTAGGGACTATTTTGACACCTAGGGACTAGTTTGGCACCATAAGGATCAATTTAGCACTTAGGGACTATTTTGAACCCACACCTAGGCACCCTAGCACAACCAGGCGCCAAAACAGGCGCACAGGGCAGCCAAATGGCGCCAAAGAACCCAAAGAACACATCAAGCGCGAACACGAGCGCATAAATCGGCGCCACAGGGCAGCCAAATGGCGCCCCCTGCACACGCCTCACGCATCACTCCTGGCGCACACACAGGCGCCAAGTTCCCAGCGAACTGGCGCCCCCCTCCCTGCAACACACCCCACACCGAAAACACAGCAGCCCAGGCGCCACATTGCAGGGGAAATGGCGCCCCTGACACTATTCACAGCCCACCCAATTTATTTTCTCAACAACAACCTACTCACTCCAACCAAACTCTAATTCAACAATCTATTGAACACCTAATAAGCTCCAATATTCCTCCTAATCAATTATATTAATTAACAACCAAACACCTCATTATTATTTAGCACTTACCACACCCCATATTGCATTTAATTCATATAACTCACCTTAACACTCAACCAAGAACAACATTCTCATGTAAAACACCACACCATACAATTTTATAAAACATATTCATGTTCATTCAAACAAATTATCAAACACCTAGCCTTCACTTTAATTCTATTTATTATTCTTCATTAAAATCATGTCATAACACATTCACATCAAAAATCAACACAATAGCATTTCAATCTCCATACAACAATTAATATAATCACATATACAATCAAACAAACACCCAAACACTCAATTACTTCATTAATTAATTAAACAACTACTCCTAACTCCTAATCCATATGATTTCAAGGTTTATAAATTATTACCCATGAAAGAGAGCCCCCATACCTCCAAATTGCAAACCAAGAAACTTCTCCTTCAAAAACACAAGAAAACACCAAAATGGAACTCCTCTACTTTGAGCTTCAAAACCCATTCATGGAAAAAGGAAAATGGGAAGGAATTAGTATATGAAATTTACACTAAAAGATAGAGGAAGAAAAATGGGGAAGATTGGTACCAAATACCAACTTACCCAAGCAAAGATGAAGATTTTCCTCCCTCCTCCTTTCCACCAAAACCCACACACCAGCTGCTGTTCTTCCTCCCTTTTTTTTTTTCTTTTTCTTTCTCTATTTCTCCATTCTCTCTCTCTCGGATCCCTTTCTCCCATTCTTTTATTATTTCTTTGACTTTTCCTCCCTTCTTTCATTTCTTTTCTTATTTCTCTTTCTCCCTTCTCTTGTTGCTGCCGTCCCCCTCTCTCTCTCTATTTCTCCTCTTTTTCTTTTTCTTTCTTCAAATGAGAGAAAAACCCTACCCCCAAAGGTTATTCTTTAGTTTGGGCCTATTTAGTGGGTTTGGGCCCCTTATTTACACCCTCTAGGTACTTCAACCACTCTCTATTTTAATTAATTCCCCACTCCCTTATTTACTACCCAACACCTCTTAGTCATATTAAATACTCTATTTTTAATATAACTAATCACTATAACACCTTATATTTATTTTAATATACACAACTAAAATATTACTTAATTAAATTAGTCAAATAATCACTTAATTAAATTAGTTAAATAATTCACCTAATTAATTTTGGGGCGTTACAGTGGTGGTTGGTTGGTGGTGGTGGTGTGGTGGTGGAAGAGAAGAAGAGAGAAGAAGAGAGTAAATGAGAGAGAGTGTGTTTGGTTTGGATATTATAAAAAAATATGACAGTTTGCGACGGATTTAGCGAGGGACTGTCCCTCGCTAATCCTCGCGTTTCCCAAGTCCACCTGCCAACGGTCAGAATCCTGCAAAGGTACTGTCAATGTCAGTCAATTAGCGAAGGACCTGCTATTTCCATCGCTAAGTGCCTTGAAAAACGTGCAACTCAGTTTGAAATTGGTGCCTTGCATTTAGCGACTGATATTCCGTAGTTAATTGCCAAATGTCCGTCGCTAATTTCCACTTTGCTAGGGACTCTTTTTCCCTCGCAAAGTCCCTCGCTAATTTTTGCTTTTGCGAGGGACTTAATTTTCCCTCGCAAAGTCCCTCGCTAATTCCTTGTTTTTTTGTAGTGAAAATTTAATGTGGAAAACTCCAAAACCGGAGAAAAACCACGAACCGCTGTCTAATGACAACCAGAGAATAACACAATGAAAATTTTTACAATACATAGATCTCTCTCAAACATCCCATGCCCCAATACACCCACACCTTCAAAAGAAACTATTTAACTACATCTCTCAACACTCTAATACAAGAGTATAAGAGAAAAATAAGTCAATACAAACCTAAAGTGTTTCTGACTACTGCATCTTGTAAGGGAGAACTTGAGCCCATATATATAACATTGGTCTCCCTCTTCCTTCACAAAACTAAGTGATCTAGGACTTTGGTGTATGGTAAAGGCATACACTTGTGTGCAAGTATACACTGTCCAAAAACAAGTAGTAAAAAGATCGAACCCACAGAGATTGAAAAACTCACTTTTAAAATAATATAAAGTAATAAAGTGTAATGTCACTAAGTAACAAAATAATTTTGGATTTTGTTTGATGATCACAACTAAGTTAGAAAGAAAGCAAAGTAAAAATGTTGATAGTGTAGAAGAGAAAAGCTAGTTGGAATGTCTTCATCAAGTAATTTACTTATAAGTGTATGATGCAGTATGTGATGCAAACAGACTTGAATCTTTGTTGCATTTGCTATGTGCCTTTTCGGTCACTTTCTTGAGTATCATTACCAAATCTTATGATCCTTGTTCTATGCAAGAAAGAAAGGGGTGTTAGTGCCAATCTTGCCTCCTAACAATTATCTAATTTGCTTAAGTGAATTCACTCTTGTATTTTAAGTACCCACAATTATCCTATGGACTATACTATCCTATGTCTAGGACTTAGCATGGTTTTCACAAAGTTTTCTTTATGTAAAACACTCACCCATATTAGTTCTTGAGTTCTTAATTGTAAGCCATGTCTGGTCATTTACAATTCATACTTATTCTAAGTGATCAAGTTTAAAATAAGTAATAAAAATATTATCAAGCAAGAACTAAAGTACAAACATACATACATGCAACATACTTACTTAAAAGCTCATTAAATGATTAGAACATTCCAACTAAGAAAGGTTTAGCTAACAAGAGACATTGCAAGATATATATAAACCGAATAGACCATGTTTATATATATAGAAATCACAAAAGAGAAACAACAAGAGTAAAGTTACAAATGTTGAAAACCTTTGTATGAAGTCTTCTAGCAATGCACTAGCATTACTCCTTAGCACTATACAAACACTATGAAAATGAGTTAAGGAGGATTTATGAATTTCTTCCTCTTCCTCTAAAAATATAAAAACTAACTATGTATATTGAAATTTTGATCTAACTTATGGATTGTGATATATTTCCAAATGAAGATGTGAGGTCCTTTTATAGCCTTCAAGTGAGGTGCTTCCTTCCTTCATGTTGAAGTCATCTTGAGTGGATCATAGCGTAGTTGCTTTCCGGAGGTTTATCCATGTTGAAATCTTTGACTTAATCATATAGGGCGGTTCCATGGTGATAGAACAAGTGTCCCTATGTTGGTGACTCTTCAAAGCTATGCCTATAGCTATGTGTGAATGGTAGGCGCCTACTATACAAGGTGGGATGGCATCGAGAACCAGCGGAGGTCATCACTTTGCATGTGGGTGCATATGAACAGTGCGCTTATTCACCAAGTAGTGCGCTTTGATGCGAGATCGGTCAGAGCATTGATGCGATTAGCATTGAGACCGCACCAACAAAACATCAAACATACCACAATATATCCAAATGGCCTAATAATAACTATAACCATTCAAATCACTCAAGATATCATATATCACATAAAATACTATATAAATTCTTTATTATTACTTGAAAGAGAGTGTTACCTCAAAATTCCGACAAAGGCATTAAATTAAGCTTTAAATGGTATTGATTGCACATTTAATAGTATTCGTGGGCCACGTGTCAATGTTCAAGTCAATGTACCATAAATTCGACAGTAAAGTTGTACAAGTGCTGACAATGCAAGCAAACTTCGACAGACTTGGTTCTTCAAGCTACGAAACAATGTCAGAAACCTTCGACAAGAGAGGGCCCAATTGTTCGACAAAAGCTGGGTCCAATACTTCCGCAAATCCTTCGACAACAAGTCGGTCGAGCGCAAGGAGCAGCAGATTAGTGGGCGGTTATTTCCCTGGTTTTTAGGAAGTAGTTATCGTGCTTGCCCACGATTGTATCTGAGAGTATAAATACTCCCTTGTAATAGGAAAACGGGGTCACCACATTTTACAAAAACGCTGGGAAACTCAACTTCCAAGTCAACGAGAAACACGAGTGAAACAGATCATTGTGCGTGTTGGTGCACCACTTTTATTTCTTCGTTTTATGCAAAGTCTTTACTTTCTCTTTACGTTGTTGCATTTATTGCTTTTACTTAGCTTTCAAATCACTTCTTTCTACCATTCTTTGTTCTTACGTACTTCAAAAAACACAAACTCGATGGCAATTGTCAAAGAGATTTTCTAGTTTGATCTCACAGTCTTAATATTGAAAACTAGTGATTGTTTGCTAAAAACACCAGCAAACAAATTGGCACGCCCGGTGGGACCTTTGCCATTAATTTTGTGTCTTTTCTGTTAATATATGTGTTTGTATGCACTTGAGGAGTGGTAGGATGGTACGCACTAATTCTAACAACGCCTCTGGTTCCACTACTGTGGTATCACAAGTGCAAGGAACAACGGTAGATTCTCGCCAATGTCGGGTGGAAATGTTGCGGGGACTACGGCCCAAAGGACATCAATAACCGCTCCCACGATGTCAATGACTAATGTTGGTTCGACATCGCCTATGGCCTTGCCACAAAGCATGGGACTTCCTTCTAGTCCTTATGTGGCAACAGGGAATAGTTTGGAAACACGCTTCCAAAATATGAATCTACCACCATACCTTTTGGGGTATATGGCATGCCTCTTTGGAATGCCACATGTCTCGACCTTTTCTCCTTCACACGTCTCTTCCGATGGCGTGCTTTCGTCGAAATCCTCATCATTAACCAACGCGTCCTTGTTGGCTTTAAGACAACAAGTAGACGAAAAGCAATCATGATATGGTTAATATCTTGACTCAACAAATTGGTACCGTGTTCAATCCTTTGATTCGAACACAAATACCGATTATCAAATGTTAGCGACCAAATGGGTAGGATTGCGATTTCTTTGGGGCTCCTACGGAAATAATAGGCGCTTACCAAATTGCGGAATAACATGCCTAACACCCCACGAGATCGATCCATCGAAGCCCAAAGCGTTATGGGCGAACAACAAATGGGAAATCACATCCCCGAGGTGGTTATGGTAAATCGAAACCAAAACGCTGATGAAGTTGTTCGACAAGTGCAACGAAATAACGCTTTGTGCTCAAGACAACATAGCCACTTTGGTCGAAACCATAATGGCGCAAAATGGCCTTAACATAGGTTTACATAGGCCTAATTTCATATCACCACTGCGTGTGAATACGTATTCTGCATGCAATTGCCAAGAGGTTGGAAAATCCCTAAATTTACTAAGTTTGGGGTGATACCAATGAGTCCATCATCGAACACATTGCCCGTTACATGATCGAGGCGGGGACATAGCCCAAAAATGAGAATTTGAAGATGAAATATTTTCCAAATTCTCTAACTAAGAATGCCTTTACGTGGTTTACCACTCTACCCCGGTTCCATATATACATGGGGGCAATTAGAAAAGGCTTTTCATGAGCAGATTCTACATGGGCGATCGAAGATTAGCCTTAAAGAATTGGCAGTGTTCGACGTAAAGTACCCGAGGCTATTGATGATTATTTGAATAGATTTAGGCTCATCAAGGCAAGGTGTTTTACACAAGTGCTGAAACATGAGCTTGTCGAAATGGTCGCAGTGGCCTTGACTATTCAATTCGAAAGAAATTGGATACGCCTCATTTGAGAGACATGGCCCAATTAGCCGATAGAGTTCGACAAGTCGAAAGGCTTAAAGAGGAAAAGGCTAGAGTGAATAAGTACAATAAAAAAGAAAACTCAAAGTGGGTTTTCACAAGAAAGAAAAAAAGATAGCCTATGTAGATGAACAATTCGACTTTGCATTTAGTGATGTCGAATCGAGGAAATAGACGTGGCTGAACTTAAGCTCCAGTCCTCCTTATGCTTGTAAATTATTAAGGCACGCAAATGGGAATAATCTGTAGAGCCTAAGAATGATAGATTTGTGCCTAAAACGTACACTTTTGATGTTACTAAATGTGATGAGATCTTCGATTTGCTAGTGGATCGATGGCCAAATAATAGTGCCAAATGGCACGAAAGTTCCTCCTCTCGAGCAGGAGGAAGAAAAAGGGTTATTGTAAGTTTCATAATTTTTGGGACATACAACCGACTGCTGTGTACTTTTCGGGGACATGGTTGACGAGCGATCGAAGAAGGAAGGCTCAAATTTGGAGATAAAAAGAATAAAGCACCGATGCAAATTGATCTTTGACCCACTCCATCAAGTGGAGGCTATGTATGCAGAACCAATTGAGATGAGTATCAATATGGTAGATGCAAAAATGGTGGATTCTCCAAAGTCTACCAAACCTCCTGCTGAAAAAATCAAAAGTGTTGTGCAAAAGAGTGGTGCTGTACAACATGTTACTCAGGAAGAATATGAGGAGAAGGTACAATCTGTGTATCCCAAAGCTGAGGAAGAGTTGATAGACTTCCTAAACAGGTGCAAACTGAGAAATTCTGAGGTCATGTTGTGCCCTGTGTAGTCTTTGTGTTTGATAAAGAAGCGCTAAAAGTGTCGAATCTTTGAAAGTTCGACAACCCCTAAAAAGGAAATGGCCAGATAAGAGGCCAAATTTCAGCTTCAAAAGAGGGGACCTTCCTTACAAGGTAAAGAATTTGAACAAGGCTTCGACAAGCAAACCGCAGTTTGCTGGTAAGGGTGTAGCCAATAAGGAGTTTGTGCTATCTGCCTCTGCCAAACCATTCTTTCCAAGAGCAGATCCATCCAATGAAAAGTGGATACATGCTGGATGTAGACACTATAAGAATGCTGCTCAACAGGCTGGAACGGTCAAGCCAATCACAGGTGAGGCCGCAAAATATAATTATAAAACCAATTATAAAGGGAAGAATCCCATGACGAAGACCCAATGGCGTCATTACCAGCGCTCGAAAAAGAAGGCAACACTGGTTGCTAACGAGCAAACGCCAAAAACGGTTAAGGGTGTGACTCCTAAAACCGTGGGGAACACAAAGATAAATATAGGTGCTGCCAATCAAGTAAGGGTTGGGAATAAGGCTAAAGGGAAATCTATTGTGATAGAGGAACCAAGAAGGCTCACTATGGAGAGGATTTTTCCTCCATTAACATCTTTAAAGAAGAAAAGTGCTTCATTCGACATGGATGAAGATGTTACTTCGATTTCGACGACTCGAGGCTAGCTTCGACGTCATCTGCAACGTGGTGTCCATTCTGCCTAGTGAGTATGATGCTGTTACAGTCCCAAACGACGTCGAAGAAGACTTCATTGGGGATATGGCTAACCACAAGCCAGTATGCTACTATGTCATGAACAATGGCTGCGTGGAAGAACAGATGGCCACTTTCGAGAGGCCAGACGAGGGCATGCAACACCATCTGAAGCCTTTGTACGTCCAAGCCAAAGTTAATGGCGTAGGTATTAATAAGATACTGGTCGATGGAGGGGCTGCTGTTAACTTAATGCCTCGTGCCATGCCAAGACAATAGGGATGTTTGATCACGCACCTTAGACCTTATAATATTATGCTAACCAATTATGAGGGGAAATCGCCTGGCCGTTGGGGTCACTCGAAGTGGAAGTGGTGGTAGGAACTGTCAGAAGAACCACCACGTTCTTTGTCATAGCTTCAAAAGCAAGCTACAATCTACTCCTTGGGAGAGAGTGGATACATGGCGTAGGAGCTGTCCCCTCAAGCCTACACCAGAAATTGGTAATGTGGAGGGATGATGGTCTGGTGGAATACGTCGAAGCAGACCAAAGCTATTTCCTTGCTGACGTAAATAATGTCACCAGGGAAAATTTCGAGAAACAAATGGCGAATATTGCGTCATGTTCATCTTCTAGCCAAGCATATATCTCTTCAGATAATGTGCTTTCCTCCATTCACTTATACCCAACACATGGTTTTGTGTGGGAAAGAGAGGAAATAGAAGGTGCAAATGTCTATCCTGATGGTGTGCTACCTCCAACAGGATGGGACACTGACTCTTAGAAGGTTTAGATGTCGAGACCCAAGATTGGGATAGAATTACGGCTTACATGGCCGAAAATAAAATAAAACGGCTTTGGAAGCGAAAGTTAAATCAACAAACAATGGTCATCGAAGCCATAACTTCATCTGAAGAAAATGGTGAAGTCATAAATGACAAGCTGGATTGCATTTATGATGACGAACCATTGGGTTTTGAAAAAGACCCTAGAGATTCTACAAAGCGCATGCAAGCTCAAGATCCAGTCGAAGAGGTGGATTTGGGAAATGGCTTGATCAAAAGGCCAACATATATTAGTGCACATCTTGATCTCGCCTTGAGAACCCAAGTTATTTCACTTCTGCAGGAGTTCAAAGATTGCTTTGCTTGGGAGTACAAATGAAATGCCCGGTTTGAGTCGAGAGTGGTGGAATTACAAATACCCATTCGACCGGGGAAGAAACCGATGAAAGCAAACGCCAAGAAGATTTGCTCTCGGATATTGGCTAAGATCAAGGAAGAAATAGAAAGGTCGTTCAAAAGCAAATTCATCGAATCGCAGTACGTTGATTGGTTAGCTAATATAGTTCCAAAGAATGAAGAAAAATGGAAAACTTAGAGTTTGCGTGAGACTTTAGGGATCTAAATAATGCAACACCTAAAGATGAATACGCTATGCCCGTAGCGAGAAATGCTAATAGATTCGGCAGCAGGATTTGATTATCTCGGTTGCTAGATGGCTACTGTGGTATAATCAAATCTTTATTGCCGAAGAGGATGTGTCAAAATGACTTTTTCGATGTCCAGGGCATTAGGTGTTTATGAATGGGTAGTCATGCCCTTTGGTTTAAAAATGCCGGTGCCACTTATCAAAGGGCAATGAATTCTATGTTTCACGATTTTATTGATGATTTTATGCAAGTATACATAGATGATGTGGTGGTTAAGTCATCCTCGAAAAGTGGTCATTTAGACCATCTTCGACGTTCTTTTGAACGAATGAGGAAATATGGATTGAAAATGAATCCAACCAAATGTGCTTTCGTATGCGTGCGGTGAATTCTTGGGTTTTGTAGTACACAAGAAAGGCATAGAGATCAACGAAAATAAGACTAAAGCAATTATGGAAACGAAGGCTCCTTCGACCAAGAAAGAACTTCATCCACTACTAGGGAAAATTAATTTCCTTCAAGATTCATCTCAAATCTAAGTGGCAAAACACAAGTTTTTTCGCCATTACTTGAGATTGAAGAAAGAAGATGAATTCAAGTGGGAGCAAGTTCACCAAGATGCTTTCGACGCAATCAAGTCTTATTTGGTCAAACCACCAATTTTATTGCTCATTATTGGAAACAAATTGCTAAAGTTGTATATAGCGACTTCGATAACACAATAGGTAGCATGTTAGCGCAAGAGGATGATAGTGGTGTCGAAAGACCCATTTATTACCTTAGCGGGGTTTTGATTGATCTTTGAAACTAGGTATAGTCCAATAGAGAAACCGTGCCTTTGCTTGTATTTTTCTTGTACAAAATTGAAGCAATATATAAAATCAAGCAGATGTTTATGTTTATTCGCATTTTGATGTTATTAAACATATGTTGTCAAAACCAATGTTGCATAGTCGAATTGGCAAATGGGCTTTAGCTTTGCTAGAGTACAACTTAACTTACCAACCCCTCAAATCAATTAAAGGACAAGTGGTTGCTGATTTTATAGTAGACCATTCATTTGTCGAATGTGAAATCCATTCGTTAGACATACGCCCTTGGAGATTATACTTGATGGCTCAAGCCATAAAAATGGAGCAGTATTGGAATTTTGATTATCTCTCCGTAAAATACTCCAACGAAGTATAAATTTAAAATTCGAGACTCTTGCTCAAATAATGAAGCTGAGTATGAGGCTTTAATAGTAGGCCTTAAAATTTTACTCGAATTGGGGGCAAGTTATGTCGAAATAAAAGGTGATTCTCAATTAGTGGTCAAACAATTGACAAAAGAATACAAATGTATTAATGAACACCTTATTAAATATTTCGTTATTGCCAATACTTTGCTAAAAAGGTTCACATTCGTTCACCTAGAACATTTACCACGAATTGAAAATCACGTGGCAAATGAACTGCACAAATTGCCTCCTGTTACACAAAGTATCGAAACAAAGCCTAGAAGAGTTAATTGAGATAAAAGATAAACTAATCTCGAAAGACTCTCTCTATAATACTCCTTTGACGTCATTGTCAACACCAAAAATTGGGGGCAATAAATACAAATGAAGTACGCAGCGTCAAAAACGCCACATTTTTGACGATATTGACTTGGCGTAAATTTTTGCTATTGACAATATGGTTGATGATGATTGGCGCAAACCCATTGTAGAGTACTTGCAAAATCCTACAGAGGGCACTAATAAAAAGTAAAGTCTGAGCTCTAAGCTATGTGTTAATTGGAAACGAATTGTACAAACAAACTCCTGAAGGGGGGTACTACTAAAATGTCTTAGTGAAAACGAGGCATATTTGGCGCTTCGATACACATAGTGGAGCATGTGGCTCACATCAAGTAGGCCACAAAATGAAATGGTTGTTATTTCGACAAGGAATGTATTGGCCAACTATGCTAAAAGATTGTATAGAATTTGCCAAAGGTTGCCAAGAATGCCAAAAACATGCCGAATACAACATGTGCTCGCAAATGAGTTGCATTCTATAGTGAAACCTTGGCCATTCAGGGGTTGGGCTTTAGATGTGATTGGAGAAATAAAGCCAACCTCGTCGAAAGGCCACAGATACATCCTAGTAGGGATTGATTACTTTACTAAATGGGTAGAGGCAATACCTTTAGCCAATGTAGATCAAGAAGCAGTGATAAGGTTTATTCAAAATCATATCATTTATAGATATGGAATTCCGTAAACCATTACTACGCACTCAAGGTACTTTATTTTCACTGGTCGAAAAATGGTAGATTTCGCTGCTGAAATTGGTTTCAAGTTATTGACTTCGACACCATACTACGCACAAGCCAATGGTCAAGTAGAGGCTGCCAATAAAATCATAATTAACTTGATTAAAAAGCACGTTGGACGTAAGCCTAAAAGTTGGCACAGTTCTCTTAACCAAGTATTATGGGCTTGTCGAACGTCGCCTAAAGAGTCTATAAACACCACTCCCTACAAAGTTAACATTTGGGCATGATGCAAAGGTTACATCGTCGAGATTTGTTTACAATCAACAAGGATTCGAAACAATGTGAAATTCCTTTTGACCATTATTGGAATATGATGGTTGATGAATTAGTTGATTTAGACGAAGAGAGGTTGTTAGCTTTAGAGATGCTTATTCGACAGAAAGAAAGAGTAGCTAAAGCCTACAATAAAAAGGTTAAGTTAAAAACCTTTGAGGAAGGGGAGTTAGTGTGGAAAGTCCTATTACCTATGGATAAAAAGATAGAGTTTTAGGCAAATGGTCACTGTGGTGGGAAGGCCCATTTCGCGTGTTGCGATGCTTTTCGAATGGCGCTTATGAAGTCGAAGAGCTAGGTGACGAAAATAGAATCTTTAGAATAAATGGCAAGTATTTAAAGCGATACAAGCCAACGTTAACTGAGATAAAAATTGAGCAATTATAAGTAAACGAAAATTGTTCATAAATGGCAATGTATAAAGAAATGTCAAAGTTACACAGCCATTTTTAGAATGCTAAACTATTACAATCTCGTGTTCGACAAGGTAGGCTTATGCCTATCCATGATGCTAACACTCAAAGAGATAGAGGTGTCGAGAAGGTGTAGCTCTTTATCGAGGTCGGCGAGAATGGCTTGATGCTTGTCAATCTTCTCCAAGTGCTCTATAGCTGCTAATGCTTTGGTGGTTTTGGTGGACGAAGAGGCAGCACTCATTCTTTCGACGATCAGGCCCTTCTGATGCTCTGCGTTTGACAGTTTAAGTTGGAGTGTCTTTATCTCCTCGTCAATACGCGCAATCTCTGCATCCCATTCAGCGATTGCTTTCTCATCTTTAGCTGCTTGGGTTTCAAGAGCCTCGATGTCGTCTTGATCGGCCTTAAGAGAGGCGAGTTCTACCTCGCAGAGTCGAGCCTCTTGAACCTTGCGCTTGGAGGTGGTCGACCGTTGGTTGATCAAAAGAGAAAGTTGCTCAAAAATGGGGCCAAATTCCATGAAGAACGAAAGGACGTTTTGAGGAGGGTCCAATTTGGTGATCTTATGAATGAGGGATTTTACCTCAAGATACACAGACGGGTCATTCTCAATGGTTGCCACCAAGTCCCCTTCTAACACCTTCGCCTTCACCGCAAAGCGTGCTTTCGACCGCCTCTGATTGATAGAACTTAGAGAGTTGTTCAAGAATCGCAAATCAAGCTACTGACGAGCTCTTAAGACTCAACATGATCTTCAAGGTCGCCAAGGATTCGCCTTCTTTAGCTCACCAATTCTTGATCGCTAATGCAAATACGTTGGATGACTCTTTGGCGTAAGCACTTTGATCCGCAGTGTTCCCCCATTCTAGGTGCCTCTTGTTCTTGATCGATCATATTTTCTTCGTATTTCGGCTGCAGGTAGCCACTACTTTTGGTCCTTCATTGTTGGAATGTTAAGTTCGAACTTGAGCGCTTTCTCCAACAACGATCTCCGGCTCGACTCTACCAAAGATTGGAATAGCCTCCTCCATAGCAGAGCATTCTCTTCGACGATCGCTCTTGTTCGACATTTCCGGCCACTTGGAACAAACTCCTCGAAAATAGGGATTTGTGGTTATCCAACGCTTGGAAAATTTCTTCAAAGCAGCTACACCACGAGGAGATGAAGGAAAAGGGAGCACGAGACCGACAACTCTAGATCAAGAAATTTCAACCATAGATCGAACTCCGTGTTTGTCTACGAGCAGTCCACCCACCTATGCACAAAGAAGGTATATCATTTAAGTTAAGGATTGGAAAGGTGAGATCGAAGAGGTCCAAACTAATGTCGAAAGGAATTTACCTCTTGTACCTTAAGCCTCTTGATTGGAGGAGAAGAAGGTGATTCAGAAGGCTCGTCAATAATGACGCCTTGTGCTGCCCTTTGAAATTCAGGAAGGTTTCTTTTCCTCGACCTCTGAGTGAGGGGGACGTTATCATCACTTTCAGTGTCCTGCAAAAAGAATTTGGGTTATGACAAGAAAGTGAATGACAAATGGAAGAGAAATTTCGACGGATTAACAAAGCAAGAGTATAGTACCTCATCATCAGGAAGGACCATTTTCTTTTTAGCTTTGTCCATTGAGGGATTTTGCCTGGGTTGTTTTCTAGAAAGAAGGTTTTCGACATAAATAAAAGTCGTAATCAAAAATAACTTGAAGCGAATAAATGGCAACATACCTTCTTTAGGACAATTTCTGGAGTGGATCTCGCTACCACTGTCTTCTTGGTTGCTGGAGGAGATTTTCTGTGGTAGCCCTGCTTACTTTGACCTTGACTTGGAGTGCGTGCAGTTGGCTCGGACGTCGAAAACATTGATAAGCAAACAGGAATAAAACTAAGTTACAGATGTTTAAGACTCAGAAAGATTTGGGTATCAAGAAGTAAATACCTGGGTTGTTCGAAGGGAAGGCTGCCACCAATTTCTTCATAATATTTTCTGCAAAGGTGTCACTAGCCTCTCCAGCAGCAGTGGTATAGTAACTAGTCCACCATTCATGAAATTTCTCAGTGCATGAGAATCTGGGGTTGAATTTGAGAGGTTCGAAACTCAAGGCCCTATAGTGGAATTTCTTGAAGGCTTGTTTGTAGGTCGCCACTTTGCTTTACGGATTCGAAAATTCTCGCTTTGTGAAAACACACTCGGCGCAGCGGTCGAATCGCAAAGGCCAAACTGTCAGCGTAATAACTTGGGAAATATTTCTTAATTCCCAAACTATTTTTAGTTTTTCCAGGTAAGTCCGTAGAAAGAATAGCGAGGAGAGAGGTGGGTTTGCAGATTTGGGTAATCTCCTCACTTGTTCGATGAAGGGGAAGGAAATGGTTGCCAAACCAAGTTGGACCGAAAGGCCTTTGCACAAAGGGAGCCATAGAGTCTACAAAACTTGTGCACTTCAGAAACATATCGAAGTAAATTTCAAGGACTCTTCCGGAGGAATATTTATCTGCTTGGGTTTCAACTGGGCTAGTCGAATCCCTTCATCCTCCTAGACTTTAAGGTTGGTTGAGCGGACTTAGGGATATACGAGACCTAGTCGAGACTCAAAAGTGGCTAATGACCACAATTGCAATAGCCACAATGGGCGAGGCCAAGAACTTGTTGGTGGGTTCGCTCTTCTTTCGCTTCTAGAACAAAGATTATCAAGTTCTGATAGAGAACCCAACAACAGTTTGGCAAGACTAATGTTTTCTTCCTCGTGGAGTTGGGCTGCCAGTGGGATATAGGTTTTAGAAACCTGGAGTGAACGGGTACAGAAAACAAAAAGGGATAACCAAAGGGTTAAGAAGGCTACGTGTTCTTTAGCGCATAAACCGATGTATCGATTATCGAGTTTGTGGTGTTCTGTGATGTAATGAGCAAAAGTGGCATTGTTGAAAGAGAACGGGTATTCATAATCAGGATTAGCAGGGTCGAAAGTCTCACCTAAGGGTTTCAGACCTGTGATGGCAGCAACATCTAGTAAAGTGGGAGACAGCATGCCACATTTCAAGTGGAGGCTATGAGTAGCACAGTCCCAGAACTGCATAGCGGCCCAAGATCAAGTGTCTTTGTCATACTTAGGCCCATACCTAGACAACCTGGATAAGGTCAAAAATACCTTGTTTTTTCCAGATGTTGGCCTTTTAGCCTCTACCTTGTCGAGCCAGTCTATGTAAATTTGTTGGTCGAGCCTAGGAGCAGACCTAAAAACCCTGGAAGGACTATTCAGAAATTCTAAATGAAAAGGGGTCCTAGTGAAAATTCTGGGTTGAAGACAGGCATGACTGGGGAAAATTTCAGAAACTTCAGTGTTTTCTAACAGGATATCGTGAAGAGGACCTAAATATGCATGAGTATAAACCCTAGCAGAGGGAATCAATATCTGGGTTTGCCATTGAACCGCTTTCGATCGTCATGAATGTCGAGCTCATCAACGGCTTTTCAAGGGTTTGAGGTCCGTTGGGTTCGCTGTTCTTCGTTGAACATTCAAAGATGAGATGATGAAGCCATGAGAGATAAAAGGCAAATGCGAGACGAAATTCAAGCGTAGATTGAAGGAAAGGAATGAAAGTTTGAAACTTTAGTGATTTTGGGGTTTTTGCAAAACGCAGAGAATGAAGAATGCAGAGAGACTTCACAAGGGTTCAAACTGAGTAAAGAGGAATATGAAGGGTTGTAGCCGTTTATATATGTGGGGAAGCTACGCTTATTGGCACGTTCGCCATAACTCGCGCCGCTTAGCGACGTTTGAGAGACGTGATAGCCCACCAACTATGCAACGTGTGCCAATAAGACGGTTCGTTTTACCTGTGCAAGTAATGATGGTTGTCTTTTCGACCACTGTTGAAATACAAAAGGCGGTAGAAACGACCATTGCACAGTATTCAAAAAATGCCTTTTCTTCCCTCCATTCCTTATTCCGTCGAAAAAACATTTTTTGGGGGGCAATCTGTTACCTCAAAATTCCGACAAGGGCATTAAATTAAGCTTTAAATGGTATTGATTGCACATTTAATAGTATTCTGTGGGCCACAGGTCAATGTTCAAGTCAATGTACCATAAATTCGACAGTAAAGTTGTACAAGTGCTGACAATGCAAGCAAACTTCGACAGACTTGGTTCTTCAAGCTACGAAACAATGTCAGAAACCTTCGACAGGAGAGGGCCCAATTGTTCGACAAAACTGGGTCCAATACTTATCCAAATCCTTCGACAACAAGCTGGTCGAAGCGCAAGGAGCAGCAGTTAGTGGGCGGTTATTTCCCTGGTTTTTAGGAAGTAGTTATCGTGCTTGCCCACGATTGTATCTGAGAGTATAAATACTCCCTTGTAATAGGAAAACGGGGTCACCACATTTTACAAAAACGCTGGGAAACTCAACTTCCAAGTCAACGAGAAACACGAGTGAAACAGATCATTGTACGTGTTGGTGCACCACTTTTATTTCTTCGTTTTATGCAAAGTCTTTACTTTCTCTTTACGTTGTTGCATTTATTGCTTTTACTTCGCTTTCAAATCACTTCTTTCTACCATTCTTTGTTCTTACGTACTTCAAAAAACACAAACTCGATGGCAATTGTCAAAGAGATTTTCTAGTTTGATCTCACAGTCTTAATATTGAAAACTAGTGATTGTTTGCTAAAAACACCAGCAAACAGAGAGCAAATACTAAGTTTAAACATATGAAATACTCTATATAAAATAGAGTTATCACACCCCCAAACTTAAACCATTGCTTGTCCGCAAGTAATGACAAAGACAAACTATAAAAACTAAAATTCTAGAAGATAGATCACCTGATTTTTGATTTTTATGAGGAGTTCCTATGAACTTCATTTTTCAACAATCTTTCTTGTGCCTTTATTTCTTCAAAACTACCAAAGCTATTCAAACTCTTTTGTGTGTGTGTGAACCCACTGAGTTGAGATTGGTTCCAAGACTAAGTGAAAAATTTCCTCCTAGCCTTTGAAAGGATTGGTTCATCTTTGGTCACACCAAAATATTTTTCAAAAGAGAGATTAGACTCACAAAATTTTCTCAAGTGTTGGGGAGTTCTAAAAAAGGGCTTGGTTGAATCTTTCAAAGCTTTTGAGCCAATGCATTTTTCTATATTTTTTTTTGTGTGGATCTTTTGAGCAGATGCAATACTTCTTTGAAGTGTTTTGTGCATTGATTTTTTTCTGCATTTTGCTTTTTTTTTTCTTCAGTGCAGTTTACATTGATGCAGCTTGTAACGCCCCAAATTTTATTAGAAACTATTTGAAGTTGATTTGATAAGATTACATTATTTTGATTTATTGTGTGGTTAAGCCATTAAATTAGTTGAATAAATATATTTTTATATTTAAATGTATTTTTATAAGCTATTTGTGATATATGATTGTTATTCATATTTATACTTATTTATTTGGGTTTTATAAAATATTAGCGTTTGAGATATTATTTCCTTAGAACATTATTTTAAGCTATTGAGGTATTAAAATAAGAGTTGTAGAGAAATTGGGGGTTTTAAAATGATTTAGAGGTGAATTTCTACTCTTTTACTCGCATACAACCCCCCTTAATTCTTGCACCCCCTGTTAGTAAACAAGCATACCAGACCGTGTGGCCCAATAGACCAGAACCCGGCCCACCCTTCCTTCTTCTTCCTCCGCGCGATGCTGCAACAGAGGGAGAGAAACCCTCAGCGCCGTTTTCCTTTCTTCCTTGCGTTCTCCTTCCTCCCTCCACCACCGAGCACCAAACGTCGCCGTCCCGACTCGGATTTCGCCCCTGATTCCAATTATGACGTTAGTTTGAAGGATTATGGCTTCGTTTGTTGAGAAAAACCGAGCCATAGATCGCGTTTCCTCTCCACGTTCCTTTCCTCTCCGCCGCGATTTCCCTTCTCAATTGTGGTGGTTTGAATAACTCATCTCAGATGCGAGTTGCATAAAGGATAGCCTTACACATACTGACCTCTTCCTTGTTCAAATTGGGATTATTCGATGGAAACCCATATCTCCCCAATTCGTGACAGCAACCCCAAATTGCTAAGCATGGACCATTGCTATGACCACTGCTACAGCAACTTCAACATATGACCAACGTAAATGTTCAGCTCTTTGAGTCCTTCGGTTTTCGACTTCGAACCATCGTCTCGGTTGGGTACTTTTCGATAGGTACTCCTGTTCAAAACACAATTGATTAATTAAACGAGCGATTAATTATATTTGATATATTTAGTGTATGACTTTGGACTGTCGCTGTTGTTATTTTTGCATAATTGTTCGTGTTGGAGTATTTGAGCAGCTGGGTTTTCGGTTTTAAAACGGTTGGACGAGTTAGGAGCGACTTCGTGAAGTTCGGGTCGTGAGTTTCGGAACGTCTCGGTAGCTCGTAAGGTTAGGGGGCTCTACTTTACCTATATAATAACTTGTATGATATGTATTATGTGTGGAATAGCTCTAGTAAGGCTCGACTGTGTGAATTTTGTGTTAATCTTATGTTTGTTGTTGTTTTGATGTTTGATTGGGTGATGTCATGATACTTGATACTGGAACTAAATGTATTATTAATATTGCCTGCTATAAGTTTGATTAAATGCTTCAATGTGAAGGAATGCGAGAATGTGTGGATTTAATGAGGATGATTAATTACTTAGATGAGTGTTATTACATTGAAATTGAATTGTTGAATAAAAATGTGCCTAAGTGATGGTTTAGTCCCTAAGAATTAATTTAATCCTTAGTGTGACAGATTAGCCCCTAAGAATTAAATTAATCCTTGGCGTGACAAAATAATCCCTTAGAGTCCAATTAATCCTAATAGGTTAACATAAGCCCCTAAATACTAAATTAATCACAATGTGCCAAAATAATCCCTTGAGTGTTAAATTAATCTTTGGTGGGTCAAAATAGTCCTTAAGTGTGAAAACGGTCTTTGTGAAGTGGTTGGGTTTTTAAGTAAGAATCAACTTAATAATTGATCATGTGGTGGTTAATAAATGATCAAGAGGTGGTTAATCATTGATCAAGTGGTGGTCAATAAATGATGTGGTGGTGATCAATAATTGATAACGTGGTGGTTGATAATTGATAACGTAGTAGTTGAAAATTGATGTGATGTGATTGTTGTGTTGTGATGCATTTGTCATAGTGTCACATAAATCATATGCATTACGCGACGGGTGGCTTCGGCCAATTTGCGGTGGGAGGCTTCGGCCACATGCGGTGGGTACCCGACGGGGTTTTTGAGGTGATGATGGATCCACATGCATATTGCACACATGCATACCATCATGCATTCCTTGAATTCTCATTGATGCTTAATTAATCCTCTGTTGTGACTGTCATACCCCAATTTTGTCCGGCTTAGGTCAAAACCCTAATTTTCCCCAAAAATAAATAAGTAGAAAAACAAAGAGCATCATGTATTGCATTTAGGTTTTTTAAAAGTCATTTCCAAGTTTCTAAAATCATTTTCGGAGTTGGAATACACTTTTGGAGCAAATTAGAGTTTTTTAGGTCAAAGGGTATTTTGGTCATTTTGCAAAAAGGGTAATTTCTCAGGAAAAGCCATGAAACATGCATTTTTGAGTCCTAAAAGTCATCTCATTGTTTTTAAGATGATGTTTGGAGTTGGAAGACATGTTTTATGCAGAGAGTTGAGTTTTGGGGCAAAATTACGGTTTTTTGACCAAAAGGGCATTTTGGTCATTTCACCAAGACCAATAATTTCTCAGTAAAAACCACTATACAGCTCTTGGGGAATTTATTTGGGTCTAAAAGGGTGGAGGTTGTGCATTTTTGTGCACCATTGAAATATTTTTGGCATGGAATTCAAGTTTTGAACAAAAGGGCAAAATGGTCATTTCCTTTGAGGTGGGGTCAACAAAATCAATTTTGGGATTGGTGAGGTCATGGAATTCAGAGCCCAATCATGGAATCATAGGATAGGGCCCAAAATGGCATGAATAAGAAAGAAAGATCTAGAAGGGAATATTCTACATTTTGAATGATGAAAGGATAAGGATTAGTACAAAAATGACAACTTGCAAGTTTTCCACTCATTCTCTCACTTGTGTGCTGCGAATTTCCTCTCATTTCCAGCCCATATTTTGTGCTTTTTCATGCCCATGATCCTTGTGAAATGATCCTTAGCCATTGATTAAAATTTTTGATCAAATCCTAGGCCATAACTCAATGTAAAAAGACCTAAATGCCCCCAACAATTTTTGCTCTCCAAGACCACTCCAAAAACGTGTACAACCAGCTGATTTGTGCTTCTTGAGTGTCCCTAATCCTTGTGCATTGCAATCTTGACCCTCCATTTAAATTCTATCTCAAATCCTAGTGGTTTACAAAAGCACATTGTCACAAATGCCCTTAAAATTGGTCCTCATATAAAAGCCCAAAAATTAGACACACACTCTCATTTTCTCAAAAACCTAGAAAACAATTCTCTCCTCTCTTCTCTAGCATCAGGCCGTAACCTCCCTCTCCCTCCCCTTCCTTCATTTTTGATTTCTTCTTCATTTCTCACCATCAAACCTTCAATACACTTCATCCTAACAATAAACCACCTTCAAAACTTCCCTAATCCTTCAAGATCCATCAAAATCCACCCAAGAGGAGGCACTTTGCGTGAGATTCAAAAGGATATAGGGGCTGTTCTTCAAGTTACTTTGCTTCATTTTGCTTCTTGCTCCTTTTTCTAGCTAGTTCTTGAGGTAAGTTTTTCATCCTTTGCATTTTCTTTAACTCTCATGATGTAAATCCTTCTTCTACCCCTCTTTTCCTTCTCAAAGGCTTAGAGGACTTGTTTCCAACACTATGACAAGGACATTGGGAGCCTTGGGTGTTGGCAATGAGTCCTTGGCCTAGAGAGGGATTTTCTTGTGTTTTCACCATATTATGTGCATTTCATACTCATTTTTCCATGTCTTCCTTGCATATTTCATTTTGTTGGCACCATTTTTCAAATTAAAAATTCATTTCTCATACATAGAGGTTTCGGCCTAAAGCAAAAAATTAGGGTTAATATGTGTTCTTGATCATTTCATGGTTTGAAGTTGGAAGATGGCTTGATTTTGAATATGTGTGGTTTAGGGTTTTGGTTTCAAAAATTAGGGTTTATGTTTCCTTTTGTTTTTCTTAATGTTTAGTGTGAACAAAATATATGAGTTGCTTGATTGTTGTTTAGTGGTATAGCATGACAATTTAGGGTTTTATCTTGTGTATGGTTCTATGTGTTGATTATGCAATTAGTATGAAATAAATTGGTGTTTAGGATATAGCATGGTTTCGGCCTTGAGGGCCATTTTTGTGCAATATTTTGTGCTTAAAATGTGTGTTTTATCTTGTGTAGATAAGTATAATTGTGTTAATGTGTTTTTAACCTTTCACCACTCATTTACTTTTTACCCTACCACTTCACTAACTTTTTACCAAAAAAGTATAAAAACATTTTACCACCTACTTACTCTTTACTTTACTACCTCATTAACCTTTTACTTTTTATATTCTTACTTTACCATCTCATTAAATAATTACCATTTACCTCATGCATCTTTTTACTTTACCATTCATTAACTTTTTACTAAAAGTTTTTACTACTTATCAATTTGCAAAAATACCCAAAACATTTTTACACTTTGCATTTCATCACTTGTGTGATACATACTTGTGTTTGCACATTAATACTTGCATGCTTTCATATGCTCACACGTTCATGCATTCTCATATGCTTATGCCTATTGCATTCTCTTACTCTCTTACATGATCATACATTCATTAATATTATATCATCCATTCATAAATAAAATGTTCATGCATCTTTGTATATGCTCATTCTTGCATTCATTCTCAAATGTTCATACATTCCCATATGCTTATGCCTATTGCATTCATTAACCTTATGTTACACATTCATTCTTACATGTTATGCCTCTTGCATTCATGCTTACATGTTCATGCATTTATTTATACCATGTCCGGCATTCATTCTCACATGTTCATGCATTCATTTATACTATGTCGTGCATTCATTGATGCTCATTCATTCATTGTATGCTCATGCACACGCTTACCTCGTGTGCATTCATGTCTACATGTTCATTCATCCAAACTAGGAATATCCTATGCCTATGATCAATTGCATTCTATTGTCTATGATGCCATTTAAATGTCTTGATTTAATTGTGTGCCCTTTCATCCCCTTGTATGACCTCCTAATGAAGACGTAAGCCTACATGCATGTTGTAGCACGAGTAATTAGGGTAAATACACCTCTTTCTCACACACACGCACACAATTGTCTTGAGAAATTTGCCTTGCATCTTTGACAATTGAATCCTTTGATTATATTGGCATGTTTAATCTTGGTTGGTGAATAACATGTCCATGATTGCTTGATTGTGGAAGTATGAGTCTTATTCATTCATTTGCACTTGGTTATGGATTTAGAATTGATTGAAATGTTCTACTTGTTTTCGTAAATCTTTTCCAAACCAAATTCTTTTCTAAAATAAATTTTCAAAGCAAAATCAAATGTTTTTCCAATAAAAACCCCTTTTCCTAAAAACTCATAAGAGGCAAATCGGACGTGCGGCCGATGTTGTCTAGCGTCCCGAGACCAGAGTCAGATGGCTCAAACGTCTTAGGATACTTATGAGAAATAAAACAAATAATTGATAATTTCAAACCCTTTTTCCTAAATGAGCAAGGTATCGATTCGGATGTACTTCCGATATTGGTTAGCGTCTTAGGGTTAGCGAGTCTGCATGCGTTAAATGCGAGCCTAAGATACTTGCTCAATAAAAGCAATCAACCTTGCAACAAACCCTTTTCCTAAAAAATCAAAAAGATCATTTTTTCAAAAAGTAGCGGGGCACGTCGTCTGTACAGGCGGGGTTGTCTTTGTTCTAGGTCTATTGGACTGTACAGTCTAGGACCGAAAACCCCTACAATAAAAAACACCAACACACTTCTTTCCTAAAAATTCACAAAAGCCGCTTCTTGGACGCAAAAAGCCACTTTCAAAAATCATCAAAAGCCGCCTTCTGACGCAAAAGCACACTTTCAAAAAAAAAAAAAAGATCACAAAGCCGCCTTCGGACGCACAAAACGAGAACTACGTAGCTTTGATCCTCATCTTGGTGAGGAGTGCGTAGGAGCGGGTTCTGTCCCCGCAAGCACGCTTTTAAAAAATCCTTGTTTTGTTCCGCTTTTCAAGGATATCCAAAATATTCTTTTCTCGTTTCCAATAAAATATTTTCTCAATCAAAAGAAAAGAAAAGAAGTAGAACGATCGTTTCAAATCAAACATTTCAAAACCACACATCAAATTAAAGGTTCCTTTCGTAGAAAAGGAGGTACGGGTGCTTATACCTTCCCGCACTCTAACCGAATTCCCGAACCTACATCTCTTGTTTTCGAAAAGACCACCCGCCTTGTATAAAAAGACGTTTTTTCAATGTTTTCGTCTCAAAACTAAAATATTGGTGGCGGCTTCATAAACCTTCCCACGTTGTACATCGAGAAGTTCAAACCGGATTTTTCGGGGTGCAACAGCTGGCGACTCCACTGGGGATTAACTTTTCTTTTTTTAAGAAAAACGAGGGTCAAGCCTAATTAATTTGATGCGTGGTTTAAATTGTTTGATTTGGAAAATTTGTTCTATCTCTTCTTTCTTTCTTTACTTATGCTCGTGCATCATATTCCCCTTATTTCGCATGTCCCCCTCTTCTTCGCTCCCTTTCTTTGGTAAGTTCATGCATTTTCCCCCTTCTATTATGATCCCCTCTTCTTAGCTCCTATTCTTAAGGTAAGTAGGGTTTAGATGATTGTTAATACCTTAGGTTGATTTCTTGCTTAGACTTGAATGATATGTGCAAAACCCTAGGGTAGATGACTCTCTTTATCCGGATCAAGCTTTGGATTTTCTTTGCGGTGGGGGTATATGCATCATTATGCTCCTACACACACTTTCACCGCTTTTTACCCTTGTGTGATTTTTGGTGAGACAGACCCTACACCCGGCTAGAGTATATCTTAGGCTAGAACGGTCATTAGTGGTCGCACACCTGGACGTCACGTCTTTTTTAGTGTGGTTGCGAAGACTTCACCTAGAGTTTGGCTTTGTTCGGCGGGCTCATCACTTGGACGCGTCCATGCCGATCGACGCGCTTCGGATGAGGTCGTTGGCTCTAGGAACCTTATCTAGGGCTTCCTTTTTAGTGCTTTCCTTGAAGTGTGCACCCTTAGAAAAGCCTTAGATCCTGTCTCTAAGAAACCACAGAGGACACAAAGGAGGAGCCATACCCCGCATCCAAACCTTTTTGAAAAACGATTATTTTTCCGTAATTCCAACCGTTGAAAATCCTATGTTGTAAATAACTTTCTTTCAATCATCCTCATCATGCATTCATTCATGCATGTCAAGTCGCATTATCGCCGTCATCTTCATATAAAGACATCATTTGCATTGCATAAAACAAAAACTTGATAAAATTCATACATGCATTTTTTCTCTATCTCATTAAGGTTTGTTAGGAGTGCATTCTCCGCACGTGTGCATTTCCATTCACTAAGGCTTTTTCCCCTAATTTTTCGAAAGATCCAAAAAATTGTGTCTTATTAGTGGGCGCGTCTCATGCATCATTGTTTTCCTTTTTCACACATCATGAAAAAATAATACATTAACCTCTCATTTTGCATGCAATTCCATTCAATAAAAAAATCATGTCTTTCCATGCATTTTTTTATCATTGTGAGTATCATGCATTTCATTGCACAAAAAATGAAAACAAGAAAGCATTTCATTCATAATCATGAACAAAAATCATCATCAAATTTATTCAAAATATAGCATTCATGCATCATTTCATTAACCTCATCACTTTAGTTCAAATACATCATTCCTCCATACATGCATCTTTCAAAAAGGAAGGGGCATTGGCATTTCATACTTTGCCTTGCCTTTAAAAATCATCATTTAGGAAAAAGCATCATTCCCGCATCTTTCATCATGTAAAAAAAGGGGGCATCAAAGATTTCATATTTTGTCTTGCCTCTATAAAAATCATTTTGAAAAAGAAGTATCTTGCATCCTACATCATTGCATCATTTGCAGTAAATAAAGTTCCAATTTTGAATCATTCGCCTTGCATTCCATTTCATTACATAAAAATGAAAACAATTATCGCCTTCATAGCATAAGCATTTCATTTATAATCAAAAAGAGGAAAAGCTCCTCGCCAAGTTCATCCAAACATGGCATTCATGCATAAACATTATTTCAAAAAGGACACAGTGAGAACTACGTGCGCTTTGATTCCTCAAGGAGGATACGTAGGAGCGGGTCCACCCCATCAAGCATAACAAATAAAAATTTCATTTTGAAAAAATGTCTTTCTCACATCATTCGAAATGCATTTCATTTTGCATCAAAATCACAAAAACCTTTTAGAATAATTACACTTTTCAAGTGACCATTTTTCCACGCATTTGCATATCATAATGCTTTCACATACAATAAAGGGTTTTGATGAGAGACGAGATGGTCTTGCAAAACAATCATTCTTTCAAAATTTCCAGTGTGTTCCAAGGCATTCGGTTTTTCACGTCAATAGCTCATTTGTATTTCCTTCAAAGAATAAAAGGCATTGCATCTCATCCATTTCATGATAAAAGGCTGAAATAGTTCATCAAAAAAAAAGTTTTTATGTCATGTTTTAACTAATGTTAACTCTCCGTGAAGCGTTCTTCTAGTAAGCATGCATGCCACGTGCATTTTCTCTTGTTTGAGTCAGTTAATTTCCTTCAATCATCATCATTCCCCATCCAAGTCTAATCCCGCCCGTCCACCCATAAAGTGCATGTTCTCTCCCATCGGTGCACTTGACTTTTTGGTTCATTCTCACTAACACTTTAAGTGCTCCATGCTGGGGCAAGTCTGTGATCACTAATTTCCCTTGTTAAATATCATATTCCTTCAGTGCAAGTCTTTCAAAAAATAATAATAATAAATAAGAAAATAAGCTCGCTAGGTTGAAAACCCGTAAAGGCGCGCCTAGACACGAAAAAAACGCCTGGATTGAAAACTCGCAAAGAGCTGGGTCCAGCAAAAGTTAGGGCATAAAAAAGAAAAAATGTAAAGAAAGGAGCAAGCACATATAGATAGATGAACAGGTTTTCATGTTTTACAAAAATAAAAATAAATAAGCAATCGTGATTTGAAATGAAGTTTGGCCATCTCCTCAAAAATCCCAAAATCCCTGAAAGTCCCTTTCCTACCCACCTTAAGCCAAGAAAAACCAAAATCCAAAAATCACCCTAGACAAGGATCACCTCAAATATATAAAAAAAAAAAAAAAAAAAAAAAAAAAAAAGATTGCATCACTTTTTATCACTCACCCGAGTCAAAGAAGGAAAAGAATCATAAAAAAAGAAGAAAAAAAATAAATAAGAGAAAATCAAAAAAAAGGGGGATTCAAAATGAAAATCCCAAAACAAAGGAAAACACAAAGAAATGTAAGTGGTGAGTGATACATGTTACCACAAAACACAAGAGATCCTTGTCTCAATAAATCTTCCAACACCTTGCGTGTATAACTACCCCTTCTTCCATAAATCGCAAACACTTCCTCGGCACCTTGCCTCCACAAACCCTTAGCCAGAATAAAACTTCCAAACACCTCATCAAGCCAAATAACCATCATAAATCATCGATCGTCACCAACGCTCAATAAAAATCATCCTACCATTACCCCCAAATACTTCATTAAGCCCAATCATCCTTCGTCCCACAAAACACCACAATCCCGAAAAGTCCATTCCGATCAATGACCGATTGTTTGTTGTTTTCAAATTTTAAATCTTAGAACAACTAAGTTTATCTGTCTCACGATGTGTTTGCTCAAAAGAAAAAAACAAATGATCGTAAAAAAGAAAGTCGATCAAGAAAAAACAAACCCTCGGGAAAAGAAATGAGGGAATAAAAACAAACAATCGAGAAAAAGAAAGTGACAAAATAAAAAGAGGGACTCAGCACCAAACCCATTCAAGCCGCATTAAAACAAGGTTTAGTGATCACCAAGTGAGGCTTCTTTCACGCTTAAAAGTCAAGACATTTGCACCGAGAACACTACTCGATCCAAAAGATGGGCACTCTCTCTTCACCTCCCGCCCACCCCCGGTCTTGGGAATGTCTATTCAATGCCCTCCCATGTCACTCCAGTTGTCAATACCTCCAAGCAGGGGCAAGGGCGTTCCCATTCCTTCACCTCATTCAACCTCACCGGGGCAATCTCTCAACTCACTATCCTAAACAAGGCCCTGTCATTCTAATTGGGGCGCTTTGTCCTTGTTATGACCAGGGCAACATCAAACTTTATGGGTTGAGACAAAATCTCTTCTGCCCCACCTTTCATTTCAAAAGCCGAAGCATTCCCAATTCATCATCTTCTACACCCTAGTTGTTGTCACCACTAGACAGGGGCAAGCTATTCACTCATCAAAGACTCGATTGGGGCAATCTTGTATCTCTTGATCCTCATGAGCTTCGACAATAATCAGTATTCATCATTCCTTCACTCGTCATGAATGTCCATCCCAAGTGAACTGACTCACTCATTCACATTTGCACTCCTATGCATGCTTACTAGACAATGCTTCAAAAAGAGAGAACACAAGTTGTTTACGTGGTATCCAAATTCACCATCATGGAAAGGAAAGAGAAAACAAATGAGGCTATTTGTAAATAAAAACCTTGAGAACACCGAGTTTGAATCAAATTCAACTTTTCAACGGAATGGTCAATAATCATCTCAATTCCTTGCATCCAAAGTCTCGCATCTCGTCATCACAAAAATGTTTACCTCATGCATCTAGGCATTTCAATCTATTCATCATAGCATATGCATCAAAGCATTACATTTGCATCTTCACATTTTGTGCATTCATCACATAGCAAAAACAAAAAGGTGTTCCACGTCTGTTGCACCATATTAATATTTGCATTTCATAGAGGAAAATAGTAAAAAGAAAAAGCAAAAATCTTTTCATTGCATTGGCATCATATTAATGTTCGCCCTTCATAAAGAGGAAAGGAACAAAATCATTTCATGTCATATCATGCATCAAAGTATTGCATTTGCATCCTCACATAGAAAAGTATGGAAAATTTCTTTAACCAGTTATCTTGGCGCATGAGGGTCGCCCAAAGTTGACCGCTTGTAGGGCTTTAGTGCTCGCCTTTATCCTTAGGGATTAGGTTGTATCTTGTAGGCTTCAATTGCTCGCCTTCATCCTTAGGGATTAGGTTGTTATTCTGTAGGGCTTTAGTGCTCGCCTTTATCGTTAGGGATTAGGTTGTATCTTGTAGGGCTTCAGTGCTCGCCTTCATCCTTCGGGACTAGGTTGTATCTTGTAGGGACTTAAAGTGTTGACCCTCAGCAAAAAAAAAAAAAAAAAAAAAAAATAAATAAATAAATAAATAAATAAATAGAAGAAGGAAATCAAAACATTCCCTGTCATCCAACACTCCATATCATTCATCATTTCACAAACATTCCTTTGTCATTTAATCATCAGACATTAAAGCAATGCATTTGCATCATATTAACGTTAGCATTTCCATAAAAGAAAAAGAACAAAAATCATTGCATCAAACATCGAGCATTGCGTCATATTAATGTTTGCGTTTCATGGAAAAAGCAAAAGAAAAAATAGTCGGAAAAAAAGTGACAAAAGACAAAAGAAAATCAAAAATAGCATCTCCTAGCATTCATCATTACACAAAAAATCATAGCATTGCATGCATTTGCATAACACACCCTTGCATAACATGCTTTTCGCATAACATGCATCCACACTCCATCTCAATTCCTCGCATCACCGACGTGTGCGGTACCTCAATCCAAAGGCGGTAGCATTGGCCATTTCAATCAATCAACCAACGAGGATTCGTGAATCCCTTCAGACCTGCGTCCCCCGGGACCCAAGCGTCCCCGGACTTCACCTCGTATTCGAGCTACGAGTAAGTCCTTCGCACCTCGTTAGGTCCAAATGAAAGGATAGCCGTGTCGGCCAAGACGTAGCGCAATCCTAGAGAAGTATCGAGATCTAGACTTGGTATTGTCTCCCCGGTCGCTCTTGAAGACCACCTCGCCTGGCTGGCAAACTCGGATCGTCTTGCGGTTCGTTAAAAGGCTTTAAGCGACCTCGAAAGTCGGTTTCATCGAGGACCGATACCTTCTTTATTGCTTTCTTTATCGCTTTCTTTATTGCCTTATTTCCTACTTTTTGCTGGCTTACACGAGGTTGGCACCAATTCATTTCTTGCTTTCGCCGTCGGCCTCACGAGGGTTGACAATTCATTTCTGCTCTGCTTGGCTTACCGGTGGTTGGCACCAATTCATTTCTTGCTTTTGTTACTACCATCGGGGTTGACAATTCATTTCGCTACTGCTTACGAGGTTGGCACCAATTCATTTCTTGCTTTTGTCGGCTTCATCGAGGGTTGACAATTCTTTCTCGCTACTGCTTACGAGAGGGTGGGCACCAATTCATTTCGCTTTACGCGCTTACCGAGGGTTGTTGATTCATTCATTAAAAAGAGAAAGGAAAATTCGGTTTCTCCAAATGGACAAAATTGGTATAATTTTTGAATTCTTTATTTCTATTTTACCTTCAAATATGTCTCGCGCAATTCACATTTCTTGGTAAAATCCAAATAAAGAGGGCAAAATTGTCATACCCCAATTTTGTCCTGGCTTTAGGTCAAAACCCTAATTTTCCCCAAAAATAAATAAGTAGAAAAACAAAGAGCATCATGTATTGCATTTAGGTTTTTAAAAGTCATTTCCAAGTTTCTAAAATCATTTTCGAGTTGGAATACACTTTTGGAGCAAATTAGAGTTTTTTAGGTCAAAGGGTATTTTGGTCATTTTGCAAAAAGGGTAATTTCTCAGGAAAAGCCATGGAACATGCATTTTTGAGTCCTAAAAGTCATCTCATTGTTTTTAAGATGATGTTTGGAGTTGGAAGACATGTTTTATGCACGAGAGAGTTGAGTTTTGGGGCAAAATTACGCTTTTTGACCAAAAAGGGCATTTTGGTCATTTCACCAAGACCAATAATTTCTCAGTAAAAACCACTATACAGCTCTTGGGGAATTTATTTGGGTCTAAAAGGGTGGAGGTTGTGCATTTTGTGCACCATTGAAATATTTTTGGCATGGAATTCAAGTTTTGAACAAAAGGGCAAAATGGTCATTTCCTTTGAGGTGGGGTCAACAAAATCAATTTTGGGATTGGTGAGGTCATGGAATTCAGAGCCCAATCATGGAATCATAGGATAGGGCCCAAAATGGCATGAATAAGAAAGAAAGATCTAGAAGGAATATTCTACATTTTGAATGATGAAAGGATAAGGATTAGTACAAAAATGACAACTTGCAAGTTTTCCACTCATTCTCTCACTTGTGTGCTGCGAATTTCCTCTCATTTCCAGCCCATATTTTGTGCTTTTTCATGCCCATGATCCTTGTGAAATGATCCTTAGCCATTGATTAAAATTTTTGATCAAATCCTGAGCCATAACTCAATGTAAAAAGACCTAAATGCCCCCAACAATTTTTGCTCTCCAAGACCACTCCAAAAACGTGTACAACCAGCTGATTTGTGCTTCTTGAGTGTCCCTAATCCTTGTGCATTGCAATCTTGACCCTCCATTTAAATTCTATCTCAAATCCTAGTGGTTTACAAAAGCACATTGTCACAAATGCCCTTAAAATTGGTCCTCATATAAAAGCCCAAAAATTAGACACACACTCTCATTTTCTCAAAAACCTAGAAAACAATTCTCTCCTCTCTTCTCTAGCATCAGGCCGTAACCTCCCTCTCCCCCCTTCCTTCATTTTTGATTTCTTCTTCATTTCTCACCATCAAACCTTCAATACACTTCATCCTAACAATAAACCACCTTCAAAACTTCCCTAATCCTTCAAGATCCATCAAAATCCACCCAAGAGGAGGCACTTTGCGTGAGATTCAAAAGGATATAGGGGCTGTTCTTCAAGTTACTTTGCTTCATTTTGCTTCTTGCTCCTTTTTCTAGCTAGTTCTTGAGGTAAGTTTTTCATCCTTTGCATTTTCTTTAACTCTCATGATGTAAATCCTTCTTCTACCCCTCTTTTCCTTCTCAAAGGCTTAGAGGACTTGTTTCCAACACTATGACAAGGACATTGGGAGCCTTGGGTGTTGGCAATGAGTCCTTGGCCTAGAGAGGATTTTCTTGTGTTTTCACCATATTATGTGCATTTCATACTCATTTTTCCATGTCTTCCTTGCATATTTCATTTTGTTGGCACCATTTTTCAAATTAAAAATTCATTTCTCATACATAGAGGTTTCTGCCCTAAAGCAAAAAATTAGGGTTAATATGTGTTCTTGATCATTTCATGGTTTGAAGTTGGAAGATGGCTTGATTTTGAATATGTGTGGTTTAGGGTTTTGGTTTCAAAAATTAGGGGTTTATGTTTCCTTTTGTTTTTCTTAATGTTTAGTGTGAACAAAATATATGAGTTGCTTGATTGTTGTTTAGTGGTATAGCATGACAATTTAGGGTTTTATCTTGTGTATGGTTCTATGTGTTGATTATGCAATTAGTATGAAATAAATTGGTGTTTAGGATATAGCATGGTTTCGGCCTTGAGGGCCATTTTTGTGCAATATTTTGTGCTTAAAATGTGTGTTTTATCTTGTGTAGATAAGTATAATTGTGTTAATGTGTTTTTAACCTTTCACCACTCATTTACTTTTTACCCTACCACTTCACTAACTTTTTACCAAAAAAGTATAAAAACATTTTACCACCTACTTACTCTTTACTTTACTACCTCATTAACCTTTTACTTTTTATATTCTTACTTTACCATCTCATTAAATAATTACCATTTACCTCATGCATCTTTTTACTTTACCATTCATTAACTTTTTACTAAAAGTTTTTACTACTTATCAATTTGCAAAAATACCCAAAACATTTTTACACTTTGCATTTCATCACTTGTGTGATACATACTTGTGTTTGCACATTAATACTTGCATGCTTTCATATGCTCACACGCTCATGCATTCTCATATGCTTATGCCTATTGCATTCTCTTACTCTCTTACATGATCATACATTCATTAATATTATATCATCCATTCATAAATAAAATGTTCATGCATCTTTGTATATGCTCATTCTTGCATTCATTCTCAAATGTTCATACATTCCCATATGCTTATGCCTATTGCATTCATTAACCTTATGTTACACATTCATTCTTACATGTTATGCCTCTTGCATTCATGCTTACATGTTCATGCATTTATTTATACCATGTCCGGCATTCATTCTCACATGTTCATGCATTCATTTATACTATGTCGTGCATTCATTGATGCTCATTCATTCATTGTATGCTCATGCACGATTACCTCGTGTGCATTCATGTCTACATGTTCATTCATCCAAACTAGGAATATCCTATGCCTATGATCAATTGCATTCTATTGTCTATGATGCCATTTAAATGTCTTGATTTAATTGTGTGCCCTTTCATCCCCTTGTATGACCTCCTAATGAAGACGTAAGCCTACATGCATGTTGTAGCACGTAGTAATTAGGGTAAATACACCTCTTTCTCACACACACGCACACAATTGTCTTGAGAAATTTGCCTTGCATCTTTGACAATTGAATCCTTTGATTATATTGGCATGTTTAATCTTGGTTGGTGAATAACATGTCCATGATTGCTTGATTGTGGAAGTATGAGTCTTATTCATTCATTTGCACTTGGTTATGGATTTAGAATTGATTGAAATGTTCTACTTGTTTTCGTAAATCTTTTTCCAAACCAAATTCTTTTCTAAAATAAATTTTCAAAGCAAAATCAAATGTTTTTCCAATAAAAACCCCTTTTCCTAAAAACTCATAAGAGGCAACCGGACGTCACGTACGATGTTGTCTAGCGCCCTGAGACCAGAGTCATGCATGCAGCTCAAACGCCTTAGGATACTTATGAGAAATAAAACAAATAATTGATAATTTCAAACCCTTTTTCCTAAATGAGCAAGGTATCGATTCGGATGTACTTCCGATATTGGTTAGCGTCTTAGGGTTAGCGGTACATGCATACTAAATGCGAGCCTAAGATACTTGCTCAATAAAAGCAATCAACCTTGCAACAAACCCTTTTCCTAAAAAATCAAAAAGATCATTTTTTCAAAAAGTAGCGGGGCACGTCGTGCATGCAGACAAAGTGGGTTGTCTTTGTTCTAGGTCTATTGGACTGCATGCAGATCTAGGACCGAAAACCCCTACAATAAAAAAACACCAACACACTTCTTTCCTAAAAATTCACAAAAGCCGCTCTTCGGACGCAAAAAAGCCACTTTCAAAAATCATCAAAAGCCGCTCTTGGACGCAAAAAGCACACTTTCAAAAAAAAAAGATCACAAAGCCGTCTTCGGACGCACAAAACGAGAACTACGTAGCTTTGATCCCTCATCTTGGTGAGGGTACGTAGGAGCGGGTTCCTGTCCCGTCAAGCACGCTTTTAAAAAAATCCTTGTTTTGTTCCGCTTTTCAAGGATATCCAAAAATATTCTTTTTCTCGTTTCCAATAAAATATTTTCTCAATCAAAAGAAAAGAAAAGAAGTAGAACGATCGTTTCAAATCAAACATTTCAAAACCACACATCAAATTAAAGGTTCCTTTTCGTAGAAAGGAGGCACGGGTGCTTATACCTTTCCCGCACCTAACCGAATTCCCAACCTACATCTCTTGTTTTCAAAAAGACCACCCGCCTTGTATAAAAAGACGTTTTTTCAATGTTTTCGTCTCAAAACTAAAATATTGGTGGCGGCTTCATAAACCTTCCCACGTTGTACATCGAGAAGTTCAAACCGGATTTTTCGGGGTGCAACAGTGACTTGTTGATGTTCTAATTGAATGGTGAATGCTTAATTGCTATGACTTGCTGTTACTAGATGTTTTCCGAATATAATGCTTATCTTACTTGTTATTATTTATGTAAAGAGACTCACCCTAGCATTTTTATGTTGCCTGCTCTCGTGGCGACATGCAGGTGAATCTGAGTGAAGATACCTAGGCTTTTGGGGTCTTGAGTCGGCTCTGATCTAGTAACACCCGGGATTGGGGTCTTAGTATTGTTATTTTATGTTTTGGACTGAACTGATTTAAATTGTATAATGAGGGTGTTGAACTTGATTTTATTTTCCGCTGATGTGAACTATTTTTGGATGATTGTAAACATTAAACAGGTTTTAGGGTTCTATCCCTTGTGACATGATATGCAGTTTACGCACTAGATGCGTTTGAATTTTTAAATATGTTTTGATGATGTTTTGTTAAATGTACCACCCTCTTTGAGGTGCGTGGACAAATTTTGAAAAACTCTGATTTTTATTAAATAAATAATAAGTAGTAGAAGGGGGTGTTACATTAGTGGTATCGTAACGCCTTGGTCCGTCCGCCAAGTTGTTGTCGAGTCTCACAACCCTCGAGTCTTGGTACTGCGTTCTAAAATCATAATTATATTGCTGCTTATTACTGTTAACTTTGTTGGTTTGTTAATTCATTGACGTGCCTTGTGACTTATTTGTTAGAATACGATTGAAAGTTATATGGTATTATTGAGGTATAGGTGACTGAACTGTGTAACTGATGGTTGTAACATTGATTTTGTCTGTTCGTGACTGTTGTTTTTATCATTAAGACATGTGTGATTAAAAGAGTTCTAACGACGTCAGAGGAGTGAAAGTCGTGACGACGCCTTCGCACTCCGGACAACGTTAAAAGTCTTTTAATGTGGTAGTTATAAATTTGAAAGGAAATAGTTTTGTGACCTTAATTAGTTGGTTGCGTGAGTAGGAGGGACTGATCACCCCAATCACTCATCACCACTGAAAGAGGCGACAATAACTCATGGTTATTATTAATTTTAGATGCATGCACTAATTTTAATTTGATTGGTTGTCTGATTAGTTTGTTAGGATATAGGAAATAATTTTTATATGACTTAACCGTGGTAAGTATACAATGGACAATATTTGAAGATTGCGTGTGAAAATTGTTGCACTTAATTGACGTCCTTGCCATAGGTTGATTGTTTTGTGATGCATGTGAGCTAGGTTTGATTTGACTTGTGTTTAATTGTTCTGAAGATAGTATGCCCAAAAGAAAATAATGTATAATGCTATATTTTCGTTATCTCAATTAAGTTGCATAACTTGAAGTTTCGACATTTTCAATGTTTCAATTTGGCTTGTTTCGTGAGCATGATGTGTTTTGTCAAAATTAAATGATTAATATCCTTACCTTCTTCGTGTATGTCGGAAGTTAAATTTTGAACTAATAGGTAGTTGTTTATGCGGTTGCGTGCTTGAGTGATAGTAAGGTTGAAGTTCGAATATAGTTTCCTTTTTTGACAAACTGTGAGTCTAAGGTTTTCGAAAAACGGTACTTGGAAAATTTGGTGCTATTGGGAATGAAGGGGATATCCAATTAGTGTTGAATTATGTTCCAAGTTGTTCTAAGATTTTATTTCAAAATGAGGCATGGTTTCGGCTTTTGGAACCGATTAGTTTGTGGTTTGAGGATGTTTGAAAATTAGGAGATTTTACATAAATTGCATGATTATATGAGTTAGAATTTTTATGGTATGAGAATGTGAATCCAAATAATGATTGTCAAGATCTAGGGAATAAATGTAAACAAAATTTAAGTACTTTTTGACTATGACCACAATCGTATAAATGTGTTCGTTTTACGACTTAATTTTGGCATTGATGTTGCTATCCCTAGCATTAATTGTCACTTCTTGAAAATTGTTTTACGTGGGTTATAAATCTAATGATGAAAACTGTGTAAGGGGATATTTTGTGCACTTCTATATCTTGATTTGTTTTCCTTGCTAAATGTTGACAAGGGTATTTAATTTCATTTGTTTAAACTAATATCGAGTCTTGTATCAAAACAATTATACTATGATGCGTGTGTTGGTTAGGTTCTTTTGTGATATAAACTCGATTCAAATTGGTAGGATTATATATTCCGTGTCATTTTCTAGAGGAGTTGTAAAAATTGCGTGTGGCTAATCCCTAGGAATAGAGAAAATCGAAGAATATGCCTATATGTTTAATCTTTTCGAAATTGTGTGTTTAAATTAGTTGCATGATTGGTTAAGCTTGTTTGGCGTTTGATGAAATGCAAAAGTATGTGATGATTATAATTGGTTTTGGTAATTAATCATGATGAGTTTTACTTGCTTAAGGTTTTGTGCTTAGAATGAAAGCATGATTGTTATACGACCTAGGAGTAGGAATGGTGTCAGAATCAAAGTCTTAGGTTGGGAATCATGGGGACCGGTAAAGCTATGCATACTTTTGCGAACCTTCTGAAAATGTTGTTTTTATAAAACTCGGTGTAGAATTATTAGTAATGGTGGCTGAATTATGATGTTTGATTGTGTTGTTGAATTCACTGTTTTGAGATGTTTTGACATGAGTCCAAAGATTTGATGGATCGAGAACGTTTTACTAATTGAAAAATTATGTGGTTCGCCATTTCGAAAACTTGATTAAATGCTTGTTAATTTGCCACTGATTTGGTTGCATGTGGGGTTGTAGAACTCGAGTTATAGGTGAAACAAGTTAGGTTAAAATTCTGGAAACAATCTGGACATAGGGTCGTTTGTTTTGGTTATCAAGTTTTCGTAAGAGCTCATTTTCGAACGAATCCAATTTCTTTGAAAACTTGACAGAATTTGCCTCATTTTATGCACAAGTTTCATGCAAATTAATTGATTTCTGGTCATTATAGGACTGCTTGAATTTGAAAGACAAAAAAAAAAAAAAAACTAGTATGTGTATTTTTGAAAATTGTACCTATTGGACACTACCCTTTAAAAAAAAAACTGAACTTAGGGATAAGAAATAGACCCATAGGGCTTTCCAACAAGTATTTATTTGTCGAAATCCGAAGTCGTTTACTATTTTAATTAATTCGCCAAAGTAGGCGCAAAGTTACAGAATTTTCTGCATCTAAGATTAGGTGAACTAATTTGAACGTCGAATAAAACGATTAATTGTTGAATAGGTTACAGCTGAATTTTGTTGTTGTGAACGTGTTAACTGTTGATGTGAATGATGTGGATATATGATAAATTATTCTTGATGGTTGGTATTATTGTGTTAATCACGGTTGTTAGTGTTGTTGGGCCTCTGGCCATAATTGTTGTGTCTCTTGTGTTGGGTAGTCGGGTAGGATTTTGACAATCTACAGGTTAGAATACCTAATTGGGGAGTAAGGGTGTAGGGAAGAGTGTTTGATCAGTTGTGTGTACGATAAGACTTGGATGATAACGGTTAGAGGAGATAAGAAGAGGGGTGTTGGTTTCATGAGTGTAGCGTAGATTTTCGAGGAGGGTAGCAATCGTTCATATAAGATAGTGAAGGAGAAGAGGAGAGTTCGGGCAAAAAGCTAAGTGGGGGAGACGCTACTGCGGGGATTGTGTGTCACAAGTGTGGTAAGCCGAGGCATAAGAGTCCAGATTGCATGGTCAACAAGTGTTTCGAGTGTGATAAAGGAGGTCATGTAGCTGCTAAGTGTGAGAAGAAGGAGAAGTATAGTGGGAGAGTGTTTGTCCTGGTGTGTTCGAGTCTCATGAGGAGTGATGGTTACATTTAGAAGTTAGCATTTCATTTAGGGAGCTTTACTAGAAATCTATTGTGTGTTGGTGGTGAGTGTTTAAGTTTAAATGTCCATGATAGTTAGATTTTCGAGGACGAAAATATTCTAAGTGGGGGAGAGTTGTAACGCCCCAAATTTTATTAGAAACTATTTGAAGTTGATTTGATAAGATTACATTATTTTGATTTATTGTGTGGTTAAGCCATTAAATTAGTTGAATAAATATATTTTTATATTTAAATGTATTTTTATAAGCTATTTGTGATATATGATTGTTATTCATATTTATACTTATTTATTTGGGTTTTATAAAATATTAGCGTTTGAGATATTATTTCCTTAGAACATTATTTTAAGCTATTGAGGTATTAAAATAAGAGTTGTAGAGAAATTGGGGGTTTTAAAATGATTTAGAGGTGAATTTCTACTCTTTTACTCGCATACAACCACCCTTAATTCTTGCACCCCCTGTTAGTAAACAAGCATACCAGACCGTGTGGCCCAATAGACCAGAACCCGGCCCACCCTTCCTTCTTCTTCCTCCGCGCGATGCTTTGCGAGAGGAGAGAAACCTCGCCGCTTTTCCTTTCTTCTTCCTTGCGCTCTTCTCCTTCCTCCTCCACCACCGAGCACCAAACGTCGCCGCCCCGCTCGGATTTACGCCCGATTCCAATTATGACGTTAGTTTGAAGGATTATGGCTTCGTTTGTTGAGAAAAACCGAGCCATAGATCGCGCTTTCCTCTCCACGCCCTTTCCTCTCCGCCGCGATTTCCTTCTCAATTGTGGTGGTTTGAATAACTCATCTCGGATGCGAGTTGCATAAAGGATAGCCTTACACATACCGACCTCTTCCTTGTTCAAATTGGGATTATTCGATGGAAACCCATATCTCCCCAATTCGTGATAAAGAACCCCAAATTGCTAAGCATGGACCATTGTTATGACCATCACTCACAAAGAATTCAACATATGACCAACGTAAATGTTCACTCTTTGAGTCCTTCTGTTTCGACTTGAACCATCGCCTCGGTTGGGTACTTTTCGATAGGTACTCTGTTCAAAACACAATTGATTAATTAAACGAGCGATTAATTATATTTGATATATTTAGTGTATGACTTTGGGTATCATTGTTGTTATTTTTGCATAATTGTTCGTGTTGGAGTATTTGAGCAAGCCGTGGGTTTTCGCTTTAAAACGGTTGGACGAGTTAGGAGCGACTTCGTGAAGTTCGGATCGTGAGTTTCGAACGCCTCGGTAGCTCGTAAGGTTAGGGGCTCTACTTTACCTATATAATAACTTGTATGATATGTATTATGTGTGGAATAGCTCTAGTAAGGCTCGATTGTGTGAATTTTGTGTTAATCTTATGTTTGTTGTTGTTTTGATGTTTGATTGGGTGATGTCATGATACTTGATAATCGGAACTAAATGTATTATTAATATTGCTCGCTATAAGTTTGATTAAATGCTTCAATGTGAAGGAATGCGAGAATGTGTGGATTTAATGAGGATGATTAATTACTTAGATGAGTGTTATTACATTGAAATTGAATTGTTGAATAAAAATGTGCCTAAGTGATGGTTTAGTCCCTAAGAATTAATTTAATCCTTAGTGTGACAGATTAGCCCCTAAGAATTAAATTAATCCTTGGCGTGACAAAATAATCCCTTAGAGTCCAATTAATCCTAATAGGTTAACATAAGCCCCTAAATACTAAATTAATCACAATGTGCCAAAATAATCCCTTGAGTGTTAAATTAATCTTTGGTGGGTCAAAATAGTCCTTAAGTGTGAAAACGGTCTTTGTGAAGTGGTTGGGTTTTTAAGTAAGAATCAACTTAATAATTGATCATGTGGTGGTTAATAAATGATCAAGAGGTGGTTAATCATTGATCAAGTGGTGGTCAATAAATGATGTGGTGGTGATCAATAATTGATAACGTGGTGGTTGATAATTGATAACGTAGTAGTTGAAAATTGATGTGATGTGATTGTTGTGTTGTGATGCATTTGTCATAGTGTCACATAAATCATATGCATTACGCGACGGGTGGCTTCGCCAATTTGCGGTGGGAGGCTTCGCCACATGCGCGGTGGGTACCGACGGGGTTTTGAGGTGATGATGGATCCACATGCATATTGCACACATGCATACCATCATGCATTCCTTGAATTCTCATTGATGCTTAATTAATCCTCTGTTGTGACTTGTTGATGTTCTAATTGAATGGTGAATGCTTAATTGCTATGACTTGCTGTTACTAGATGTTTTCCGAATATAATGCTTATCTTACTTGTTATTATTTATGTAAAGAGACTCACCCTAGCATTTTTATGTTGCCCGCTCTCGTGGCGACATGCAGTGAATCTGAGTGAAGATACCTAGGCTTTTGGGGTCTTGAGTCGGCTCTGATCTAGTAACACCCGGATTGGGGTCTTAGTATTGTTATTTTATGTTTTGGGTGAATCGATTTAAATTGTATAATGAGGGTGTTGAACTTGATTTTATTTTCCATTTCTTTGTGAACTATTTTTGGATGATTGTAAACATTAAACAGTTTTAGGGTTCTATCCTTGTGACATGATATGCGCTTTACGCACTAGATGCGTTTGAATTTTTAAATATGTTTTGATGATGTTTTGTTAAATGTACCACCCTCTTTGAGGTGCGTGGACAAATTTTGAAAAACTCGATTTTTATTAAATAAATAATAAGTAGTAGAAGGGGTGTTACACACCAGACCGATAATGCTTTTCTTTTTCTAGCTCATATTACCTTCCTCACTCGACCTCCCGGATGCAAATGCACTTTGGCACGTGTCTTTGACCTCCGAGATGCATATATTTTTTCTTTGCACTTTGGCACAGTTCGGTTTATTGAACTATCCTCCGATATATTTATTCCTGCATGGCACAGGTCTTTGACCTCCAGATGCATTCATGTACTTAGGCACGTATAGTTTCAAAAGATTCGAGGATATGGCTTGTCCACATTTTTGTTTTCTTTTTCTACATTGTTTACTCTTCACTTTTGAAATTCAGCCTTTGTTTTCATAAAACACCCCCAAACTTAATTCTTTAAGCTCTTCTTTCTTTTTAGTAAAGCTTTGTTTTGACCTAAGCTTACTAAAAATTCCCCTTGCATCGATTTGATCTTTAAATAGCAAGGTTCTTTTCACAAACTCGTTTTGAAGTGTTGAAGTAAAAATAATTTTGGTTTTTCTCGAGAAATAAGGCTTCTTTTTCTCTTTTCATCATAAAAATTCCATCCATAGGGCTTTCACCATATTTTTGAAAAAGCTGATCTTTTCTACTAAAATATTTAGATACTACTTTGTTAAGTACATCTAATATTTAAACAAACTAAAAACTACTTAAAACATATATATTTACTATATAAAACATATTAATTAAACACACAACATATTAGATAAAAAAAACATATTAAAACATAACATAACATGCAAAATATAACATAACATGCAAATCCCCCCCCCCAAACTTAAGGGGTTGCAGTGCCCTCACTGCAAATTTGTTCAGAAAAGACAAACCATTTGTTCAAAATAGGGGAGAGGGATTAGTACAACCAGGGAAATAGTTCAGATAGAAAAACAAAACAAGCATTAGTAGTAGTAGGTGAAAGCTTGTAAATTGATACTCATTTCTTTGCTCCACTCCTAATTCTGGTGCTTTGTCTGCTTGGAGGAGTGTGTTTCACCTTCTGCTTCTTCTCTTTGGGCTTGCTTGGAGTTTCTTTTGTAGGTGCAGATGCACCTCCTACTTCTGGTGTAGTTGCAGGAATTTGTTCTGGAATTGATGCAGGTGCATCGGTTCGATCGCATCGATTTCTTCCTCTTAGGTGTTAATTTTGCTGCGCTTCTGCGCAGTTGCTTGAAGAATTTCTCGAGTGTTGTGCAATGCTTCCTCTTCTGTTTAGCCATTTCTTCCGTAACCATTTTAATTGTTGCCTCATCATGCACAGCTTGTTGCTCTGTTGTGATGCAGTGAAGAGTGATGCAGGAGCATCACTCTGCATCTCAACAGTTTGAGTTACTGTCTCCTTTGCAGATGATTCTTCACCTTTATCTTCTTTGTTGAGTCCTTCTTCTTCTCTTTCCTGCAAAATCTCTTTCTCAAGAGCAGAAACAACATTAGAAATAATGTTGCTTGGGTCGAGAAGAATCTTGCTTGTTCATTGGCATAACAGGGGGTTGGTTCTTCTGTGTGAGTTGTTTTTTGTGTTTTATTTCTTGGAGAGGGTGGTGGAGGGGTTGTTTGTGGTGGTGATTGTGATAGGACTGGTGGATCATTGAGGGAGGGTAATGGTGATTTTGGAATGGAGGAGGATTCTTGGTTTGGTGAGATGATAGGTGTTTTGGTAACTGGTGAAGTGATAGGGGTTTCTTGCTGGGTTGGTGGTGTTTGTTTAGCATATTTCTGCCTAGCAATTTCTTCTAGGATTACACCCCTAGCATGTTCTTCCTCCTCTTCATCAACTTCCTCATCACTCTCTTCTTCTTCTTCAACTTCCTCTATTTCTTCATCCATTTCCTTCTCTAATTCCTCATTCTCAGATTCTGTATCATACAAATCTTCCACAACAGGTTCTACCACAACCTTCTTCTGTACTTTGAATTGCTTTCTAGTCACCTTTTTCTTGGTGCTAGGTTCCTCTACCTTCTCTTTACCTTTTCCTTCTTCTTCTACCTCTTTCTCCTCTTCTTCTTCTCCTTCACTTCTCAGTACCCAACTTGGGAATTCAGCGGCATTCACTTGGCCCACAAGATCAAAGATCTTGTCAAAGACCAATTGAAGCCACCATGTTGATCATTTTGAAATTTCGAGACAGCCCTCTCGCTTACGCATGTAATGCTCTTGCATTGCAGTGCAGGGCCTCTTACATTTCTCAATTTTTCCTTCACTTCAAAGACTAAATTACTGGGGAAATTTCCTTTGTTCATTAGCAAATATAGGGACACCTTCTTTCATGCATAATTCAGTTATAAAACAAGGGAAAAACAAATCCCTTTGATTTTGTTGAGCATGCTAGAATTTCTAGCTATCAATCATTTATGTCTACATTTCCCTCGAGAGAATTGTATCTAGCAAGATCAATCTCTCTTTGGTCATAGCATATGTATGTGATGTAGGCGAAATTGATTGGCTATGAACAAATGCCAATTACCTAATGCATTTATCAAATAATTGCTTCTAAGCTTAATCTCATTAGGTGTAAATTTTTCCCACACACTACACGTATGGCAATCCTATTCCTTATTTCTTCCATTTCTTTCTTAAAGGATTTGGCCACTCTATTCTCAAAATCATTCCCATTATATTTCAAAGATATAATGTTCATTTAATTTCTTGGCATGGAAATGTACAATTTTACCTCTCACCATGGAAGTGTAAGAATGTTCTGCTCCTTCTTGTGGTGTGATTCCAAAGATAGAACTCTCTCACTATGTCTTCAATGTAACCTCCTCTTGGTAGCACGAAGTGGTCCCAATTGAGATTGGCCACCGTTGACATGAATGATGGGCTAGCCTTCTTCGATCATACCTCTCTCGGGCAATAGATGCATGTTCCGAGATGAACATTGTCATCATTTCTTCTTTGTTGATTCCTTGGCTTTGCCTTTCTTTGATGATGATGATCCTGCATGCATGGCTTTCTTTTCCTTCTGAGGAGTTCTAGCCTGCTTGCCTGATGACTTCTGTGCTGATTGTTTCTTCACCATTTGTAATTGCTTTGAATTTCTAGGTTTTGATTGCTTGTGTGTTTTGAGAAAAAATTGGAGAAGAGAATGTGAAGAGTGGTTTGTGTTTCGGATGAGAGAAATTGTGAGATTGCGAATGAAAGAGTATAATTAGAATAAACTTTAAGGCTTTATGTTTGGGGAAGAAGGAAGTTAGTGGGTGTATTAGGTAGCCGTTAGCATTGCGTGCTGCGCATGCATCATGCCAAGTGTCTTGCTTTGGCTACCAATGTGTCATTAATCTTGCTTAACCTTCCTTTAACCTTCCTGAAGCTTTATGATTCACACTTAACCAATTTTCTTCAAGTTTATAAATTTACGATCATGCAGGGCATGTTTTTCCTCAATGCAGTGCATTTGATGCAACCAGCATTAGTTTCTGCATTTGCAAAAAACAACTAAAAACATAAAATTGCACAAAAATAATTAAAAACAATGGGTTGCCTCCCATTAAGTGCTTGTTTTAAGAGTCTTGTCACCGACTACCTCTTTTTGCTTAGAGATCTTGCAAATAGGTGGTGGTTTTGTCTCTCACCACATGTTCACCATAGTACATTTTAACTCTCTCGACCATTCACCTTGAAGACAGATTTGAGGATTTATCAAATAAGTCTCTTCGCTCCATGTGGATAAACCTTTATCAACTTAAATGGTCCCGACCACCTTGACCTTAGTTTTCCAGAAATAGCTTCAACCTAGAGTTGTATAGCAGAACTAGTCCTCCTTCTTTCATTCTCTTCTGTGAATTTTCTTGTCATGCCATTTCTTAGTCTTAGCTTTGTAGATTTCAGCATTCTCATAAGAGGTTTGCCTAATTTCTTCTAGCTCATCAAGCTCTATCATTCTCTTTTTACCTGCCTTGTTTAAATTGAAATTGAGCTTCTTGATAGCCCAATAAGATTTGTTTTCCAATTCAACAGGTAAATGGCATGTTTTTCCATAGACTAATTTGTAAGGGGACATTCCTAAGGGTGTTTTGAATGCTGTTCTATATGCCCATAAAGCATCATCCAAATGTAAAGACCAATCTTTCCTATTTGGACTAACCATTTTTTCTAGCATTCTCTTAATTTCCCTATTGGATAATTCTGCTTGTCCACTAGTTTGAGGATGGTATGTTGTAGCTATCTTATGCTTAACTCCATACTTAGCTAGAAGGTTTTCTATGATCTTATTGCAAAAGTGTGAACCTTCATCATTAATGATAGCTCTAGGAGTTCCAAATCTAGTGAATATATTTCTTTGAAGAAACTTACTCACTGATTTAGCATCATTATTAGGTAATGCTACTGCTTCTACCCATTTGGACACATAATCAACAGCTACTAAGATATATAAATTGCCAAAAGAGGGTGGAAAAGGTCCCATGAAATCCATGCCCCAAACATCAAATAATTCAATTTCTAAAATATTTGTTCTAGGCATTTCATGCTTATCAGAAATATTTCCTGCTCTTTGACATTTATCACAGTATTTGACCATAGAATAAGCATCTTTAAATAAAGTAGGCCAAAAATAACTGTGATCACTGTAATACCTTAGCTTTGTCTAGTGCTTCCAAAGTGTCCTCCATAAGGTGCGAGAATGGCAATGCGTAAGCATCGCTTGTTGCTCCTCTTCGTGTATGCATTCCTCATTAATTGATCGGGGCACATCTTGTAAAGGAATGGATCATCCCAATATTATTGCTTAACCATGTGGAAGAATTTTTTCCTTTGTTGATATGTCATACTCACTGGTACTACTTTGCTTGCAAGGAAATTTACAATATCAGCAAACCATGGTGCAGTGCATTTGATGCTCTGCATTGCTTATAGCAAATGCGCTTTCATGTTTTGCATTGACCGTGATTGCCAATAGTTTCTCATCCGAAAGCTTTCCTTGATTTCTTCTCCCCGTGTGTACCAAGTGATTCTCCTTCAATCCTTGATAAATGGTCTGCTACTTGGTTTTCTACTCCTTCTTGTCTCTAATTTCAAGATCAAATTCTTGTAGGAGTAAAATCCACCTTATCACCTTGGCTTTGCATCTTTCTTTGAAATTAGATACTTAATGGCGAGTGATCAAGATAAACAATAATTTTAGTGCCAACTAAGTAAGATCTAAATTTTTCAAATGCAAAGACCACGCTAATAATTCCTTTTACAGAATCGTGTAATTCACTTGAGCTTCAATTAATGTCTTGCTAGCATAATAAATGGAATGAAAGACCTTATCATACTTTTGCCCTAGGATCGCTCCTACTGCAAAGTCACTAGCATCACACATTAATTCAAATGGCCTGCTCCAATCTGAGTTACTATAATTGGTGCTGTCACCAATGCCTTTCTAAGCTTGTCAAAAGCTTCTATACAAGATTCATCAAAGTTGAATTCTACATCATGTTGCGACATACATAATGGTTTTGAGATTTTTGAAAAATCTTTGATAAACCTTCTATAAAAACCAAAGATGGCCTAAGAAGCTCCCGATACCTTTAATCTGTATTTGGTGGTGGTAAATTTTCAATGACATCAACTTTAGCTTTGTCTACCTCTAGACCTTTCTTTGAAATTCTATGTCCTAGCACTATGCCTTCTTGTACCATGAAATGGCACTTTTCCCAGTTTAAGACTAAATTTGTTTCCTCACATCTCTTGAGAATTTGTTCCAAATTTGCTAAACAAACTTGAAATGTTTCTCCAAAGATAGAGAAATCATCCATGAATACTTCCATTGATTGCTCAATGAAATCTGAGAATATAGACATCATGCATCTTTGGAATGTAGCAGTGCATTACATAAGCCAAATGGCATCCTTCTAAAGGCAAAGGTTCCATAAGGGCATGTAAAGGTGGTTTTGTGTTGATCCTTAGGCTCAATGGCTATTTGATTATAGCCTGAATAGCCATCTAGGAAACAATAGAATTCTTTTCCTGCTAATCTATCTAACATTTGGTCTATGAATGGTAAAGGAAAGTGATCCTTTTTGGCGGCTTTGTTGAGTTTTCTCGTAATCCATACGATTCTCCACCACGTGATGATTCTAGTTGGTATCAACTCATTCTTTTCATTGGCTATTCTTTCACACCCCCTTTCTTTGGTACACATGGACGAGGGCTTACCCAAGCACTTTATGCGATATAAGGTATATGATTCCAAAGATCTAGCCACTTAATAATTTCCTTTTTCACAACCTCTTTCATAATAGGATTTAGTCTTCTTTGACTCTCTATGTCGCTTTTGGAATTTTCTTCCAAAATGACTCTATGCATGCATATAGAAGGACTAATTCCTTTGATATCTGCCATTTGCCAACCTATAGCTTTGGTATGCTTCTTTAGAGTACTAATGAGATCACTCTCCTGTTTTGATGTTAAATCAGAAGCAATGATAACAGGTAAAGTCTCATTTGTTCCTAAGAATGCATACTTAAGGTGTTCAGGCAGTATCTTCAATTCTAACTTAGGAGGTTGTTCTATTGAGGGTAAGTTCTTCTTGAGAATTGGATCCTCAAGATTGAGTGGTTCATAAGTCCTAGCCCATACTTCCTTACAAGAGTTTTCTATTGGAAGATTCTCTTTTTCTAGTATTTCATCATCTAGCAATGCAGCTGCATCTAATGCATCTGCATTGGCTAAGTGATCATACTGTTTGTAAAATTGTTTTTCTACCAATTGATCTAGAGAAAATAAGGATGAACACTCTTCTGTATCCTCTGCAGGATACTTCATAGCATTCATCACATTGAATTTTATCTCTTGATCATTCACTCTCATAGTGAGCTCACCTTTCTGCACATCAATTATGGTTTTACCAGTTGCTAGAAATGGTCTACCTAGGATAATAGGCACTTCCTTATCTGCATCAAAGTCAAGGATAACAAAATCTACAGGGAATACAAATTTGTCTACCTTAACTAGGATGTCTTCTATGATACCTTCAGGATAGGCTATTGATCTGTCAGCTAATTGAAGTGTCACAGTGGTTGGTTTAGCATTTCCTTCTAACTGGTCAAAAATAGATTTAGGCATCAAGTTGATGCTTGCTCCTAAATCACATAAAGCTTTACCAGTATAGGATTTTCCTATAGAAAATGGAATTGTAAAACTACTCGGATCCTTCAATTTCCTAGGAATCTTATTTTGCATAAGCAAACTACAATCTTCTGTCATGGCAATCTGCTTTCAAACTCACCTAATCTTCTTCTCTTAGTAAGCACATCCTTCATAAATTTTGCATAATTTGGCATTTGTTGGAGGGCTTCTACTAAGGGAACATTGATGTGTAATTGTTTTAGTACCTCTAGGAATTTACCAAACCGCTTTTCCTCATGTGCTTTTTTCAGTTTGAGGGTGAGGAGGAGGAGGGTATTCAGTACTAACTTAGGTAGTGGACTTTGAACTTCTTGTGATGCAGAGCACTAGATGCTTCGCATTGGTTTCTTTTTGATTTTTGGTTTTTTCTCCCTTATCTACACTTTCCTTTTCGCTTAACTCTACCAGATCCTTACCACTTCTTAATGAAATAGCCTTAACTCGCTCTTTTCCTTTGGTTTGGGAAGGGTAGCTTCAGATTTGAAGGTAAGGCACCTTGTGGCCTTTGATACAGAGTCAGCTGGCTAATTGACCAACTTGATTCTCTAAGTTCTTAATGGAAGCATCTTGGGTTTGTCTAGCGAGTCTAGATTCACCTATAAATGCTTTAAGCATGGATTCTAGAGAATTCTCGGTGGTAGGTTGAGAGTTTCTTTGGTTATTCTGAAATGGAAATCTGGTGGGTTGGTTGGTGTAGTTGGAGCGCTTCTAGAGTGCAGTGCACTATTGTTGCTCCATCTAAAATTTGGGTGATCTTTCCAACCGAGGAGTATAAGTGTTGGAATAAGGGTTGTTATTCCTATTATAACCTACATAATTTACAGAGATAGGGTTGCTAGAACACTCCTCATACAAGTGACCTCCTCCACAAGTACACACAACTAGGTGTGCCCGGAGGTACTTGTTCTCATCTTCTTTGAATTGCTTTACGGTGATGCAACACATTAGATGCATGCATGAGCATTGCGTAAGTGAAGTTTTTCATCAAATTAGCTAGAGTGGCTACTTGAGCGGATAGAGCGAGATATATCATTGATTTCATGTACCCTGATGGTTTCTTTTGGGCACTCACCCTCTCAAAGAGGTCAACTAGAGCTATTAGCTGCTATTCTATCAATTAATTCACATGCTTCATTGTATGACAAATTTAATAACACTCCACCAGATGATGCATCAAGCATTATTCTGGTTTGAGGTTCTAAACCATTATAAAATGTTTCCATTTGAATAATAACAGGTAAACCATGATGAGGACATTTTCTTAAAAGTTCCTTCCATCTTTCCCATGCTTCAAATAAAGACTCAAACTCTTTTTGTCTAAAAGATGTAATATCATTTCTTAACCTGGCATTTTTGATAGGTGGGAAATATTTTCCTAAAAATTTTTCAGCCATTTCATTCCATGAATGGATAGAGTTAGGCTCTAAAGAATTTAGCCAAGCCTTGGCTCTATCTTTCAAAGAATATGGAAATAACCTTAATCTAAATGCATTTTCACTAACACCAGGTAAAATAAAATTACTACATACTTCTAGAAATTGCCTTAAATGCAAATGAGGATCTTCATGAGGAGATCCTCCAAATTGACCAATAGTTTGAAGCATTTGAAACATCATAGGTTTAAATTCAAAATGCATGGCATCAATATGAGGTCTATTTATGCTAGTTTGCATGTTTTGATGATCAAACTGAGCATAATCCCTTATAGGTCTATCTCTATCATTAATCATACCTATGTGATCCATGTGGATGAGATTTTCTCTATGAACTTCTTCTTCAAAAGAGCATCTCAGTGAACCAGTGGCCTCCTCTCACCGAGTGTGGCCTTGAGCTTTGTTCTTCACCGAATGACATGTTGCAAGCTTGTTGATTCTGCTTTCGAGTCTTAGCAATCTCCCGAATTTTCTTTCTATTTCTAAATCTAAACTATATTCGAGTTCTGCTTTCTCAGTTCTGTACATATACTAAGTACCATGTAATCGTTGTTGTTGTAAAACTCTAAAACTGTAGAATTTATATACAACACTAAATTACTATATATCGAATTTTAAAAGAATTTACTTCAATCCCTCTGTGGCGCCAAAAACTTGGTGTATGGTAAAGGCATACACTTGTGTGCAAGTATACACTTGTCCAAAAACAAGTAGTAAAAAGATCGAACCCACAGAGATTGAAAAACTCACTTTTAAAATAATATAAAGTAATAAAGTGTAAAGTCACTAAGTAACAAAATAATTTTGGATTTTGTTTGATGATCACAACTAAGTTAGAAAGAAAGCAAAGTAAAAATGTTGATAGTGTAGAAGAGAAAAGCTAGTTGGAATGTCTTCATCAAGTAATTTACTTATAAGTGTATGATGCAAGATGTGATGCAAATTTGCTTTGAATCTTTGTTGCATTTGCTATGTGCCTTTCGGTCCACTTTCTTGAGAGTATCATTACCACTCTTATGATCCTTGTTCTATGCATAGAAAGAAAGGGGTGTTAGTGCCAATCTTGCCTCCTAACAATTATCTAATTTGCTTAAGTGAATTCACTCTTGTATTTTAAGTACCCACAATTATCCTATGGACTATACTATCCTATGTCTAGGACTTAGCATGGTTTTCACAAAGTTTTCTTTATGTAAAACACTCACCCATATTAGTTCTTGAGTTCTTAATTGTAAGCCATTTCTGGTCATTTACAAATCTACTTATTCTAAGTGATCAAGTTCAAAATAAGTTTTGAAAAGATTATCAAGCAAGAACTAAAGTACAAACATACATACATGCAACATACTTACTTAAAAGCTCATTAAATGATTAGAACATTCCAACTAAGAAAGGTTTAGCTAACAAGAGACATTGCAAGATATATATAAACCGAATAGACCATGTTTATATATATAGAAATCACAAAAGAGAAACAACAAGAGTAAAGTTACAAATGTTGAAAACCTTTGTATGAAGTCTTCTAGCAATGCACTAGCATTACTCCTTAGCACTATACAAACACTATGAAAATGAGTTAAGGAGGATTTATGAATTCCTTCCTCTTCCTCTAAAAATATAAAAACTAACTATGTATATTGAAATTTTGATCTAACTTATGGATTGTGATATATTTCCAAATGAAGATGTGAGGTCCTTTTATAGCCTTCAAGTGAGGTGCTTCCTTCCTTCATGTTGAAGTCATCTTGAGTGGATCATAGTTGTAGTTGCTTTCAGAGGTTTATCCATGTTGAAATCTTTGACTTAATCATATAGGGCGGTTCCATGGTGATAGAACAAGTGTCCCTATGTTGGTGACTCTTCAAAGCTATGCCTATAGCTATGTGTGAATGGTAGGCGCCTACTATACAAGGTGGGATGGCATCGAGAGAACCAGCAGAGGTCATCACTTTGCATGTGGGTGCATATGAAACAGTCCGCTTATTCACCAAGTAGTGCGCTTTGATGCGGGATCGGTCAGAGCATTGATGCAGCTTAGCATTGAGACCGCAGACCAAAAACATCAAACATACCACAATATATCCAAAATGGCCTAATAATAACTATGACCATTCAAATCACTCAAGATATCATATATCACATAAAATACTATATAAATTCTTTATTATTACTTGAAAGAGAGCAAATACTAAGTTTAAACATATGAAATACTCTATATAAAATAGAGTTATCAGACTTCTTCAAGATGCTCAATTTCAATCAACTCCAACCATCATAGTTCAAAAGAACCATCATACTCCATCACAGAGAGTATACTTCTATTGAAGCTAAACCACTTCAAGAATTTTCCCATATCGAAAGTCATCAACATAACTTCCTCAAAATGTTCAGTTCCAATCAACTCCAACAATCCCCACCTTGATTGTAATTGATCCACGAGACATCTTCAATTTTCATTGTCTACCCCAACAATCATAGTTCAAAGGAACTATCATACTCCACCATAAAGAGTATACTTGACTTGGAGCTAAATCACTTCAAGAATTTCTTCTTTCGGCACATCTCGAAAAATCTACAGAAAGATTATCGTGTAACTTCCATGTTTCAATTTTTCGGAAGTTTCATCTGCCATCGGCATTCCTTTCCACCATGCACCTTGCACAATTGTGAAACTACTGCCCCATGCACAATTATGGACCCACAAATAGAACACATCGTTTGTCCTAGTATCTATCGTACCAGAGGATGTTCATGCCTTCAATAGGCATCATAGGGAATCACCATTTTCATCTTCCGCTTTCATTGTCTACACCGACAATCATATTTCAAAAGAGCTATCCTACTCCACCATAAAGAGTATACTTCACTTAAGCTAAACGACTTCAAGAAGAAAATCATCGATATAACTTCTTAAAGATGCTAAATTCCAATTAACTCCAACATCTTACTCAGTAAAGAAACAACAATGTTATTTGGACAAAAAAATTTAGACAAAAATAGACAAAAACCAACTTACAATATCAATTGACCAAATTTTTTAGGTCATTAACCAAGTGATCAATTAACCAAGTTTTTAATCAACGCCTCGAAAACTATGAAAAAACAGGTTGCCTAATGGTCTAAAAAACTTGATTAATTGGTGTTGTAAGTTGATTTTTGTCTATTTTTGACTGAATTTTTTGGCTGCATAACATTATTGGTAAAGAAAATATTACTTTACCTCAACCGTTCAAAAAACTAAGTTGAACCCACTTGTATAAATATCCGCACATCACTGCAACCGTAGCCAATCAGAAATCACGATTCACATAAAAACTCACAACTGAAATAAGAAAGTAAATGCAGAAAAAGATCTTTAATGAACACTGTGAAAAGTGACACTAACCACTAGACTTTTGGACTTTCATTTTCATCAAGTAATCAACAAGTTGATTAACGTGGTTCATGGAGTGTTAGTTTCTAACATGTTAATATTTTAGACTTAGTATTAAGAGTGTGTTAGTTTCGAACATCTCAATAGTTTTGATGACTTAGATTCTTGTCATATTCTTTTGTTTCACTCTTCAAATCAAAATGATCGAAATGTGAGATATAAAAAAAAACCACAAAGATCACATCAACTTATTTTACAACGCTCGTTTGTGCAACGTCTACATTAAAGCGGCAATAAACAAGTTAAATCACAATTGACAAATATAGGAAAAGAAATGTTACAATATAATTGACCAGTGATGGCACCGTAATGTTATATATAGATTTTTTATGGAATTAGTCTTTGTCTTTTGTTTTCAATGGCTTATCATTTGGCCATTATTGCCGTCGCAGATCCCACAATAGATGCCCCTTCCTTATAGACAAATATTACATGCATCAAAGAATCTTATTATAATCATCATCATGATTTGTCTAACTAAGGTTACTTTAACATGTTTATGTTCCTTGAAAGAAACTACAAGTGAAACAACCATATATGATGACTTTAATTTTCATAGTAACAACTACTATGGTTTCTTTAACTAAACTTCTTTCACTTCTTCTGATTTTGGTGGTAGCTTCATTGTTATGTGTGTTTTCTATTGAAGTTTCAATCAAAACAACTTACATGGTACCATTTAATTGCTCTACAAAGATGAGGACATGCAATGCTTCAATCTACCACATAAGCTACAATCACAAGATAGAAGAAATAGCCCAATTTTACTCAGTTAATTCCTCACATATCAAACCCATAAAGCGTGGGACTCAACAAGATTACCTCATAACAGTTCCTTGTTCATGCAAAAACACCAACAAGCTTAGAGGATCTTTCTATGATACAATTTACAAGGTTAGGCCTAATGACACTTTTGTGGATGTTCAAAATCTGGTTTATAGTGGACAAGCTTGGCAAGTTAAGGAAGATTTGGTCTCTAATGAGAATATAACAATACATATACCTTGTGGGTGTTCAGAAAGTGTGTCACAAATTGTTGTCACATATACAGTTCAGAGAAGTGATACACCAACATCAATTGCTTTTCTTTTGAATGCTACACTTGATGGCATGGTGAGGATGAACCAAATTTTGGCTCCTACCCCCAGTTTTATAGATATTGGTTGGGTGTTATATGTTCCTAAGGAATTGAAAGGGTCTCCATATGCCCATGGAAAAGGTAAGCTCTCTGTCTCAAATATCTCTTAATTTTTTTTTGGAGTTCTCGGTCGGGTGATAAGTAAAGTCTGGCCTCGAGTTGTTCAATCGTCGAGGATCGAACTCGGATACTAGCCGAGTCCATTCCTTTTAACACATCTTAAATTTGATTATGCATGATCTTAGAATTTGGGTTGAGCCTAACTGAACCTTACAAAACCGGCTTGTAAGGTGAGAGATGTCTTTCAACTATATAATCCTTTTCGGGCCATGTGACATCCGATGTGGGACTCTTAATACACACCCCTCACACCTAGGATTGCATAACTGGAGCGTGACCCGAGTGGCCCGATAGCGGGTGGCCCAACAGATATTGGATTGGTTCTGATACCATCTTAGAAATCGGATTGAACCTAACTCAACCTTACAAAACCGACTTGTAGAGTGAGGGATGCCCCTCACTTATAAACTCATTTTCAGGTCATATCACAGATGTGGGACTCTTAACATGATATTTGCATTTATGCTAGCAGGCACTCTAATTTCTCTTGCTTTGGTTTTTTCTTGTTTGCAGATAAGAAACACAAGTGGGTGATAATTATTGGTATCTTAGTGAGTGTGACATTACTTTCAGTTATTACCTTAATCATTCTCATTCTCAGAAGAAATAAAGCCAATGAAACCAGAAAAGATGATCCAAATGCTTTCTCTAAAAGATCAATTGCCAAAAGAACTGCTTCTTTAAGGAACTTTCATAAAGAATATATGGAAGGTAACTCAAAAAATAAATTAAAATGTACAAAGTTTTCACTAGTAGGCTTATTCATTGTGACTATTGGTGCAGATACAACACAATTTGAGTCAGACAGACCGGCAATTTATACATTTGAGGAGATCGAACAAGCTACGAATGACTTCGATGAAACTCGAAGGATTGGAGTTGGTGGATATGGAACTGTGTATTTTGGAATGTTGGAGGATAAAGTATGAAATCTTACCTAGATTCTTAAATGGTCACTGCTAATGCATTTTGTAGCACCGCACTTCAAGTTGAAGACGCGTTCGGTGTCAACACGTATCGTGTCAGACACCGACACTGACACAAACACTTCAGAAACTCCCATATTTCAAATTAATACTAGTGTATACATGTCGATTGTCGGTGTCGTTTCTAGTGTCTACATATCAGTGTCTAGTGTCTTCATATAATGCATGCATATTTTTTATTGTGCTAACTAAAAATTGGATGATAATAGTTATTTTAACTTTCAGGAGGTTGCTGTGAAGAAAATGAAGTCAAACAAATCCAAAGAATTCTATGCAGAACTCAAAGCCTTAGGAAAGATCCATCATATTAACATTGTAAATAATATCTCTAACAAAGGTATCTTTAACATAGTTTTAAATATCTGTTGTTTGATTATATTATAGATTTAATCACTGTTTTCAGGTGGAGTTATTGGGATATGCCAGTGGAGATGATCACCTTTATTTGGTTTATGAGTATGTTCCAAATGGATCTCTCAGTGAACATCTTCATGATCCATTACTGAAAGGTATATTTAGACACCAAATTAAGACCATGGAAAACTTATTACATAAACCATGAAGCATTATATCAAGAAATCTAAACCATGGAACTGGAACAGGTAACCAGCCTCTTTCATGGTGTGCTAGGACACAAATTGCACTAGATGGAGCAAAAGGTGTTGAATATATACATGATTACACGAAAGCGCGATACGTGCACCGTGATATAAAGACAACTAATATTCTTCTTGATGAGAAGCTCAGAGCAAAGGTAGCAGATTTTGGACTTGCAAAGCTAGTAGAAAGAACAAATGATGAAGAATTCTTAGCAACAAGGCTTGTTGGAACACCTGGCTACCTTCCACCAGAGTAGATTTTATTTTATGCTTTTCAATCATAAATTATTCTAATTAATTATTAAGTAGAGAAAATTACTTCACAGTTAATTTTGTTTCTGATATTATTACTTTTTTTTCCTCTTTTTAGATCTGTGAAGGAGCTTCAAGTGACTATAAAAACTGATGTATTTGCATTTGGAGTGGTTCTATCAGAGTTGATAACAGGGAAACGTGCATTATTTCGTGACAACCAAGAAGCCAATAGTATGAAATCACTTATTTCTATTGTAAGTGATTACAGAATATTATTAAAATGACATTAATAAAGTATTTTTACAGAGATTATCTTACACATGTTTTTTACTTCCAAATCAAAAAGGAAAGAAAGCTGATATTTCTTTGAATCACATTCAGGTTAAAAAAATATTTCAAGATGATGATCCGGTGGCTGCTTTAGAAGATACTATAGATGGAAATCTTCAACGTAATTATCCTATTGAAGATGTCTTCAAGGTTAGATTATCAATCTAAATTAATCTTCATGAATTGTATGATTTGATTGATATCAGGTAGCCAGAGGCATATTAAGAAAGTATGAAATAATTATCATGAAATATAGATTATTAATTTTTTTTTCTTAATCTATGTGTCACAATCTTAAACGTCATATTGCAGGTGGCAGAACTATCTCATTGGTGCTTGAGCGAAAATCCAGTGGACAGGCCTGAAATGAAAGAGATAGTTGGAGCATTGTCAAAGATTGTAATGTCTTCAATAGAGTGGGAAGCATCACTAGGTGGGGACAGCCAGGTCTTCAGCGGGGTATTTGATGGAAGATGATGAAGACTTTTTACTAACTTTGTTTTGTTTACAACTGCAAAAAGAAAGGGACCAAAAAAAAAAGAATCTAAAGGAGAGACTTTTTGCTAATTTAGAATTGTATATGAATCCTTGTCTTTGCCGCGCTAATGTACTAATTTGTTGTGTTTAGCCAAATGTCATGCTGCTGCCATTTTAGGTTAGGTTGTTGGGGGTTGTATAGAGAGATTTTGGTAGAAAATTATTGATTCAAATTGGGATAATGATTTTTGGTACTAAAATTGTTAATGCTAACAACAATGTGTGGCAAAAGTTGGAAACATATAACTAATTTTTATGCCACCAAAAGTATTAGAGGAGACTAATATAGCTTCACCATAAATAGTGTAAACTTCACAACAAAAAAGTCTAATTTCTACTCATAAAAAGTCATCTAATTACTTTTCCTTACATATGGTGTAGAAGCTAGGTAGTTGATAAGTCCCAATTTTTCACTAGAGAGTGAGGATATGCTTTCTCAATAACTTTCTGGCGCCTTATGAGCCTTTGTGCTCTATTAGGTGTTTGTACCCTCCAACTCTAGAGACCCTCCATGCCCCCACTCAGATCCTCCACGGGTTCTCTCTCTAGTGCTATCATTAGTGACCAACACAAACTCCTCTCCATCACCACTAGAGTCTGTTATCACCATTGGAACTCTAAATCTCCCTTCGAGCTCCACCACGTCCATATAAAGCCTAAATCGAGGATCTAGTATCCATAACTCATCTAAAAACTCCTCAGCTAGATCTTTTTTTTTTTTTTTGGAAGGCAAACAATATATATATATATATATATATATATATATATATATATATATATATATATATATATATATATATAAAATAAAATCTAACACAAGGGGCACTCAATCCAAATACGAAAAAAAACCCTCCAAATGTATGAAAACACCTAGAAAACTATATATCTCCTAGAAATACAATCAATAGGGTCTATGAACCACTCATAGAACAAGCAGGAAGGAGAAAGACCCCTAGCCTGGAACCATCGCTAGGAAAGAGATAAAATTCGATCAACACATCTCCCAAAGTTAGGTACACCTCTAGAGAAAATGCAGTTATTCCTCAAATCCCAAATAACCCAAACAACATTATGCCAAATGAGTGTCAAACCACATTTGCATCTCGTTGGACCTCCCATATGAATGAAATGGAGAAATAAAGATGGAATATCCTACTGCATCACGAAATCAAAACCAAGCCAACTAACGATGGCATACCGTATCGCGGAAGCAAATCCACAACTACAAAAGATGAAGGGCAGACTCGAAAGCATTCCGACAAAAAATAAACACCGTAGCTGCAATATCCGAAATCACCCCTCTTCTAAACAAGTTTGACTGAGTGAGCACTCTATCCAAAAGGAGCTGCCAAGAAAAGGCAGCTACCTTGGAAGGAGCAAGACTCTTCCAAACCTTGTTTAGAATCTCTCGCTTGACTCTTGTTCTTCACATTTTCCAGACTCACTTAGAGAGCTTCCTTGAGCGGTCACTCATTACCGCCATGTTTTATTCTCTAAGCATTCCGACAAAAAATAAACACCGTAGCTGCAATATCCGAAATCACCCCTCTTCTAAACAAGTTTGACTGAGTGAGCACTCTATCCAAAAGGAGCTGCCAAGAAAAGCGACTTCCTTTGGAAGAAGAGCAAGACTCTTCCAAACCTTGTTTAATCTCTCGCTTGACTCTTGTTCTTCACATTTTCCAGACTCACTTAGAGAGCTTCCTTGAGCGGTCACTCATTACCGCCATGTTTTATTCTCTAGTGTTGCGACCCCCCCCCCCCCCTCCTCCCCTCTTCCACACACACACTCGATAGCAACTGTCAGTAGACATAGTAATGACTCTAATGAGAGCAAAAATGGTCACACAATTCCTAGGCTCATACCTTTGCAACATGTGCATGGCTTCCCTATCCTCCCAAGCAATCTCCCTTACCCTCAAAAAAATCACCAGATACACGTACAAAATTTCAACATGGATGTGTTTTTCTTAGTGTCTTCTTTGTCCAAGTAGTTCATAAGTTTAGGTTGGGACGAGACTGCTCTTGAGATGTTTCATAAAAGCCCCAACTAAACTCAACATTTTGGAAAAGCATAGTGCTCACAAATCCTTATGAGGCTGATTCCAATTTCAGCATTCTCTCCAAATATCTGTTGGTTTATGAACAAAGGCTTAAGTTGCATAGTTCTTAGACCATCTATAGTCAAATTGTGCTTGATCAAAGAAATGATCTGTAATTAGATAAGCGTAAAAGTTGTAGAATCTCATGTGTAGAATAAGATGATCTCCCTTCTGTTTTTGAAACTTTCTATGTATCTTTGCTCATGATTTTGAAAACTTAACTTTTAGTGTTGACTATTTAACATGGATGGAGAATGCCCTTACACTATTCGATCATTCTGTATTTTGTCCCATTTTTAAGCATTTTGATTTAAGTGATTTACCCTAAAAAGAAGTTACTTAGCATTTTGATTTTTCTTTTCTACTAATGAAGTTGCACAACAATGGGGAATCCAATGTTAGTGAATTACATATTATTGACAAAGTCAAATTAAATCTCAGGGTTGGTGTGGTGCCTAGAAAGGCAAAATACTAAGAGAGCCCTACAACTTGTTGGGGTAAAACTTCATTCCCTACTCGCATTTTTTTACAATACTCGCATCGTATAATCTTAAAAAATGAAAACATGTTTCATCTCTCTAAAAGATAAACCTAATTTTATTACCCAAAATAAATAAATCTTATTTTTAAAAGAATATATAATTTGAAGTAGCGTCCAGATGAATAAGACTATCTTTGTTTAAGATTACGAATTCGTATAAAATAATTTATAGATTATTTTTAAGAGCGAATTTTTTTACGAAAACAACTTATTTTGATATATAGAAGCATGTATATGAAGTAGCAGTTAAATTTTTGTTTGTTTACGATAGTAAAAATCACTTTTTAATCTCCTCTATCAGCTAGTTACTAATTAAAATTAGATTAATTTATTTTACTAAAAAAATTAGATTATTTTTCATTTTGTAAGAAAAATCAATTATTTGTTTGATTACTTTTTTGTTAAATAAAGAGGACTTGCGCCTGAATTATTTTAAAAAGCTTAAACAAATACATTCAAAATCCTCAAAATATTTTTTCTTAAAACAGTCTGTAATAAATGCCGTCTAAGCAGTACTTCGAATTGCCTTTGAAAATTGTAGCTTATACTATATTTTTTAAGGCTTAAATATCATTTACACATAGTAAATATCATCATAATTCATTTATCCTCCTGTAAAAATAAAAGTTTTAAAATATCCATTGCAAATATAAACTGCTTTTCTACCTCACTCTTGTTAGATTATATTGTGATCTTAAGTGTATAATATGTATAAACTGATTCTTGCTACTTGTAAAATATAAATTGTTTCTGATTCTACACTGAGTGAGTGAATTAAACACTTATTATTCTGCAAGAGGCGTTTAAAAACTTTTATTTTTATATGAAAATGGATTATGGTGATATTTGTAAGGCTTAAATGATATTTAAGTCATTTTTAAATCTGAAAATTAGATTTTTTTTGGGCTAAATCTAAAAACGCATTAAAAAAACAAAATAATAATCTGTTTCCTCTATCCGGCAACGACGTCGTTGGGTGACAGTCCCCGTTCTTCGTCGTCTTCTTTCTTTCTCTCTTTCTTTTCACCGTTTACGATCCAATCCGGTGATTGGACGCAGCAATGTCAGGGGCAGCCTCTGCTCTGTTCCTCCTCGACATCAAAGGCCGCGTCCTCATTTGGCGTGACTACCGCGGCGACGTCACCGCCATCGATGCCGAACGCTTCTTCTCCAAACTCATCGACAAACAGGTTCCACTTCACTTCCATTCCTCATTCTCACTCACACATTCTCTCAGATCCAAATTCAAATTTGCACTCTTGATGCTGTTTCCATAAAATTTGAGTTTCATTTGCTTTTCTTTTTTGCTAAACGTTGCAGGCTGATGCACAGTCTCAAGATCCGATTGTATACGATAACGGTGTGACCTACTTGTTTACACAACACACAAATGTTTACCTTGTGATTGCCACGAGACAAAACTGCAATGCTGCTAGCCTTATATTCTTTCTTCATCGAGTAGTTGACGTAAGCGTTCTTCTGATTCAAACCTATATTAAATTGAGAATTGGTTTCTGTGATAATAGGTTTTTGTATGTAACGATCTATCAGTGCAATTCTTGTTCTATGGCAGGTATTTAAGCATTATTTTGAAGTATTGGAAGAGGAATCACTTAGGGATAACTTTGTTGTTGTGGTAAAATTTTGACATTTCTCTGAACTCAAAATTTTGTTAACTGCGTGAATGAATTCATCGAGTTGTGTCGTTTTGTTTTGATATTTGGATTTGTTGTGTTGTTTGCAGTATGAGTTACTTGATGAAATTATGGACTTTGGATACCCTCAGTATACTGAGGCAAAAATTCTCAGTGAGTTTATTAAGACCGATGCTTATAGAATGGAAGTTACGCAGAGACCTCCCATGGCTGTGACTAATGCTGTGTCTTGGCGTAGTGAAGGAATAAACTACAAGAAAAATGAGGTGGATGTTAGAGAATGTGTTCCTTTTTTAATTGTAATTTGATGGTTTGGGCTACTAAATTGTAATTTTCTTTTTTGTGTTTAGGTTTTCTTGGATGTGGTGGAGAGTGTTAATATTCTCGTCAATAGCAATGGGCAATTAATTAGATCTGAAGTTGTTGGGGCACTGAAGATGAGAACATATTTGAGGTTTGTTTTTTTGCTTTGGTTGAGATCTAACGAATCAGGGTATTGTTTTGAGATGGGATGCTGACTAATTATGCTTTCTAGTTTTGACTGCAAGATTTAAAGTGTCGTAATCCGTTGGCTTTTGGCTATTATATTCTGGTCTCACTTTTCTGGTTTCTGTCTTTGACTTTTCGGTGTTTCTATTGTCGCGTCTACTAGGTGTGGAGGGTGTAGTATATGTACATGTGGTTTTCGGCGAGGACTGAAAAGATGCACATTAGGATTAGGGAACCGATCCTAAATAAACTGATTCTCTATATTGAGTAGTTTTTTATCCTCTTTTCTTTTGTATCAGATCTAGCTAAATTTGAGGAATGAAAATGAAACTAGCAAATTGGACTTGGAACATGTTATTTTTCTGTTTGTAATGATTCCATACTTTTGGATTGCTTTATTCGTTTGGTACACCTGGCTTTTTCTTTAGGGGCTCATGCTGAATGTATGTCAATTTTCTACCCATTAGATATTTTGCATACAGGTCTAACCACTGGATGCATGCTACTCCTTACATTTAGAATTTAAATTTGAGAGCATTAACCGTGAAGTATCTATTAATCAACGTGCATGCTGTAGTATTTATCTGCAAACTTACATGTTCTGTTTTTGGCTTATATATTAATGCAGTGGTATGCCCGAATGTAAACTTGGCTTAAATGATAGAGTATTATTAGAGGCGCAAGGTAAAACAACCAAGGGAAAGGCAATAGACTTGGAAGACATCAAATTTCATCAGTATGTATGATTGACTTTCTTGTCTTTTCAAACTGATTGGTTACCCCAAAAAATTTGATGTACTTTTTTCAAGCATGTTTACTCTTATTGATGCTAGTTCTCAAATTATGTCTGACATTTTATGAAGGTGTGTGCGTTTGGCTCGATTTGAAAACGATCGAACAATTTCTTTCATACCACCTGACGGGTCATTTGATTTGATGACATACAGGCTCAGTACACAGGTTCGTCTTCTTCTCTAGATATAAAACGAGTTTCTGTTTTGTGAGGTAGTGAACACACACACAGAGAACCAAATTATTTTGAAGTCTCTGTTGATTCTACCATTTTTTTCAGGTTAAGCCTTTAATTTGGGTGGAAGCAAATGTTGAAAAGCATTCAAAGAGTCGCATTGAGATAACGGTAAAAGCTAGGAGCCAGTTTAAGGAACGTAGGTATGTTCTTCTCTCATATCTGCTATTTTTCCTGGCTATTTTTTTTCTTGACAGAAGTTGGGGGAATCACTCCCCTTTAATTAATGCAGTGAAGTTTTTGCTCCACAATTTAGTCTTCCCTAAGTATCCTTATTTCCCCCACTAATTGGATTTATTTTATAGCACTGCCACGAATGTTGAGATTGAGTTGCCGGTGCCTGTTGATGCAACCAATCCTAACGTTCGAACGTCAATGGGATCTGCATCATATGCGCCCGAGAAAGATGCATTGATCTGGAAAATTAAATCCTTCCCTGGAGGCAAGGTATCTTGGAAGTGGCATTGAATCCTTAATTAACATCCATTTTCATTCATTTTATGTCAAAATAAAAAAATCCATCTTCATTCATCAATTTGATTGTAATTTATTGGATTTGGTTCTCCACTTTGATACTTTCAGGAGTATATGTTAAGAGCAGAATTTCGTCTTCCCAGTGTAACAGATGAGGAAGCAGCTCCTGAGAGAAAAGCTCCTATACGTGTCAAATTTGAGATACCATATTTTACTGTTTCTGGAATACAAGTATGCCACATAAACATGGTTTTCTTACATTCAAAATATTGTTAGGCTATTTTTTCAGCATTGGATATAATGTTTGCTTCCTTTGATGCCTCTGATTAAAATTAGGTTACTATTTCCTTTATAGCATACACCCCTTCCTGCTGTCTGTCTCATCATTTGCCTATTGGTGTGTACTGTTAGAATTTTTGTCTATGCATGAATGGATTGAGGGTGTATGAACTAAACAAATGTATTTTAGTTAAATTTATTTTCACAGCACAATTGATATTCAGAAATTCTCAAGAAACGTTTATGAATATTATTGGAAAAGAATTGATACAATTGATAGTGGAAAAAAGAACTTCACATCAGAAAAGGATTAGAAATCAATACGCAGAATTTTGTATATAACATCAGCAACCCATATGATGTATCGGTCAAATTAAACTTTACCTTATATTTTGATGGCTTTGTTCATTTAGCTGAAGCTTTGATTGATTTGATGAAGATGGTAATCAACATTTAAATGTTTTGGTCTTTCAGGTGAGATATTTGAAGATTATTGAGAAGAGTGGGTATCAGGCTCTTCCATGGGTGAGATACATAACAATGGCAGGAGAGTATGAACTGAGGCTTATTTAGGGTCTTTTATCCTCTTTTTGGTGACTGTGCATCTCATCTAAAATGATTAGTGACTTAAATAGATGGATGGGAGCTGGGACGCTTCAAAGAAGGTGGAATTTATTTGGCCAAACCAAACCATCTTTCGCTTCATGATAGGTTATTTTGGCTATGGATAGTAAGTTGCTCTTTGTCTATAAAGTTCATACCAAAACATTAGGAATTTGCAAGTGAGCCTGTATCTCCTTTGTAAGTAGTCCTTTCGGACGAATCTGTTTTTGTTGGGAAAGTGTTTTTTTTTATCCCCTCTTGCTTTTTTATTCACGATCTAATTTCATCTTTTTCCATTGTTTTTTGATTTACATTTATAAGAGAATTTTCAACTTTTGTATCTCATTTGTTTTTTTAGCTTTTGTATTGCTCTGCATTTCAAACAAGGCAAAACACAGTTCATTTTCTTAAAAAGCAAAATATATGTGCCTGTGTTTGTGTATTGAATTTCTGTATTCTTTTTTACTTAGTCACATATATGTGCCTGTGTGTGCATTGAATTTGCGGATAAGGCTGTGCTCAAACTAGTGCTACTTCACATTATTTTCATGAGAAATGCTAGCAACAAACAAATTCTCAAACACTCTTCATTCATTCCTTAAACAAAAACATTCTTTTTATTCATAATAATCTAATTGCTCTTTAGCATTTGACAGCCTTATTAACAATTCAAGGAACTCATCATCCGTGCCCAGCATGCTAAGCCTAACATACTGTGAGTCAGCACCGAATCGCTCTCCTTCTCTTGCAAGAATATTTAATTTTCGTAGATAGTTCTGGCCATTTTCTAAGCCATCCTTGCACTTCAACCAAGCAAAACCTATAGGCATTAAAGCAGCAAATAGGGAGTAAGTTACACAGAGGTGAAGAGATAAAAAAGCAAGAAAAAAGGTATAAGTAATGGAAAAATATTACTAGGGTATGTTTCAGATGACTCATTGGTGAAGTTACAATAAGCTGTTGGATATTTGGTTACAGTGAAGACTTGGCTTTTCTCAATAGCTCCCCTGAATTTCTCCCACCGTTCCCTCATGAGGCGTTTGCTATATTCAAAGAATAGCTCAGAGTTAATGGAATTGAAATTTTGGTAACCATCACAAATCACTCCAATGATCTTAGCAGCTCGTGTTTGGGATTCTTTTGCGACGCCAAGGGTGCTCGACTGCACAAATAACACCATCTTCTTGGCAACTTCAATGTCTTTCACAATTGCCCACCTTAACAAAAAACCAAAAGCTAAGAATACATGAATAGAAAAACATGTCCTTTTTTTTGTATTGAGTTTTTTCTATGTAAAAGACGGTTGGTCTCATTGACTTACCCGATACGAGAACCAGCATGACCAGTGCATTTGGAGAAAGTGAAGAGCATAACATCATGGTCAGCTTGGTGAGTATTAGGAGTGTATTGTGGCCAATAATAGGCCAAGTCATGAATCAGCTTCCCTTCAATTGCAGAGTTCACCACAGGTACTCTCAGAGTCCCATCAGGATTGTTAGGGGATGTCACCACCTCTATGTAAGGTTCATTTCTATCATATATAGCAGCATCACCAGCCCATTGAAACAACCTTGAATGCAATACATTAATTGCATTTTTGTATTCCTACAAAGTAAACCAAAACACATGGCTAGTTAACCCTTATCGTAGACGAAGTGGCGAGTGCCACTTGAAACTCAAACAACTACGAGAGTAGTATAAAACGGAGCAATTGAGAAAGAAAGGTCACCGAGTAGTAAGGAGAAGCTGCAACAACATTGATGGGTTGATCAGGTGCCTCTGAAGGTGACAGAGCAAACAAAGCAGCTTGAAATAGCTGGGATGAGCCAGTTCCAAGCACTATATATCTATCTTTAGTGATAGCATTTCCAACCATATGATGAAGCCTTTGAATAGCATCTCTTATTTCTGGCAACATGTACCAACACACGTTGCTCATATCACTGTAGTAACTCATCAACTCTTTTCCTCTAATCACCACCGTTCACTCATCACTCATCTTCTCCCAATATGACCCGAATGCCATTGGATCGCCCCTTTTATATTTCACAATAAGAAATCATCATAAATCATGATAATAGTAATAGTAGTAGTATTATGATATGACTTTGATAAAAGAGTAGAAAAGAAAAGAGCTTATTACTTCTGAGCAATGATGATGGAATTGGGTGAGAGAATAGAGAGGGGTATTGTTGTGCCATTGGAACATGTTAAAGGAGAATAAGCCTTACCGTCCACCATGGTTGAATATATGTTCTCTTGGTTTTTCTCCTTATTCAGTTGTCTCACATTGCTTCTAATCAGTTATAATGTATGTGCATATATATAAGTCAGGATTCATTGACATTAGCTGTCAAACTTAGTGACTTATATCAATTAATAATTTTGTGTATACAATGAAACTTATCAATCCGACTGTTGAATAATATGATACTATCACTGTGATCATGTATATCAGATACACATGTTTAACAAAGAGATACACACACTATTCATATGTGTGTATGATAGTGTGGTGCAGTGCACTAGTGCGAGAATCTTGAGTCAGCACTAAATTAACATCTTCCATTTTAAAATTGTCTTCTCGTTTTTTTCCCATTTTTTAGGTAGGAATTTTCACACATTGTCCTTATAGAATCTGATTGGGTTTTTCTTTCTAGCAATAAGAATTCATAGGACGCCCTAATTTGACCATTGAGAAGGAGCGAGAGGTCAGAGGTAGCCACCAAAATTAATTAGATAGGATTATTTTGTTACAAAAAATGTTTGGATGTATATAATGATTAACAATTGTACCAAGCTTCCAGCAGTAACTGGGTTTGGATTTCATCCTAAAGTCTCAAGTTCGTCTCTTGGGTGTGACAAAAACTCTATTGGGAGGAGAGAATCAAACAGACCGACTAACCCAGGTACATGTGACCAGTCAGTTTCCTTGACGTAGATTAGTCATAAGCAAAACCAGTAGATACCATGTACCAATAACACATTAACAAGAAAAATTAACAATTGTCCCGAAAACACCGTCTATGAGATCTAGTAAAGAGAATCTTCTTCTCTTCATCTTTAGTACTCGGCTTCTCTTTATTTTTTTTTTGAAGCAGGCTTCTCTTAATTTATTTCCAAGTTATTGTCACTCCAATATATTTAAGGCAAAATTACAATTTGAGGTCCTTTAAATTATTTTAAAAGTTTACATTCATATTTTAGATTTTCTCTCAGTTAAGTTTTTTATGTTTCAAATTTGTGACACACAAACTCTTTTTTAAGTCTTCCATCAATCTCTGTTAATGCAAGATAACATGACGTGACATAATCTAGCTAGCTAGTTGGAGCAAATAGGTCTCCATTCTTTTCAACCATATCCATAATAGAGGGTTTAGGGAATTCCTTCTAGCTAGTTCAACCTCATCGAGGTTTTGTTCTTCACTTTTAATATCTAGCTACAAGTGTCATAGTCTACACAATTAGTAGATTTATGATTGTTTTCTTTTTAAAGTATTCCTTATGAATTAAGTTCACTAGAATAAATTTGAACTCAGATCACTCTTACCCTCGTGAACTCAACTCATGGTTGCATTCCTCGTAAATTGAGCTTACTAGTGTAATCGTGAAAGCCTTATCAGCGTAAATGTTTACTTACCAGATGGATAATCGAGCATATATTGATGATTTTCCAACTTTAGATGAAGGTTTCTCCTATGACACCCTTTGGGAGAGAGTAAAAGAGAAGTGAAGGAGGAGAGAAAAAAAATGTGTGAATGTCTAATAAAAGGATTTAAGGATATTTTGGTTATTAAAATTTTATTTTTGAAATTGTGGAGGAAAAAAGAGACAAGCACTCCCGTTGGGGATGCTCTAATAATAGTTGACTTATAAAATAATGAAAGAGTTATGCAGAAAGTTGTTAATTAATCTTTTCCATGACAACGGGTTTTAAATTTTAGTCGTTTTACATTGAACAAAGAATGAATCTTCTCCAATAACTTTATGGTGTAGTGAAATTTCAACTATTAATTAAATAAGACAAATAGCGAGAAAATGAGTTGAATGATAGAGATTTAACCCTTAAGAGTGTCATGTGAAATGTCCTCTTGAGATAATTTCCTCCCACAATATCAACTGTTTCATGAATTAGCGTGAGAGAATATAGTGTTGTCTTCATATGAGAGTATGGTTATTTCATCGAATTTCGAAACAATCCAAAAAGATAAATCATTGGATTATAAACTCACTTGTACGCAAATTAAATTATTTATATAATATCTAAGATGACATTTATAGTTATACTTCTATGAAGATTAACCATAATAAGATCTATCTTAATCTAACACATCCTTTATCACACATACATATGCATAAATATATGTTGAATATGGTGATAAGGTGGTTCTTAAATTAACACTACTACATAACATTATTTTATTTAATTTAATTAACAACTAGCTTATTATTTTTTAGCATTTGATAGCCTAATCAACAATTCAACGAACTCTTCATCATTTCCAATCATGCTAAGCCTAACATACTTTGGATCAACATCAAATCGTTCCCCTCCTCTTCCACGAATCTTCAGTTTTCCCAAATAACTCTCACCATTTTCTATAGCCCCTTCACACTTCAACCAAGCAAAACCTGTAAAAGTTAAATAAAAAAATTAAATATTTATGGAGATAGAAAAAAAAAACATAAAGAGTAAAAGAGTGAAAAAAAAAACATTACTTGGGTATGTTTCAGAAAATTCATTGGTGAAGTTACAATAACCCTTTGGATATTTGGGCAAGGTGAAGATGTTGCTTTTCTCAATAGCTCCCCTGAATTTCTCCCACCTTTCTTTCATGAGTCTTTTGCCATAGTCAAAAAAGAGTTCAGATTCAATGGATTTGAAGTTTTGGTAACCATCACAAATCACCCCAATGATCTTAGCAGCTCGTGTTTGTGATTCTTTTGACACACCAAGAGAGCTTATCCTCACAAATTGAGTCATCTTTTTAGCAACTTCAATGTCCTTCACAATAGCCCACCTTCACATCAAATATCAAAATCAATTAAGCATATATGAATAAGAAAAGAGGCTCGTTCGAGGTTTAAAAAAAAGTTCACAACTGCAATCTGAGTTGCGACATCATGATTTTTTTTATGTTGCCACGACTGCAACCTAATTGCAATTGAAGGCCAATTGGTTAGTTGCATTTGACTACGATTCTTGCAACATCAAGAATCACAATATGATCGTTTTACAAATTGTCTTTGTTAAATGACCGTGACTTACCCGATACGGGATCCAGCATGACCGGTACATTTGGAGAATGTAAAGAGCATAACATCATGATCAGCCTGATGAGTAATGGGAGTGAATTGTGGCCAGTAATAGGCAAAGTCATAAATCAACTTCCCTTCAGCTGTAGAGTTCACCATAGGTACACGCAGAGTTCCATCAGGGTTGTTTGGATAGGTCACAATCTCTATGTAAGGTTCATTTTTATCATACACAGCAGCATCACCAGCCCATTGAAAAAGCCTTGACTGCGAAATTTCAGTTGAGTCCTTGTATTCCTGCAAAATACACTCAAACACATTGTTAATTAACCATTCAATCAAACGCTAATCAATTTCAAATTACATAGGACGTCGACTTCTGATTCAAACCCGAGTTTGATGGTGTGATAGTGTGTATGCTTGTTGCTTATTTGTCATTTCGACTAAGTTGATAAAAAGAATACTAATCAATCATTATCAATGCCACAAGTCTAGATCAAGCAACCCATTTTGAGAATTACTAGTATTTTTTTAAAATGAAGAAATATATAAAAATTATACTAATGATTAGAATGTTGTGAGGATGGGCAGACATTAGTGGACACAAAAGAAACACACCCATGTTACCCATGTTTGCATGCATATGGAATCTACAACTTCATGTGTTTACGTTAATGTGTTTGTTTCATGTTTCCAAATACACCTAGTGTTTCCAAAAGGACATGTCTGTCACTTTATGGCCTCCTAGATTAATGGACAAAATCTTTTGAGAAGGTTGTTAGGATCATGGGAAGCCTAAAACTAACATGTCACATTCTCAAAAACTGAATAAGTTACATGTTAATTAAGAGAATATTTTAATCCAAAATTTTAAAATAATGAAAAAGAGAATTTATTATTTCTAAAATTATTTTCATTTGTACTCCTACATTCTTAGTCCACAAGAGATTTTAGAACATTTATCTCCAAAATATTGTGTTTTGAAAAGCACTAGTAATACTTCAAAAATTCATTTGGGTCTCATTCCCAAAGTCGTAATAAGATCCATGTAAAAATAAAAGTTGGAATTAATGTGTTGATACCTTGAAACGCACCATTCTTCATCTGCGCAAAACTAGTGTACTCTTCTATACAGATTATACTATTTCGTTACAGAATATAAGCAAAAACTTATTAACAAGAGTTGATGTATCTGGTCCAAATTTTGAACCAGACTTTTGCTAACCAGTTTTTTTCTTATGTTGTGTAACTAAGGAATAGCTTTTAAAGTATTCTTATCATTCAATTTTGATCTGCATTGCCTTCCACAAGACTAATATTTTCAATACAATTTATGAAGCAATTATATCTTTTGTATTTTTCTCTTAGTTTTTTCTGTCTCTCTCTTCATTTACTATCCATTACCACATTATTTTCTCCCTCTTCTCGCATGTCTTTAAATACGAGTAGCGTTGGAGAGAATCCAAACACCTTAGTATTTTTTTCTCTCAGTATTAACTACTATGTATCATATAAATTTTTGGTGGATACTTTTATCAAATTATTTATCATCTCTCTATCCTTGCATTTGTTTTTAGTGCTTGGTAAGGTGGGAAGATTGGAGAGAATCCAAACACTATATTAATTCTCACTCTTACCATCACCACAAAGACTAGTTCTTGATGTTTGTAAACAGAAAATTTGGCATCACCACAAACATTGACAACACACAAGAGACCATAACGTTCATAGATTCAAGTTGACTTTGGATTTTCACAATCCAAGTTTTAAATTTTAATCTTATTAATAATAAATGCTATTTTCTTATTTTCAACTTAGAAAAATATTTGTCAGAATTTTTAAATAATTTTATGCTTTAAATGGTAATAGATTTTAAGCATTAAAAAACAATTAATACTTGACTTTAAAATTTTATCCTATTAATTCTTAAATTTTTTTCTTTTCCTTCCAATAAATTAAGTATTTATACACAACTTATAACAAATCAAATTTAAATATTAGTTTATAAATGCATAATGTATGCATTTCTTCATGAAGAAAAAAGCATCTAACTGCATAAATATAACTCAAATAATTGTAGCAAGCATTTCAAGTCACAAGACAAAAATCATAAACAATCATAATTGATTCTGAGTTTGATTACATCAAAATTAATCAGAACCATTCCACTAAATTAAGTCAACTTCCTAGATCCAACTTCCTAGTACTATAATTTATTTAAATTTTGTAAAAATCTCAAAAACCTTAATATTGCATACCACACAATTCCAAAACACAACTCAGTGGTAAAACACGAGTAAGTGTTGAATAGATTTCGAAAAGAGAAGAGAAGAGAGAGAAAGGTCGTTACCGAGTAATAAGGAACAGCAGCAACAACATTAACAGGATGTTTAGGTGTTTCTGAAGGTGACAAAGCAAACAATGCAGCTTGAAACAATTGAGATGAACCAGTTCCAAGAACTATATATCTATCTTTAGTGACAGCATTTCCAACCACATGATGAAGCCTTTGAATAGCATCTCTAATTTCTGGTAACATATACCAACACACGTTGTTCATATCACTATAGTAACTCATCAACTCATTTCCTTTGATCACCACCGTACATTCATCACTCATCTTTTCCCAGTATGATCTAAACGCCACTGGATCACCCCTGTTAATATTAATAATAAAAATCCATTAAAAGATGACAATAATTATATTATAACGAAATAAAAAGAAAATTAAATAATTAACCACTAATATTTGCGTATAAAGAAAGAGGAATTGATTTAATTACTTTTCGACATTGACGAATGAATTGGGTGAGAGGATTGAGAGAGATTTTGTTGTGCCATTGGAACATGTTAAAGGAGAAGAAATAGTCTTAGCGACCACCATGCTTGAAAATACTACTCTTTGTTTTGTTACTCTCTCACTAAATTTTTTTCTCTCTCTTTGTTGATCTGTTAGCTGCTATTGATGTTGTGATGTGTAGCAATATACGTATATATATATACGAGGAGAGATGTGGACGGTGCGTGAATTATGCTAATTATTTGAAAACAAATTGTATATTTTCCTTTATTAATTCATTGTCTCTTTTCTATTTTTTTTCCAATTTTTTTGAGGGTGTTGCATGTGAAAATATGTGACTTGATTTTTTTTCTTTCCAACAAGGAAAATCGGAAAATTCCCATTAATGTTTTGACTATTTAAAAAAGATAAAATAGGCAAATAACTGAACCAAATTCATTGAATACAATAGATATTAGGACCCGTTTGGTGGTCAGGATATGAAGAAGGAAATGATAAGTCTATTATATCTTGTGTCAATCCAACGTTTGTTGAGCCAACATGATATGATAACTTATTCATGTGACTTATCTTATCCTGTTTCTCTAGTTAAAATTTTATCTTGAGTATGAACTGAGTTAGGATAAGAAAACAATATATTCATTTACCCTTCTAAAATATATTTTAAAATATGAAATCTATTGAAAAATAAAAATATTTATTAAAAAAATAAAAAGTTGATGTTAAATTAAATATTAAAAACAGTAGTACCTAATTTAAAAAATTGGAGAGTCCTAGATCATCCTCCGCTCGGCATAGCAGACATCCTTGCATGAGATGCTGCTAGATTTTTATTTCCTCGCCTTTAGTTTTTTCCTTTTTGCTATTCTCTTCCCTTTGTATACAAAATAAAATTAAAAATAAAGTATAATTTTATGATAAGGGTAATTTGTCTTTTTTTATAATCTAAAAATTAAAAATTCAATTGAAATTTTAAAAATTAAAATACGTTATAAAAATAAATCTATTATTAGAAAATTATAAAAATAGAAAACTGATTCAAATTTTCAACAAATGAAATATAGTTGCCACAAGTGTAGTTTTGTCATTAACATATAATATATATCATCATTATTTATTAATTTATCCAAAATAATATAATAAAATAACATACGTTAAATTTGTACATAAAAAGAGAATAATATACATTATATTATACCTTATCAGGTGTTGCACAAGAAACACATGATATGATAGTGTTATCTTTTCTCTATCATATCCTCTCTCTATCATGCTTCATATTTTCTTTTGTCTCTATCTTATCCTGACTACCAAACAGACTCTAATAGTTATCATGAAATTCCCCTTCTAGACAACCTATGGGATTACCATACTTTTTTTTTACCAACGGAGGGATTACCATACTTAAGGAGATTCCTTTTCTTTTTATTAATTAATTATTTCCATATAAATAAATATTTAATAAATTAATTTATAAGTCATCCCATTTATATATATTAATTAGATTATGTTAATTTAGAACCGTTTTCATCATATTTTTATTTTTAGAATCAATTAAGATATTTTCTATTATTTTATATTTATATTTTAATATATAGTTTTTTGACAAACAATAGATATGTTTTATATTTCATCTTAATTAGTTATGCACATTTTTCACGCTTTAAAATATAAATAATAAGATACATACAAATATTGATTCCCAACTATCACACATTAGACTATAGGGTGCTGCGTTCGGGATGTTTTTTTTTTTAGATAAGCGCGATACTTTGAATCTGGTGTGGAGGACGAATTTGGAAATGTTTTCTTTTTACGAGACCTTTTTTGGAGGAATCTTGTTAATTCTCTCTCTCTCTCCCTCTCATGTTATATTGGGCCTAGTAGAAAAATTCATGAGCACAAACTCTGGAATAGGCAAAAGAAATGGGAATTAAATCTCATGCATGTTGCCAGACTTTCTGATGTCGTCTGCATTTAACTACATTTACACTATTATTTACAGTTTTTTGTCTTTTTAATCCAAAAATATCTTTCTAAATTCTCTCTCTAGTACTTGTTTGTACTGAATTCAGCACCCTGCAGTTTATTTCAATTAGCAGGGGATATGATCCAGAGACATGACAATGTGATTTACCGTAAGGTTGTTTCGCTCCAATCCTAAAGTCAGAGAATAGCGTGCCCCAGATAAAGCTCTTAGAACGTGGTTTTGAGCCTAACTCAACCCACAAATTGGCTTGTAAGGTGAGGATTGCCTTAGAGTGAGAAAACAGAGGAGATTTATCAATAACATAATATGGAATAATTGATTGGAATTAAACCTCAAGCAGAAAGTGAAGGAAATGAGGAACCTTACAGGAGTATACTGTTCAGTGTCACTCTTGATCTCATTTGGAGAAATCGCATCGAGCATGTCTTCACTCAGAAATCATACACAACACAGTCTTCACTAATCATAATTAAGAACCAGGTCGAGGGAGTCGTAAGTTGCATGTCGTGTAATTCTAGTCTACACCTTCAGATCCACCTTTCCACTGATGATGGTCGTCATTTCTGCACACCTCGTTCCTCGATTTGCTGGAAACTGAACTGCGATGGTTCTTTTCAGAACAATGACAGATCCGCCGGTTGCAGTGCGATCCTTTGTAATCCTCAAGGTGCTTTCATTTCCGCCTTCTCCCACTGGCTTGAAGCTTGTAATGCCCTTGAAGCAGAGATTTGGGGCATTTATAATGGATTAAGCATAATAGCTTGGAGTAAAAGATACAATCACGTCATAATTGAAACAGATTTCAGACAATTTACTTTCTTGCACTTTTAAGTTTTCTGCATTCTTTTTACTTTGAAAGTAAATTTTTTCCTTCACTTCCCCTTTCATGGATCCATATCACTTCTCTCAACACAATCTTCACATTCATCCTTCATCGCACTTCGTTCCATAGAAATTAGGGATGCAAATATTCTTTTATGTTGTTTGGTGAGTTTATACATTATTGTTATATATATATATATATATATATATATATATATATATATAGGATTAGGATTTTTTCATTTTAAAATCCAAATAGATGTTTTTCAAAAAAAAATTAAAATAGTTAATTAAAATAATTTTGAAGAATAATTTAGCATCACCTGAGCAACAATCTTTATTAAAAGCTCGTGGATCTTTTCTGTTTCACCTTATTACGGATTTAAAAAGTGCTTCAATGAACTAATAGTGTGGGCATTTATAAACATTAACCTTGATTATCAAGTAATGTGATATTTTTAGTCTACCGAAATAAATAGCCCCGGGCCAAAGGGCTAAGAGGCAAGAAATACATTTGACAAACAAATCCTTTGAAGACAGTCTGACTCTATGTTCTAGTGCATTTCTAATTGACATTTATTTTTCATAAACTCTTTAATTTAATGTCATAAATTATTTGCAGCCAATATTTATTAATTTTGGATTTTTATATTTTTTAATATTTTTGATGAATAGTTGATGAAATAACTTTATCATCTAAGCAATTTAGTCCTTTTTTTTACAGGACTAGCATTTTACTCTTATTATGGATGCATTTTACTTTTATATCATTCAAAATAAAATTGTGTCTCTTGAGTCAAAATAAAATAAAATTGTATTTATCTTTTGAAACCAAAATAAAATAAAATAAAATAAAATTGTGTATCCTCACTTGTCGAGTTGTCGTTTAAGACTTTAGGGTGAAATTGTTAATTTGTCTTGTATTTGTTATTAAATCACATTAATTGAAACTTAACGTAAACATTTCGTCAAGCCATGTATCATAAATTAATTTGTCAACTGTTTTTATTTGTACAAATTAGGTATTCTCTGTGCGCAACTGCATAGACTAATCACTCGAGCTGGGTATAATCACAATGGGTGACAAAGTTCTCACTTAAAAAATTTAACACTACTACATACCCAATACTGAAAAGGTTTAATTCAATACTACAAATGATTTTTTTGTATATTGCTAACAAATGATTTGAATTCACAAATATGAACAGATACCACCATTATGCATCAGTTATCCTGTTCATCAGAAGTGTGTTACAATTGCAATGGAATGTCAGTTTGGTTCACTGTCTAAGAGAGAAAAATGCTTCATCACTTACCATATTTCTTAGCAAAACTTGGACCTCAATCTCACTCTTGAGGCCTTAGTTTTTTCTTTTACTGATTTATTATTTCTCTTTTTGAAAAAAATGATTTGGATTAAATTTTTTAGGAATTCTATCAAATTATTCACTATTCTTTTCTTTTTGGCAGATATTAATTCACTATATTCTTGTAAAAAATTATTAAGCCACCAATTTTACATTGGGAACATTAATTTTTTGTGAAATTGATTTTTTTCTACTCAAATTTTCTAGTGAAATTAACTCTTCTCATTTTTTAATAAGCAAATATTAGTGCTTAATTACCTAGTTTCTAGTTTGAACCCTGAACCTCCAAGACTAGAGAATATAAGCAAAAGTAGTTCAACTAAAGTTGATGTATTTGGTCTCAAATTTAGAAGAGATACATCAACTTTCGATGACCCATTTTTTATTATATATGTAACGGAGGGAGTACTTTTTTGGTGTCGGTCAAACCTTTAATTTCAACGAGCAGTATACCCTGGCATACGCACAGGTGTTGTCGTGTTATTTTTATTAATAGACTTAGACATAATTTAATTAGTCTAAACATTTCCATGTGAAAATAAAGACTAATTTAAAGTAGATAAACAAAAAGTTTCAAATTGTAATTGAGTTAGTCCGAAGACTACCCCGTGAATATTTACCAGCAATATGTAATACTAGTATAATTTACCCGTGCAAGCACGGGTTGAAATTCAATTGTTTAGACACCGTAAGGTAATTACTTCAACTATTTTAAATATTTATATAATATTAGCAAATTAAATTTGGATTTTTTCCACAAATTAAATTTAGATTTATATATATATATATATATATATATATATATATATATATATATATATATATATATATATATATATATATATATATATATATAATTATATATTATAATTTCAAATGGGATGTGGGGTTTTGTCCAGAAAGAATTTTGTTTCTTGTCTTATAATATTTTGTACACTACGCTGAAATTGTAAAAAGAGATCGCCACCTTTAGTAGCGTTTATAAAAAAACGCTAGCCATTTTAATAACACGCTACACCATTAGTAGCGTTTTAAAGTAAAACGCTACCTATTAGGTAACACGCTAGAACGGATCCTAGCGCTTTTACTCAAAACGCTAGCAAATTAGAAAACACGCTAGACGGATCCTAGCGCTTTTATTCAAAACGCTAGCCAATTAGAAAACACGCTAGATAGATCCTAGCGTTTTTTAGAAAGCGCTAGCCATTTAGAAAACACGCTAGACGGATCCTAGCGCTTTTATTCAAAACGCTAGCCAATTAGAAAACACGCTAGATAGATCCTAGCGTTTTTATAAAACACTAGGTATTTAGTAAACACTCTAGACATATCCTCAGCGCTTTTACTCAAAACGCTAGGTATTTAGAAAACACGCTAGATAGATCCTAAGCGTTTTTAGAAAACGCTAGGTATGGTTAAATAATTTTTTTGTTTCCCATTGAGCTACTTCCCTCTTTCATTAACACTCTTACCTGAAACGCAAAATCACTCACCCGAAACGCAAAAACCCTAACACCCTAACTCAAATTAACATCATCTCTCTCAACGAAAAATCATCTCTCAAATGAACATCATCTCTCTCACTCGCACAACATTGGTGAGTTTTGCTGTTCCTTTCTCTGTTTCTTGTTAGATATTAATTGTGGGTTCTAGTTTAGAAATATATTAGTTTTGTCACTTGTGCACACTAGACTCTTCTTCTTTTTTTTTCACCACTAGCCTCTTCTTGTTACACATAAATTAATTGTTTGGAAGACTAGACTATATGGTTCCTTTGTCTTGACCAAAGGACCGAGAATAGAAATAGAATATGATATAGATATATAGCTTGGGAAAATAAGGAGTGGAATTGAAAAAAATTTAAAAGAGGAAATTTTGTTTGTTTTTTTATATGAATTGATTCTTCATTATATTCGAATTGCTTGATGGGTCATATGTTAAAGTTCTCTTCTCGAGATTTTATTATAAATATTTGGCAATTATGGATAGAAATTGGATGTCCGATAATCGTCATCCCCAAGAGTATGCACCGAGTGGATTATTTTGTGAAATTTGGCCGTTGAGCGTTTAGGGACTTCTAGTGGTATGAAATGTCCTTGTTTAAGGTGTTGTTATGTAAAATCGATTCTTCGCAGAGAGGAGTTGACCACGACATTTAAAGGCGAATGGAATTGATCAAAGTTACACTTGTTGGATAATGCACAAGTGAGAAAAAGGTGAATCTTCAAATATGAATGATATTAGTAAGAGATATGCGCCACTGGTTGACACCGGAACACATTCATTTGATGCGAACGAATTTGAAGAGATGGCAAAGGTGGTTGAGAGATCTTAATGATTGTCTGAAATGTTTGAGAAGTTGATAAGCGATGCGAGAGACACCATTGTATGCGGGTTGTAATGAATTCACAAAATTATTGGTCGTGATCAAGTTGTATAACTTGAAAATTCGCCACGGATGGACGGATAAGAGCTTTACCGATTTACTCTCACTACGAAAGAAATGTTGCGAATGATAATGTGCTTCCTTCTCGGACGTATGATGCAAAGCAAATGTTGGGGTCTATTGGCTTGAACTATGAGAAGATACACGCTTGTCCGAATGATTGCATTTTATTTCGGAATGAACATGCGTTGTTAAAGTCGTGTCCTAAATGTAATGCACCGCATGATATAAGAAGAAAGAGTCCGCTCCACAAAAGGTGTTGTGGTATTTTCCTATAATTCCTCGATTTAGGCGCATGTATCGTAGTTCGGAAGATGCAAAACACTTGACATGGCATGAGGATGAAAGGATTAAAGATGGTATGCTACGACACCCGGCAGATTCTCCGCAATGGAAAAAATCAATATTGAGTATCCTAATTTCGGGATGACCGAAACCTACGCCTTGCATTGTCTGGCGATGGATTTAACCCGCACGGTATCGAGTAGCTCCCACAATACATGGCCCGTGATTTTGGCGATTTATAACTTCTGCCCGTGGCTTTGCATGAAACGCAAATATATGATCTTTGTCTTTGTTAATTTACGGGCCCAAACAACCAGAAATGATATTGATGTATACTTGGCTCCTTTAATTGAAGACTTGAAGCAAATGTGGGAGATTGGGGTAGAGGTGTATGATGGGTTCGAGAGAAGAAAGTTTCACCACGAGGGCTATGATCTTTGACACAATTAACGACTTTCCCCGCATACGGCAATCTATCTGGAGTACGCAGTAACAAAGGGCGGTGTGCATGCCCTATATGTGAAGATAACACAGATTGGATGTGGTTGGAACATGGTAAGAAGAATATCTATCTTGGTCATCGTAGATTTTGCCATCAACTCATCACTATCGATTGTGGAGAAAGGCATTTGATGGGAATACGAGAACACGTGAGCTCCCCCCTTTGACGGGCGACAGTATTTGAAAAGGTGGAAGATTTGAACATTAAATTTGGGAAGCCTTTTGCGGAGAGATTGCCAAACGGGGTGGAAGAAAAAGTCGTTTTTCTTTGAGTTGCCATCTTGAAGTCATTATATGTAAGGCATTTCATTGATGTGATGCATGTTGAAAAGAATGTCTTCGAAAGTGTCATTGGTACCTTACTCAATATGCCGGGTAAGACTAAAGATACCATCAACTCAAGGTTGGATTTGGTTAGTATGGGTTTGAGACCGAATTGGGTCCAGAAAGAAGGGTACACGTACATATCTACCTCCGCACTCATACTCTATCTAGAAAGGAGAAGACTGTCTTTTGTGAGTTTCTTCATGGAGTTAAAGTTCCAGGAGGATACTCTTCAAATGTGGCGACTCTTGTATCGATTAAAGACCTCAAGTTAAAGTCTCTAAAGTCCCACGATTGTCATGTTCTCATGGAGAATTTGCTACCCATTGGTATACGATCCATTTTGCCTAAGAAAGTGCGTGAGACCTTAACCAAACTTTGTTTATTCTTTAAGGCGATTTGTAGTAGAGTGATTGACCACTGAAAGTTGCCAACATTGCAAAGAGAAATTATTGTCACTTTGTGTGAGCTTGAGATGTATTTCCCACCTTCCTTTTTCGACATAATGATTCATCTAATAGTTCATCTGGTTAGAGAGACACAATTGTGTGGCCCATGTTACATGAGATGGATGTATCCGTTTGAGCGTTACATGAAGATATTAAAAGGATATGTGAAAAATCGATCACGACACGAGGTTGTATTGTTGAGCGCTACATAGTTGAGGAGGCTATTGAGTTTTGCACGGCCTATCTATCTAGTCTTGAATATTCGTGGGACCGCCAAGGTCTCGTCATGCGGAAGGATTAGTAAAGGGATGACAGGAACTAAATTAGTGATGGTATCAAGGAAAGAACTAGAGCAAGCACACTTGTACGTTCTTCACAATGATAGTGAGGTTGATTCATATGTTGCCAAGCACAAGGAGATTCTTAAGAGTCAATTCCCGGGAAAGAAGCAAGTTTGGTTAGCAAAAGAACACAATAGGAGTTTCATAGTGTGGCTAAAACATCACATTGATGGTGAGTGTGTTTCGAATCCTACTTCGATTTCAAAAAGATTGAGATGGTTAGCAAAAGGTCCAAATATACATGTCTTCTCTTACAACAGCTATCTAATGAACGAGTGCACTTTCTATACAAAAGAACAAGATGATCAGAGTAAAATGCAAAATAGTGGGGTGACTCTTGTAGCTCATTCTATGCATGCATCCAGTGCAAAGATAGAAACCCATATATGGCAATATGTCCTACTTTGGCTTCATTGAACACATATGGGAGGTTGGATTACAATATGTTTCAGGAGCTGTGTTCAAATGTGAATGGGTTGACAATATCTTGGTTTACTGATTGATGAATTAGGGTTCATGCGGGTGAATTTCAACAAGTTAGGATATAAAGATGAACCTTTTATTTTAGCATCGCAAGCTCAACAAGTGTTTTATGTCACTGATCCAGTTAATATCAATTGGTCTATTGTTCTATTGATGACAAAAATTTGTGTATAACAACGATGATGATGAAGCACCCGATGATGTTGGTGTTGAGGACGACCCTTTCTTCAGAACATCAGAACCAATAATAGGGGAAAATACTTCTATAGAGGATGTTGTATATTTTAGAAAAGATCATAATGATGGAATTATTATTCGTCGGAAAAAAAAATACCAAGACGCGAATTGCAAACAAAATTTTATCTAGGAAAAGGAAAAGGTAATATAGACTTAATGATATATCGTTATTTTTATTAATAGATAATATTTATATTGTTTTTGTAAATTTAACAATAACATGGATTATATATGTTATATTGCAGTCGATGGCATCACTTAGTGATCATGAGATCTAGTGGTCAAGACAAAGTAGTCATTGAGGGTTGTCTTTGTTATATATGTTTCTAGCTTTAATTTGTAGCTACTTTTGAGTTTCATAATCTAAGTTACTTATTATGTTGTATGATTTGGATATATATTAATTATGTTGTAAGTAATTGTTAGTTTAATATGGTCTATTAATTTGGTGATATGTACATATGTGTGTATCTATATATTGGTTTGTAATGATATATTGGCTGAATTTTGTTGGAATGTATTTTCTGAATTTTGTTGGAAGGGAATGAATTTATAGGTTGTAATTAAAATGGAGAACAAACCAAAATAAAAAAAATATTTAAAAAAAAATTCAGTCAATAGGTAGCGTTTTAGAGTGAAAACGCTAGAAATAAAGTTAAAAAATTCATTCAATACCTAGCGTTTTAAAAATAAAACGCTAGGAATTGTAAAGAGGAGCTAGAGGATCCCTAGCGTTTCTGACAAAACGCTAGGAATGGTAGTAAAAGGTGCTATAGCATCCCTGGCGTTTTTACATAAAACGCTAGGAATGTTAGTAAAAAGGTGCTATAGCATCCCTAGCGTTTTTACATAAAACGCTAGGAATGTTAGTAAAAAGGTGCTATAGCATCCCTAGCGTTTTTACATAAAACGCTAGGAATGTTAGTAAAAATGTGCTATAGCATCCCTAGCGTTTTACAGAAAACGCTAGGAATTGTAAAAGGCGCTATAGCATCCCTAGCGTTTTTACATAAAACGCTAGGAATGGTAGTAAAAATTTTAATAGCATCCCTAGCGTTTCGTGAAAACGCTAGGAATTGTAGTAAAATTTTAATAGCATCCCTAGCGCTTTTATAAAACGCTAGGAATGGTAAACACGCTAGATGATCCCTAGCGTTTTATGTAAAAACGCTAGGGATGCTATTAAAATTTTTACAAGGCGCGCTCTCTCATCTCCTCACACACTCACGTAGACGTCTCTTCATCTACCTAACTTCTCTCCACGACCCAGAAACCTCCACGAACAACCCGGAACCCGAACAACCCACACCGTAACCCGGAAAAACCCGAAACACACTCACGTAGAAGTCTCGTTCAACTACCCTCTTCGCTCATCGCATCACGTTGCGAACCTCCACGACCCAGAAACCCTCTTCGTTCATCTTCGTTCATCTCCACGCCCATACAGCTCTCCTCTCTCTCTCCTTGGTGCTACGACCCGGAAACCCTCCCATTTGTCTCCTTTTTCTTCACTCTCTCTCCTTTCAAAAGGTATTTCGAACTCACGTACTCTCCACCTCTCTCACTGCAATGACTATTTGTTATGGTTTTTTTATGGTTTGTTATGTATCTTTTGTATGGCTTTCTCTGTTATTTAGCTCAATGTTGTATCTAATTAGTTGTTAGATTAGTCTAGCTTAGATAGCATTATTAACTTGACTAGTGCATGGCTTTCCTAGTGCATGGCTTTCTCTGTTTACTCTAGGTTATATACTTAGTGCATGGCTTTCCTATGTATGTTTACTCTAGGTTACTTAGTGCATGACTTTCTCTGCTTAGTGCATGGCTTTCATATATATGTTTACTCTAGGTTATATACTTAGTGCATGTCTTTCCTATGTATGTTTACTCTAGGTTACTTAGTGCATGGCTTTCACTGTTACTTAGTGCATGACTTCTTCTATATTTTGTTAAGTGTTTGTTGGTTCTAAACAATTAGAAAGCTAAAACTCACTTGAGTCTATTTCATTTGGGTCATTGCAAGTCCGATGGCATCACATAGTGATCACGAGAGTAGTCAGGGTGGTGATGGGGGTGATAGAAACACAAAGAAGTTCACTCCCCGAGGAATTACATCGAAAAAGAATATCGTCCATCGGATAAGTAAAGGACACGAGAAATATAAGGTAAGTTAATTACTAATTATTAATGTTGTTCTCTACCTTTCCAAGTTATCTAATTATTTAATGATTTAATTATTTAAGGTCCGATGGAGTGTTAAAGGTTTGCCAATTGGAGACAACGGCACAAATTTAATTAGCTTTATTGGTACTAAGGTGAAACAAATCTTTCCAATTTCAATAAAAAGTTGGAATGAGAAAGATAATACTGATTTTGCTAAATGAAAGATGATTTTTGGTCCTTAATACGGTATATAATTTTAGACCTCTTTAATAATCTTATTTAGTGAATTTTTAGTTGTATTTATTTAATCCATTTTTATGTATAAGTAGAAACACTTTGATGTCGATGATGCCCGAAGAGATTGGATACTCAAGGAAGCGGGAAGGTTGCATCGGGCATATAGAACGATGTGGGGAAAAAGTATATCAAACGGCTGATGGGACCATCGACAGAGAGCCTCCAAAGACTTGTATGCCTAATTATAACTAAGGAGGATTGGACCAAATTTGTAGATATACGCACTACAGATCCGGATTTCTGGTTAGTATATTAATTATTTAAGTTATATATATATATATATATATATATATATATATATATATATTTTCACAACAAGATATCATTCATTAATGTATACTTATGTTTTTAAATAGAAAAAGCAAAGCCAATAAAGTGAGAGCTTCTAATCCCGAGTACCCTTATAGAGGGAGGTTCAAGTGGATATCAAATTCTTGAAGAAAGATTGGTAAGACACAATTAGTTTAATTTATTATGATTTAATGAATCTTTTAATTTACAGATTGATTAATTATTAAACTTAAATAGTTATTGCAAGAGGGAAAGATCCAACTCAAGAATCCCTTGATCGTTGTAATTTATGCGGTTAGAGGCCCGACAAAACAAGGATGGGAGATTGTGGATCCGAAAACTAAGGAGGTCAAGGACAAAATTGTAAGTATTCCTTTGACACTTGTTTATTATTTTTATCCGTTACTCGATTTTTTTGACACGTGAACATATTTTTATTGTCGATTAAATTTCTTTGACACTTGTTTATTATTTTTATCCGTTACTCGATTTTTTTGACACGTGAACATATTTTTATTGTCGATTAAATTTCTTTGACACTTGTTTATTATTTTTATCCGTTACTCGATTTTTTTGACACGTGAACATATTTTTTATTGTCGATTAAATTTCTTTGACACTTGTTTATTATTTTTATCCGTTACTCGATTTTTTTGACACGTGAACATATTTTTATTGTCGATTAAATTTCTTTGACACTTGTTTATTATTTTTATCCGTTACTCGATTTTTTTGACACGTGGACATATTTTTTATTGTCGATTAAATTTCTCTTGACACTTGTTTATTAATTTTATCCGTTATTTATGTTTGTGCATCAACAAAGCATATCACAATCAGTATCACAAGGAGATTTAACAGATTGTGATGGTCAACAAGATGTCCTTGCTCGTGCCTTGGGAAGGGAAGAGAGACAGTCGGATTAGAGGTTATGGATATGGGATTCCTCCGACAAGCGTGTTTGGGCCAAAGAGCCAAAGCAAGGGGTGCGGGATTGTAAAGTCATGGCGGCAAAGTATGACGAGCTATCCAAGAATGTTCTTGTGTTAATGGAAGAGAGATGGATGTTTAAGCAGCTCTTGGCACAAAGGATTGGTGCACCATCCCCGCTGCACCACCCCCTGCTGAACCTATTGAGCTCTTTGCACTTCCCATAGCGCCCCGAGATAGCCGCACCATCCCTTCAACACAGTATTTAACAAAACTCGACTGCTTTTTGTACATATGTATTTGATAAAATTATCATGTATATTTATTTTTCTTTATAATTGATTTAGGATAACTGTGAATGTGAGCTATATATTGCAAACCCACATCGAAAGGTTGCGCAAGTGGGTTTGATATGTAACCAATTGAGTGCCACATCGCACAATCGGGCCATGCCCGAAAACCATTTGAGAGTTAGGGTAGACTATTCAATAGAGGGGTCGCACCATTGCTCTGCTCCAATTGCTAATGCGGATATATTTCTTTGTGGATCAAGCACTTAGTACTTTTGTGGCATGGCACGAACAACTTGTCGTTGTAAGTGACAATATTTTTGTTAATAAGTTGATGACTATAATGTGTGTTAACTAACTAATTAATCATTTTTTTAATATATACTAGTGATCGTACCTTGACCAATGAAGAGTTGAAGTGTTGATTGATTCGCCGAATGGGCGGGCCGTTGAATGAGTGAAAGGACCGGTCCCGGCTTCTTCAGCGTTGAGCACCTCGGGTGGTACTGCAAAGACACTCCGACGATCTAGTGAGAGGTCGCTCGAGCGAGATAGCACAAGGTTAGAGAACGTGCTGATGCCATGTGCGAATGGCGATATATACTGGCGATGTCCGACCGTTATGCGAGAATTTCGCCGGCGAGAATTGTGCTCCAAGCGGCGTGTTGGGCCGATCGTGATGGGTGGGGCCGCAGTCCAATTGCCGCTGGCGATCCTCATAATAATGCCGATACACCCGAACAGTTGCCCCCGAGCCTAGGTCGCTTAAGAGCGGCCGAGGCTTGAATCGATGCCCCGGGGTGAAGTTATCTTGACGAAAGCGGCGCGCGTTCGCTTTCATCGTAGGGCGGTGTCGACCGCTTGTCAACCCATCGGCCGTCTTTGTCGTGGCGGTTGGTTTTTACCGACATTTAAGACGTGGCGTTTGGTGTTTCCGAGGCCGTGCGGAGACAACCATTGGTGAGAAGACGGAGCGTTGTGACCTTTCGTATCCGGTCCCTTCGCGCGCGTAAATCGCACTATAAATAGCCCCTTCTCGCTGAATTCATTTCTCACGCTTTCAAGATTTGCTCGCTAACGACCGACTCGCTCTCGTGCCTTTGCATTCGGTCGCTGCTTCATCTATTTGCGACCGATCTTCAACATCCGCTAAGGTACGAATCGACCGCTCCCTTTACTCTTTTAAACTTGAGCTTTTTCTTTAAAGTGCTTCGTGCTTTTCCACGCCTCGTGATAGGGGTGTCGGTCGAGGATGGCCACCGCCCCTCTCATGAGTGAGTGCTTTACTCGATCGACCGACTCGATCCCTTTATCACAGTGTTTGTGTATGCCACGGACAAAGTTAATCGCCTGTCTTCCCGAAACCGCCCCAATCTTTCGCCACATACATGTCGAGGTCGGGCGAACCCAAGTCGTCTTGGGCGACAAAAGCTCTAGCTCTCCAAGTAGTTCTTCGAGCGTAAGACGCTCGAGTTCTCGTTCTTACGGTCGGGGATCAACTAGCTCCAAGAGTGCCGGTTCCGCACCTTCCCATTCTCGCCGAAGCCGAAAGCGACTCTCCACCGCCAGCAGGACGTTGCATCCCGAGTGGAGGAGAAGAAGAAGACGCCGACGTGATTATCATTGATGATGACGAGGCGCAGAGTGCCGCGTCGGCCGTGGGCGAGGAGATGGTGGAGGCCGGCGCGGCCAGGCGAGGAAGTCCAAGGAGAAGAGGTGGCTCGGCCAAAGTCAATATTTCCGGTTTGGAAGCCAACATCGGAGGATCGAGCGAAGGGGTCGGCGAGGTTCAAGCCGAGGTCGAAGTCCAAGCCGACGTAGCTCGGGAGGTGTCGACATGTCTTGGGTGTCGGAGACTCTTCGCTCTAACAGAGCATTCTTACGGTCGGTCCACGAGGCTTTGCCCGATCTACGGAGCCGCCTTGAAGACTCACCGGCCTGGAGGATAAGAGGTATGAAGGAGGCGAAGATATCGCGACTTACTCTTCCAACTTCAAGTTCACGATGTATCGGCTCGTGCTCGAGAAGATGAAGATTACCCTCCTTTCACCGAATTCCAACGACGTCTTGCGCCATATTGGGTCGCCCTTCACAGCTTTCATCCAAACGCATGGGCGTTTTTAAAGACCTTTGAGGTCTTTCTTGACCAAAGCCGGGTCGGCGGTGTCGATGATGCTTTTCTTTGCTATCTTCGTGGTGGCTCGCAGAGAAGGCCAACAAGGAGAAAAGGAGCAAGTCTCCTTCAAGATGCGTAAGACCCATCACCGATTTTTCAAAGCGTTCAGAGTCGTTGGGAGCGGCTGAAAAGCCAGATACTTTTGGATCGTTCCAATCAAGAGGCGGCAAGGCCGTTTGTGAGAGTTCAATGGACGGGATCTTTGGGTCCCCTTACTTCCCTATTATGTGGAATGAGGCTCATTTCTGCAGCGGCCGGAGATTACATCTATACTGATGAAAAGATCCGGGAGAGGCCGACACGGAGACTTTGGAGATGATAAAGTCGCCGGCGGGCATGATGCGTCCAGATCCGAAGGCGACATACCTGCCGGCCCTTTGTCTTGTCGAAGGCTATGAACCGGAGGCCGAGATTGGTTCGCTTTTGAACTTTTTCGTCCTTATATTCTCATTGTTGACTTTCTCTTTTTCTTCTAACTCGCGACTCGTTATTTCGCAGAAAGGATGGCCGCAAAAAGCTGAACTGCTGCGCTTGGCCCCGGCTTGAAGGAGGGCTAAGGGACTGGCGCTTCTCGGTCGGGGGTAATCTGAACCTTCCTCCAAAGTCCCTCACACCCCAAGAGCCAGGGAAGAAGCGGCCGCAGGCAGCCTCGGTCGCCTCCTCCCGATCTGCGTCGATCGCCACCCAAACGGGCCAAGCGTGATTGTCGGGTCCCGCCGCAACGGAGGAGGTTCCCATCATTCACCTCAAAGCTTGGGTGCGGCCGATCCGGAGCAAGCGATCTGGAAGAAACCCATGGCGCTCTGCGCTTCACTCTGTATGGGGTCGATAAAGTCATGGCCGAGCCGGGTGGCCGAATCGATGGTAATTTTATCTTCTTAGTCTTGTACTTTTCATTTACCTTTGTTCGAGCGACTAATAAATCCTTCGACCTGAATTTTGCAGGAAAGGACAAGGCTTTAGCCGAGGCGCACTAAAGTATGACAAGCTCCTCCAGTCGAAGAAGGAGGCCCCGAAACGGGGGGAGGAAGACCGGGCCAAGCTGGCAAAGAGGAACAAGGAGCTTGCTTCTCAGGTCGCTACTTTGAAGGCCGACCTTGATGCTACGGCCAAGAGAGAGGTGCTGGCCGACCGATAGGGGCCGAGCCGAGGAACGATCCGAAAGGTGGCCCAGCCGGTCGGGAGGCGGCAATTGGCGCTTTTACAATGCTCTCGGCAGTGCGGGTATTGAATACCGATCGCGAGCAGTCAACTTTGATGACAAGATGATCAAGCCCACGCACTATGTCGAAAATAATAAGATCATGTTGCCTGCAGAATATGACGAGCAGGGCAACGTCATTCGCCCAGCCACCATTCTCTTTTGAAGCCCGCCTGCGAGCGGTGTAATTTTGTAATTTTAAATTGCCTTCGGGCCGAGCAATTTTTCGCCTCGTGCGGTTCTTTCATTCGTGGCGCTTCGGCCGGCAAGGCGTCCCATATTTGTAATGACAATCTTTACTTGCTTACAATTATGCCCGTTCAATTTATATTGCTATGTCTGCGTACTTCTTGCTTTTATTCGCCTTATTCGTTTTGACCTTGTGGGCGCTCGGTGGCGTTCGTACTACTTCAATAGCGCTGCGTTTTGGTCGCTTTCTTTGCGCGCCTTGTATGTTTATTTTTCTCTAAGTCTTTGAGCTTTAAGGCCGTTCGGTCGTCATTCGTGCTTATTTCGAAAGCATCCATTCTTTGATAAGTTGATGTCCCAACGGGAACCTTGACCGCTTCGGCGACCTTCAATCGTGCCCTTTCGATGGCATTTAAGGTAGATCGTTTTCGACGCCCACCGCGATGGGTTATTACTTAACCTTTGGGCCATTTTCGACGGCGCTCGATGTAGATCGTTCGACGACCTAGCGTTGTTAGGCCATTTTCGATGGCGCTCGGTTGGGACCGCTTTAAACGGTCGCCGATTCGAATCGTTTCGACGATCTAAGGTTTCTGAGTTTTAACCCTTGGGCCATTTCGATGGCACTTTCGGTTGGGACCGTTTCGACGGTCGCTCGATTTAGATCGTTTCGACGATCTCAAAGAACTTTGATAAGTCTTCGATCGCTCCTTTGCCACGGGCAATCTTGAGCGACGGGCCATACATTCTTGCGAGAAAGTAAAGAACACATCATGTTTTTAAAGGTCGCCTCTGTAAAAAACCCGATGGGAAAAAGAGCGCTGCTCTTTTTCATTAATAGGTCGGTCGACATTTCATTCAAATCTTTGTTACATTCAAACGTAATATTTCCCCGAGTTTTTCTCGCATTCCATGTTCTCGGATAGTCGCCCGCTTCATGGTTTGCGCCTCGTGCCTGCCCCGCTCTTCGTGATGACTCGTCGGACCTTCCCAATTTGGCGCCAACTTCCTTGGCGTGCATTCTTGTTTCCCACGTCGGCCCGCTTTAGAACGAGTGTGGTCGGCGAAAATTCCTCTTTTGAACTCGAGCGTTGTACACGGCTGCGACCTTACGCTTTGATCAATTGCTCTCTTAGCGAAGCTTGGGTGCGCAGATTCTTCAATTAAGTCCAGCTCTTCTCTGGATAGCGGTGCGTTGTCAACCACTTTGTAGGGGGTTCAAGTCCTCCAATTCAGCTCGCCCATTTCTATGGGTATCACATCATCGATTCCGTACACCAACTGGGCGGCGACGACTCGGTCGATGATGAATGAGGTCGCCCCAGTAGGCCTGAAGCGACGGTGCGACTCTTGCACCAGATTCCCGCTTTCGCTTCGTCCATCCTTTCGCTTTAAACCACGTAAGATAACTCGCTGGCCGCCTTGCTTGGCCGTTAGTCCGAGGGTGCTCGACCGAGGTGAAACGCTTTTTTGACCCTAAGTCGGCCAACATCTCTCTCAAATCTCTTGTCCGTGTGGCGGGTGCCGTTATGCATTATCAATTCTTTGGGGAATCCCAAAACGGGCTAGCACACACCGTCAGAAGAACTTGGCGACTTTGGCGATGTGATTGTTGTAAGCGGCTCGGCCTCGATCCACTTAGTAAAGTAATCTCCACGCCACGATCAAGAACTTGAACGGCCCGGAGCGGTGGAAACGGGCCTAGAAGATCCATGCCCCACCAGCGAACGGCCAAGGTGAGACAAGACTTTGTAATTACGAGGAAGGTGCGATGTGGACATCGCATGTACTGCATTTCTTGCACTTCGAACGAGCTTCTTGGCATCCTCGTCCATGGTCGGCCAATGAAGCCGTACCGAGAGCCTTCTTAGCTATGGAGCGAGCGCCACTGGTGACTCCACGATAACTCTATTTTATATAGAGTTATTCATAGTCTTTACTTAGATAAATGTTTGAAACCAATGCAATAAACTTGTAAATACAATAAAAAGAGATGAAAATCATAAAATACATTATCAAGGAGATAGAAGTTCAATTTATATACAAATTGGTATGTTTGATATGTTTGTTGAGTACTTTTGCAGATTCTGTGATTTTGCATTAAGTGCTTAAGCATCGAGTGCTTAAGCACCAAAGCATGCAATGAAGCATGCACAAAGCAAGCAAGTAGCACAAGACCCCACATTGGAAGCACCTCAAATTGATTTCGTTCTAATGAGCCTTGCTGGCCTCCTACTAGCTCAGTAATCACATGGAATCAATTGTCAAGTTACCAAAGAAGTCATCTATGGGATAAAAACAACAAACATCATCATTACACCAAGCCAAATGTCATCAACTAATTGGACCCCTTCAAAAGGAATGTTTCCCACTCAAAGGAATGTTTCCCATTCAAAGTGACAACAATTGACACCTGCAAAATACTAGGATAAGTCACATGATGGTCAAAGAATACTTCACAAGCAAGCAAAGAAGTCAAATACTTGAAGATAAAACCCTCCATGGAAGGAAATCTCCTACATCTATAAATAGGACTCTTTCATCTCTTGTAAAAATATATAGAGAATATAGAATAATAGATAGATTACCATATAGATACAATAGTAGTTAAAGTTCATCTTGTTCTTCATTTTATTTCCAAGTCTTTTTACTTCACTTTGATTACTCTAAACTTAAGAGGAAGGTAAGAAGGAATTGACATCTCTATTCTTCACTTCTTCCTAGTTGAGAATCAAGTGTTCTTCATTAATATTAAGTTCTTATTTCATGTTCTTCATCTTACTCTTTATTTACTTTCTTGTTATTTAATTTCTTGCAAGACTTGTCCAATCAAGCAATTTACTTTCTTGCAAGACTTGTCCATTCAAGCAATTTACTTTTAAGCAATTTACATTCCCAAGCTATTTACAATGCTTTCTTTACTTGCTTTGTTTAATTACTTTATGTGGACGATGATGAGCTAAATTCCTTAGTTGGGATGCTCTAGTCATATGATGAACTCGTGAGAACTATTGTGTTGTCCAAAAGGGTGCCTCACTTACTAGTTCTTGTACTTGAATTAAACTTGTTTTAAGGTTAACTTAGAACAAGGGGAGTTGTATTTACAAGAGATTGACTTACAACTAGATCTCAAGAACTAGAAGCAAAGGCAAGTGTTTATTTAAGTCTTTGATGAGAAATTTGTTTTCCACAAAGTCACTTTAGTAATTCCATGCTAATTCAAAAGTAATTAGCATAGTCTTTGTTCATGTGTGGGGTTTTACTAAGGGAAAGTATTTAGCAACTTGAACCACTTGAAAGGAGGCGAGGAGTTTGACACACTTGCCCTTTCTTGCAAAAAAACAAGGGTTTATTGAGCTTGTACAGTCACCCTTAACTGATGTATCTACACTAAGTGATCAAGCACCAGTGCTCAAGCACCAAAAGACAAAGACAACATTCTCACAAGGAACTCATATGGTAAAAGCATCTCAACTCTCTCTTAAATTACATCCTCTACAGTATTTAAATTCTGTTTTTCTATATTCCAAAAACCAACCACAAATCTCTGAATAGTTGTAGACACACTAGTTTACCTATGCTAAACAAACACATTAAAAATTAGTCAATCCTCGTGGGAACGATCTTTACTTACTCTTTATTACTTGTTTGTATTTCGTATACTTGCACATGCTTATTTCACACACCAAGTTTTTGGCGCCGCTGTTTGGGATTGCCAATAATTTTTAGTTTGTTTAGTTAGTAAAAGAGTGTTTTTATTTTTTTTTTTTTATACTGCTTTTTGGTAGTGTTATTCAGTGCAGAACAAGTGCTTAAGCACTAGCCTATGCCAAGAAGACCACCACCAAATTTTGATTTTGATCCGAGAGATTGAAAGAAGATTCGGAGACAATTAAGACTTCAGAGGAAATCCAACAACACAAAGAATATGGTCTGAACCAAGAATACCACTAGGGATGCCACAAAGCAAGCACCAATACCATGCACCAAACACGCAAAGGTGATGGATCAAACCATAACACTGTCAGAGGTAATTCAATTCCTGATGTAGGAGTAAATCATAGACATCAATTCATACACATGAACCCTATAGGCATGATTAATGATAGAGATAGGCCCATGAGGGATTATGCCGTGTTTGATCATCAAAATATGCAGACTAGCATTGCTAGGCCTCATATTGATCTTTGTCCATTTTGAATTTAAACCAATGATGTTTCAAATGCTCGCAAACAATTGGTCGGTTTGGGGATTTTCACATGATGACCCCATGAGCATTTAAAGCAGTTTTTAGAAGTATGTAGCAATTTCATCATACCGTGTGTAAGTGAGGATGCATTTAGGCTAAAGTTATTTCCATATTCATTAAAAGATAAAGCTAAATCATGGTTAAATTCTTTAGAGCCTAATTCAATTCATTCATGGAATGAATTAGCTGAAAAATTTCTGTCAAAATACTTCCCACCAATCAAAAATGCTAGGATGAGAAATGACATTACATCTTTTAAACAAAGAGATGCTGAATCATTGTTTGAGGCATGGGAAAGATGGAAGGAATTGCTTAGAAAATGTCCTCATCATGGTCCGGTCATTATACTGAGATGGAAACATTTTACAATGGATTAGAGCCCCAAACCGTAATTATGCTTGATGCATCATCGTGGGTGTTTTATTGAATCATGCTTATAATGAAGCTTGTGAATTAATTGATAGGGTAGCAACAAATAGTTCTAGCTGGCCCTCACCAAAGGGCAAGTGCCCAAAAGAAAGCTGGAGTACATGAACTTAGTGAAATTTCATCCCTAACTGCTCAAGTTGCCACATTGGCTAACATGATTAAAACTTTCACTACACCTAGTTCAGCTACACCCAAACCAGTGAAACTCATTGCGACCATAGAACAAGCACCTCAAGGAGCACCTAGTTGTGTTTCTTGTGGAGGAGCCCACCTCTATGAAGAGTGCTCAAGTAATCCCGTGTCGATTAACTATGTGGATCAAAATAGATTTAATAATAATAGGAATAACAACCCTTACTCTAACACCTATAATCTGGGCCGGAAAAATCACCCAAATCTTAAGTGGGGACTAGTAATAACGATTGCTCAAGCACCGGTGTTCAAGCACCGGGAGCTCAAGCACCACCCAAAACCGGGATATCAAAATTATCAAAGGCAACAACAAAACGCCAATGATAATTCAATAGAAAGGCCCGCTTAAATCATTCATAAGTGAAACTAGAACAATGAAGGCAAACTCAAGATGCTTCCATAAAAACTTAGAAACTCAAGTAGGTCAATTAGCAAATGCTATGTATCAAAGACCTGCAGTGTTCTACCATCAAATACTGTAAGCATCCACAACTCAAAGGCAAGGAAAAGAACAAGTAAAGGCCATATCACTGAGAAGTGGTAAGGATCTCACAGAGCCCTATGAGAATGAAGGTGTAGATAAGGGAGAAAAAACTCAAAAAGAAAAAGAAACTCAGAATGCAGAAGCACCAGAAGCTTCCACTTCTCAAAAAGAACCAAATCCCAGGTTAGTTACTGAACACCCACCTCCTCCATTCCCTCAAAGATTAAAAAAAGTGCATGAGGAGAAGCAATTCAGTAAGTTTTTAGATGTTTTAAAACAGTTGCACATTAATATTCCTTTGATTGAAGCTTTACAACAAATGCCTAATTATGCTAAATTTATGAAAGATATCATTTGTAGAAGAAAGAGATTAGGTGAATTTCAAACTATTGCAATGTCAAAGGAAGTTAGTTCAATTTTACAGAATAAAATTCCAAGAAAATTGAAAGATCCTGGTAGCTTTACAATTCCTTTCTCTATAGGCAACAACTATACAGGGAGAGCTCTATGTGATTTAGGTGCAAGCATCAACTTGATGCCTAAATCTATCTTTGAGAAGTTAGGAATTGGTAATGCAAAGCCTACCTCTGAACATTATCCTTGCAGATAGATCAACAGCATATCCAGAAGGGATAGTTGAAGATATTCTGGTCAAGGTTGACAAATTCGTGTTTCCTGCAGATTTTGTTATTCTTGATTTTGTTGCAGATGAAAATGTGCCAGTAATCCTTGGAAGACCATTTCTTGCAACTGGTAAGACACTTATTGATGTTCAAAAGGAGAACTAACCATGAGGGTGAATGATCAAGAAGTGAAATTCAATGTGATGAAAGCAATGAAGTATCCAAAGCAGAGGAGCAAGAAGAATGTTCTCGCTATCTCACTTGATCATCCAGTGCGAAGCAATTCAACAAACAAGATGACCATCCGACTAGTGCTTTAGCATCAAGTGCCTATGCACTTCCCGAGGCTGAAATGCAAGAACAGGCATACGACAACAGAGGAAGTTAAACCTAAGGTATGGTCTAGAACTTTTGAATCTTTAAATTTAGAAGACCACTAACCTTAAGAAAAACTTACCTTCAATTGAACAACCTCCCAAACTAGAATCAAGGAATTGCCAAAACACTTAAAGTATGTTTTCTTAGGGGATAATGATTCACTTCCGCTTATCATTGCATCCGATCTATCATTAGAGCAGAGCATGATTTAATTGAAACCCTTAAAAACATAAAAAGCAATAGGATGGCAAATGGCGGACATTAAAGGGATTAGCCCTCTATTTGTATGCATAGAATAAATCTAGAAGACAATGCTAAAAACAAAGATTGAGGCACGAGAGAAGGCTAAATCCAATCATGAAAGAGGTTGTTAAAAGGAAATAATTAAATGGCTAGATGCTGGGATTATTTACCCAATTGAAGATAGTACATGGGTTAGCCACGCATACAATGTGTTCCCAAGAAAGGGGAGTCACAATAATAGCCAACCAAAAAAATGAACTAATTACCACAAGAACAAGAATCGGGTGGAGAATCAGTATGGATTACGAAAACTTAATAAATCAACCAAGAAAGATCACTTTCCATTGCCCTTTATTGATCGGATGTTAGATAGACTAGCGGGGAAAGGAGTTTTATTGTTTCTTAGATGGCTACTCGTGTTATAATCAAATTGCCATTGACCACAAGGACCAAAGATAAAACTACTTTTACATGTCCATATGGTACATTTGCTTTTAGGAGAATGCCCTTTGGATTATGTAATGCACTGCTACATTTCAAAGATGTATGATGTCCTTGTTTTCTGATTTTATTGAACAATCCATGGAAATCTTTATGGATGATTTTTCTCTTTTGGAGAAACATTTCCTTTATGTTTATCAAATTTAGAACAAATTCTCCAAAGATGTGAAGATACAAATCTTGTTCTTAATTGGGAAAAGTGTCACTTCATGGTACAAGAAGGCATTGTACTAGGACATAGGGTTTCAAAGAAAGGTCTTGAGGTTGATAAAGCTAAAATTGAGGTCATTGAAAAACTGCCACCACCAACAACTGTCAAGGGGATTAGAAGTTTTCTAGGACATGCGAGTTTCTATAGAAGATTCATCAAAGACTTTTCAAAAATTTCAAAACCTCTGTGTAATCTTTTGCAATTAGATACACAATTTAACTTTGATGAATCTTGTATAAAAGCATTTCAGAAATCAAGAAGGCTTTAGTCATCGCTTGTCATTGTAACACCCGATTGACCAAACCTTTTGAACTAATGTGTGATGCTGACTTTCTTTGTAGGAGCCGTCCTAGGGCAAAGGTATGACAAAGTGTTTCATTCAATTTATTATGCTAGCAAAACATTAATTGAAGCTCAAGTGAACTACACTGTATCGAGAAAGAGCTATTAGTCGTGGTGTTTGCTTTTGACAAATTCGGATCGTGCTTAGTAGGCACAAAAGTGATTGTATATACCGACCACTCGCCATTAAGTATCTCGCTTGCAAAGAAAGATGCAAAACCTAGGCTAATAAGGTGGATTCTACTCCTTCAAGAGTTTGATCTTGAGATTAGGGATAAGAAGGGAGTAGAAAATCAAGTTCTTTGATCACCTATCTAGGCTTGAAGGTGATGATACAGTACTCAAGAAATCAAGGAGAGATTCCCGTGATGAAGATTTGTTAGCAATATCTCAGTATGAGAATATAGTGCTTTTGCACTTAGTACTCAAGCACTGGAGATTCTCGCACCATGGTATCTTGACATTGCTAACTATCCGTAAGTAATGTTGTACCCGCACGCATGGATTATCGTGAGAGAAGAAGGTTCTTCCATATAATAAAACAATACCGTTGGGATGAACCTTACCTATACAAGATGTGTCCGACTCAAGTCATGAGAAAGTGTGTCCTCGAACAAGAACAAAAGCGGTTAGCGAGCAACGCCATGCAAAGACCATATGGAGGTCATTTTGGAGGACACAGAAATGAAAGAAAGAAAGGTACTACAAACAAAGTTATTTTTGGCCCTCTTTATTTAAAGATGCATTCTATATAGTAAAAACTCATGATAGATGCCAAAGAAGTGGTAATATATCTCGAAAAACATGAAATGCCAAGAACCAACATTCTTGAACTTGAACTTTTTGATGTATGGGGCATGGATTTCATGGGTCCTTTTCCTACTTCTTTTGGTAAAGAATACATCTTAGTTCTTTGTAGATTATGTGTCTAAATGGGTTGAAGCGAGAGCACTACCTAGTGCCGATGCTAGATCGATGAGTAAATTTCTTCAAAAGAACATATTTACTAGATTTGGCACCCTAGGGCAATCATAAATGATGAAGGATCTCATTTTTGTAATAAAATTATTGAAAATCTTCTTGCAAAATATGGGATTAAACACAAAATTTCTCTCCATATATCATCCCCAAACTAGTGGCCAAGTCGAACTATCAAATAGGAAATAAAAAGAATGCTAGAAAAAATGGTTGGACCAACAAGGAAAGATTGGTCATTGCATTTAGATGAAGCATTATGGGCATATAGAACTGCATATAAAACTCCATTAGGTATGTCCCCTATAGAATAGTTTATGGCAAAGCATGTCACCCGCCAATTGAGCTAGAAAATAAATCCTATTGGGCAATCAAAAGTCTGAATTTTGATCTAGACCAAGCAGAGCAAACAGAGGTTTTAGAACTAAATGAATTAGAAGAATTGAGCACTTCTCTTATGAGAATGCTAGAATTTACAAAGATAAAACCAAGGTGTGGCATGATAAAAGAATCCAACAAAGAGATCTTAAAGAAGGAGGATTGGTCCTATTGTACAATTCAAGGCTAAAATTATTCCTGAAAATTGAAATCCAGATGGACAGGGACCATTCAAATTAGTCAAGATATATTCTCATGGTGCGATTGACATATTTGATGCAAACTCGTAATACTTTCAAAGTAAATGGACAAAGAGTTAAAATGTATTATGGTGAGCAAATGGTGCAATCTGAAAGCACCATTCATTTTGGAAATCCTTGATCTAAAAAGGATAGTCGTTTCATTAAGACATTAAAACAAGCGCTTGTGGGAGGCAACCCATCAATTTTTTGATAAATATTAACTATGTTTGTACAGTTTGATGTTTTCAGTGTTTTTCAGGAAATGCAGAATTTAGTGCTCAAGCACCACGTGCTTAAGCACTAACAGAAGCCCCAATGTCTCAACTTCAGTGAAGTAAAAAAATCACAGAAAAATGTGTCAAACGGTTAGAAAGGAAAGAGCAACAAAGTGAAGTCCCTACTCAGGAGATTGCTAAAGAGCAGAGTGTTCCTATGACCACTGGTGCTTGAAAGACCAAGTGCTTCAAAGACCAACAAAGGAGCCAATCAGAATCGTAATCACCGAGGATCTTGAGGATATTCTAGGATTAGTTGCTCACGAGCTTGCTATCAAGAAAAGGCAAGAATTGGGAAACACCCAAAAATTTTTCAAGTCACCACCGCAAAGAACTATTCAACAAACAATAGCGCAAGGGGAGGATCAAAAGAACCCAAGGAGAAAGAACCGAGAAAAGAAAACAAACCAAGAAGAAGAGACAAGATCAAGGACATTGCCGAGACCTTGAAGGACTTACGGATCAAGTTATGGAGCCATCTCACGAAATTTCAAAGGAACCAGAGGTGCAGATTGGAGCTCAACCATCGATGCTCAAGCACTAACTCCTGCACAACCTTCAAAGACACCGGATGTGAAGGCCACCGCGCGGTCTTCTACAACTCCAAAAGCACCAAAGCGAAGCCCAAAGCAACACCAACAAGGAGCAAAGAATGGATCGAGGAGTGGTGCAAAACCACATAAACTTTTTACATGCTTTCCTATATTAACTATGCAATATTTTGTTATATTATGCGATATTTTGTTATATATTTTGCTACTTATAAACTAATGCTACTATGGATAAATCCCACATGTAATGTTAACCCCCACCCCATTTTGCACACTATTCCCTGTTTTCATCTCAACTTAAGAGCTAGTGAGGACACTTTGCTCAATTTTAAGTTGGGGAAGCACTTCAAATTCGATGCATGTGGTATATATATATAGTATTTTAAACCTACTAATGCTTGTTTTATTTAATATCTCATTAAATATCTTTAGTATGTTAGATAAGTAGTTAAGTCTTTTGTAAATAGAGTTTATTTTCATTTTGTTTTAGATTTACTTAACAAAGCATTTTCAAAAAAAAAAAAAAATCAAATTCTGTTTTTGAACAGTTTTTAAGTAAATCAATAGTAGGAATGTACAGATTTTGAAGCATGATCAGCTTGCTATTCCACAAATGATTTTGATGCATCTCTTTAGACCAAAATCCTCAATGAAAAAGAAAAGAAAAAGAGTCCTTTTTACTTCAAAAACAACCATTGTTATTATCACTTTTACACTTTAAAGTTGATTTTTGAAAGGATCAAATTGAGTGAAAAGTTTTTCTGGAAACAAAAAGGAATTTAAGAAAACCAAGGTCAAAAACAAAGTTTTATTAAAAACTTAGAAGAGTTTTGAGAAATAAGTTTGGGGAGATTTTATGAAAACAAAGGCAAAAATGAGGAGCTTAGTACTCAATAAAGTTTCAAAAAGAAAATCAAAAGGTGTCAAAACTATGTTTACTTAATATCTAAACTGAACCTGTTCCGAAAACAGAGTGCATTTGATTTGCAAACCAAGAAAAAGAAAAGTATGCATAAGGAGGACAATGAATCCTGTTCCAAAGTGCATTTGGTTTGAAAAAGAAAAACAAAAACAAATCAAGGAAAAAGTATGTATGCACATGGAGGTCGAGTGAAGAGGTAACATAAGTTTTTAGAAGCATCTAGTGCTTATCTAGTAGATGCTTATGCACCAAAAGAAAAGAAACATCAAAAAGAAGCATTGAGTCAAAAAGTTTTAAACTACTCATGTCAAGCCCTTTGATATACTTAAAGCCCCCTGAGCTTAAGGATCGTGTGAGTCTACTCTATGTTTTGAAACACCTTTGTGTTGACCAAAAGTTTTTCTAAAAATTTCAAAAGTTTAAAGAAAACCTTTTTGCTTAGTTTGGAGCCAATCAAATTTCAATGGATCACACACGCACATAAAAGAGTTTTAATAGCCTTGGTTGTGATGAATTTCAAAGGCACAAAGACATAGAAATTTGAGGAAAGAAAGGTTCTTTTAAGAGAACATCACATTTTGAAAGATTGAAAGGAGTTGAGCTGATTTGATCTTCTTCATCAAAAGAATCCTACTTGTTATTTTGTTATTGCTTGAGGACAAGCAACAAGTTAAGTTTGGGGTGTGATAACTCTATTTTATATAGAGTTATTCATAGTCTTTACTTAGATAAATGTTTGAAACCAATGCAATAAACTTGTAAATACAATAAAAAGAGATGAAAATCATAAAATACATTATCAAGGAGATAGAAGTTCAATTTATATACAAATTGGTATGTTTGATATGTTTGTTGAGTACTTTTGCAGATTCTGTGATTTTGCATTAAGTGCTTAAGCATCGAGTGTGCTTAAGCACCAAAGCATGCAAATTGAAGCATGCACCAAGCAAGTAGCACAAGACCCCACATTGGAAGCACCTCAAATTGATTTCGTTCTAATGAGCCTTGCTGGCCTCCTACTAGCTCAAGTAATCACATGGAATCAATTGTCAAGTTACCAAAGAAGTCATCTATGGGATAAAAACAACAAACATCATCATTACACCAAGCCAAATGTCATCAACTAATTGGACCCCTTCAAAAGGAATGTTTCCCACTCAAAGGAATGTTTCCCATTCAAAGTGACAACAATTGACACCTGCAAAATACTAGGATAAGTCACATGATGGTCAAAGAATACTTCACAAGCAAGCAAAGAAGTCAAATACTTGAAGATAAAACCCTCCATGGAAGGAAATCTCCTACATCTATAAATAGGACTCTTTCATCTCTTGTAAAAATATATAGAGAATATAGAATAATAGATAGATTACCATATAGATACAATAGTAGTTAAAGTTCATCTTGTTCTTCATTTTATTTCCAAGTCTTTTTACTTCACTTTGATTACTCTAAACTTAAGAGGAAGGTAAGAAGGAATTGACATCTCTATTCTTCACTTCTTCCTAGTTGAGAATCAAGTGTTCTTCATTAATATTAAGTTCTTATTTCATGTTCTTCATCTTACTCTTTATTTACTTTCTTGTTATTTAATTTCTTGCAAGACTTGTCCAATCAAGCAATTTACTTTCTTGCAAGACTTGTCCATTCAAGCAATTTACTTTTAAGCAATTTACATTCCCAAGCTATTTACAATGCTTTCTTTACTTGCTTTGTTTAATTACTTTATGTGGACGATGATGAGCTAAATTCCTTAGTTGGGATGCTCTAGTCATATGATGAACTCGTGAGAACTATTGTGTTGTCCAAAAGGGTGCCTCACTTACTAGTTCTTGTACTTGAATTAAACTTGTTTTAAGGTTAACTTAGAACAAGGGGGAGTTGTATTTACAAGAGATTGACTTACAACTAGATCTCAAGAACTAGAAGCAAAGGCAAGTGTTTATTTAAGTCTTTGATGAGAAATTTGTTTTCCACAAAGTCAGCTTGGTAATTCCATGCTAATTCAAAAGTAATTAGCATAGTCTTTGTTCATGTGTGGGGTTTTACTAAGGAAAGTATTTAGCAACTTGAACCACTTGAAAGGAGGCGAGGGAGTTTGACACACTTGCCCTTTCTTGCAAAAAAACAAGGGTTTATTGAGCTTGTACAACACCCTTAACTGATGTATCTACACTAAGTGATCAGCACCAGTGTGCTCAAGCACCAAAGACAAAGACAACATTCTCACAAGGAACTCATATGGTAAAAGCATCTCAACTCTCTCTTAAATTACATCCTCTACAGTATTTAAATTCTGTTTTTCTATATTCCAAAACCAACCACAAATCTCTCTCGAATAGTTGTAGACACACTAGTTTACCTATGCTAAACAAACACATTAAAAATTAGTCAATCCTCGTGGGAACGATCTTTACTTACTCTTTATTACTTGTTTGTGACTGTGTATACTTGCACATGCTTATTTCACACACCACTCCCACAAACACCTTCATGTATGTCCCTCAACACATGGTCGGCTTCGACCGACGTAAGACATCTTAACAATGGAGAGGAGAATCCTCTTCTGTACAACTTTCCTTCAATAACCGAGTATTTGGTCGCTCTGAGTCTGACCAACTTAGCTTGCTTTGGATCATTCGGCTCCTCTCCTTCAACAATGTACCTTAGGATAGGGGCGATCCAATCCGAGTCCGTGCTGACACACAGAACGGCCAACGACTGACTTGGCTTGGTTGAAACGCTCGGCCGATTTAATGTTTCTTGGATCACACTTCTATGATTTCCCGGAGTTTTGGTACTTGCCAGCTTCGATAGAATATCTGCTCGAACATTTTCGGTTCGAGGCACATGTACCACTTCAGCTCGGTCGAACTGTTTGAGCAATTCTTTCACTCTTGCTAGATAGCTTTTCAGCACGTCGTCTTTAGCATCATATAATTCTTTGATCTGCGAGACTACGAGTAGGGAATCGATCCGAGCTCAACTCGGTCAACATTGAAGTCTCTCGCGGCGAGCTGCGGTCGCTATACACGCCTCATATTCGGCCGGTTGTTTGAAGTGTGGAACGCAAAGGTTAAAGAGACTTCCACAAAGAAGGCCTTCGAATTCTCTAGTATTAGGCCGGCCCCACTCCCTCGCTATTAGACGACCCATCTACGCAAGATCCGGTCGTTCCAACTTGATCTTCTGGAGTAGGAGTCATTTCTGCTATAAAGTCGGCCAACACCTCGCGCTTTGCGGCCGATCTAGATTCAAATTTGATGCCAAACTCACTGAGTTCTACCGCCCACTTTATCATTCGTCCCGCCAGTCCGGCCGATGAAGGACTTGCTCGATAGGTGGTGGTCGGTCCTTACCACGACACAGTGGGCCACAAAGTAGGGTCTCAACCTTCTAGCGGCTATTAGGAGTGCAAGGGCAAACTTCTCTATCTTCCGGTATCTCACTGGGCCCTTGGAGTACTTTGCTTATGAAATAGATCGGATTACGCTTTGGAGTTCGTTCTCTCTAACTAGTACAAAGATCGAGAACTTCTTCGGTTATGGCCAAAAATGCGGATATAACGTTTCGCCCGTGAACGGCTTGGTCATGATTGGCGGGCTAACCAAAGCTTGCTTTAATTCATCCAATGCTCACCGGCATTGCTCGGTCCACTCAAAATCCACTTCTTTCTTCAAAGAAGCCTAAACGATTGGAAGCGACTTACAGGCGCTTTGGGGATGAACCCGGATAGAGCGGCCACCATGCCATTGAGCTGTTGTATTTCTTTTTTCGATGTGGGCGGCCTCATATCGGCGACCGCCTCTACACTTTTCAGGGTTTGCTTCTATCCCTCTTTCAATCGGTGAAAACCCAAGAATCTGCCGGCCCTCACCCCAAAGGTACACTTTTCAGGATTCAGTCTAAGCGAGTTCCTCCTAGCTTCTTCAAATATTTCCCTGAGGTCGTTCACATGATCTGGGTCGGTTACGCTTTTAATGATCATGTCGTCCAGATACACCTCTGAGATGCGACCGATCTGTCTTTTAAAGATCTTGTTCATCATCCGCTGGTAGGTCGCTCCAGCATTCTTGAGGCCGAAAGGCATCACCTTGTACTGAAAATTTCCCCGATCGGTCATGAAGGCTGTCTTGTGCCGATCGGGCGGATACATCGTGATCTGATTGTATCCAGAGTAAGCGTCCAGAAAAGACAGTAGTTTGTAGCCCGAGGCCCCATCGACCAGCTTGTCGATGTTGGGTACGGGGAAGGCATCCTTCGGGCATGCCTTATTTAGATCAGTATAGTCCACACACATCCTCCATTTTCCATTCTTCTTCTTAACCAGCACGACGTTGGACAGCCAGGTCGTGTATTTGATCTCTTCTATAAAATTGGCCTTTATGAGGTCCTCAACGGCCTTTTGCAAATGCTTGAGATTTTTCCTCGCTCGAGTACGCCTTCTTTGAGCTACTGAAGCTTGACCGCTTCATCGATCGACGCTTGATGGCAGGCTACTTCGATAGGGATGCCGGGCATGTCTGATGCCTGCCATGCGAACAGGTCAGCATAGTCTCTCAAGCATTGCACTAGGTCTTGCTTCACTTGCTCTGGTAGGTCGCTACCGAGCTTCACCGTTTTGGATGGGTCGTCACCCAATTGAACATCTACCAACTCTCCATGAGGCTCTGGTCTTTTCAGTCTGTTTTTCAGCTCTCGAGCCAAATCATCATCGTTGTCCTCTGGGTCGCTGTCCGGATCGTATCGAGCGTCCAAATCAGCTACATTGACTTGATGGCCTTCACTAGTGCTCTGCACGTTGGGGCCACGATCTACCTCGTCACATATTTCTTGGTATAGAGCGTGGCTTCTTCTTGCTGATTCAAGGTCGGCCGCCAGGGTGACCACTTGGTCGTCTTTGCTGTAGAATTTCATTTTTAGATGCACCGTCGATGTAACGGCCTCCAGCTTACCCAAAGTCGGCCTACCAATAATACATTGATAGCGGGATTTGAGGGGGAGTACAAGGAACGCCGTCGACTGGCCCCGCATCTGAGTACTATCCCCGTGTCATCACCAAATGTGACCAAAGACTCGATCGTTCCCAACGGGTAGGTGGTCGCCCCATTGAAACTCGTCGGAGGGGTAGGCTCGGCACGGGAATTATCTCGCTCCGATCAACCTTGATCTTGTCGATCAAGTCTTCAAACATGATATCGGCCGAGCAACCTTGATCGACCAGAATTCTCTGCACCTCTGTGTTTGCCATGACAGCTCTGATCACCAATGGAACATAACTATTAGGTTTGCCGTCGTATAGGTCGCCACCCGAACGAGATGGGGTCCGCCGAGACCGGTGGTGGTCTTTGAGGTGGAAGCGACCATTAACAACTCGTCCCCACTTTCTCTTGGTGGCTTTGTTCGATTCCCTGCGATCCGGGGTTTCCACCATGAATAACCATCGCAACATTACGGCCTTTGGACTGCCGAGTGTCACGATCCTCAGATCGGTCCTTGTTTTGGGTATTCTCTATGGCCAGAGGCCCCTTTCCCCTGTCTGGATCAGCTTCTTTCTGCCTCTCTTGGGGTCGGTCGCCTTCTTCTGACCTCACGTACTTTCCCAACTTGCCTTTCTGGATAAGCTCTTCAATATCGTCTTTGAGGGCCATACAGTCGTTGGTATCGTGCCCCTTACTCTTGTGGTAACGGCAGTATCTTTTGGTCGGCCGTGCCCCCTTCTTGAGCACGAGTGGTTCAGGCCGCTTAACTCCCACAAACTCATTATTCTGACACTCGCTGTAGATCTGAGCAATGGAGGTGTTGAGTCGAGTGCGATGATCAAACTTTTTATCTCGAAAGTCAGGCCGATTATCGCGGCGACCTTCATGCCCTTTGGCCGGCTTACTGTTTTCTTCTTTAGGTCGTGCGCGGACGGCCTTTCTTGCTGCCAGAGTTTCTTCATACTGCATGTGGACGTTAGCCCTCGTGAGGAAATGGCTGAGATCCTGGTAATGATTCAAAGTAAATTCTTCGACAAACCGGTGGTCCGGTCGAATACCACGCTTCAGATATTTCAACTTGTCCTTGTCTGACAAGTCACGAATGAACTTCGACCTCGATGTTAAACCGGTCGATATACTGTCTCAGCGTCTCATTATCTCCTTGAACAACAGAGTCCAAGTATTCTTCATACCGATATTGGCAGCGGTTTGCAGTGTAGTGAGACAGGAATATTCTGATCAGGTCGTCCCATGAGGAGATGGAATTGGGTCGCAGAGACTCCCACCATTCCAATGCTCGGCGTCCGTCGGATCGGGAAAGAGCTCGCATTTCATGGTCGGTCCCAATTCCCTATAGCAAGATAATTATTGAAGTAACGGAGATGCTTGTGCGGATCCCCTCGGCCGTCAAACTTGTTGAGATTGGGCGGCTTGCGAGGTCTCTCGGAATTTTGTAACGCGCGATCTCCCCTGAGAACGGGCGTGCTCATTCGAATGCCGTTCGACCCAAGGGTTGCATTGCGAGAGCACGCCTCGTTGCGGCATTCCATAGAATCCTCGGACGGGCGGTTGGTGGAAGTGGTGGAGGCCTTCTGGGTCGCTCGCTTTGGCCTCTCCTTGGCCGATGCGAAACGTCCCTAATTCTTCCATTTCTGTAATCTTCCAGCTCTTCACGAGAATCCCAGGATCTGCTTCTCGACCGACGTGACCCGGACGACTCATTGGAGGAATACCTGGTAGGCGAGCGACCGGTGTCAGGGCGGTAGCTAGAATCTTCATAGTCATAGGACATGGAACGGCGTCTACGCTCGTTCCTACCTGGGGGCGATCTGTGTGCCCTGCTTCTTCTTCTTGGGAGGCGATGAGTAGTGCTCTCTCGGCGAAAATGCTCCTTCGAGGAGGGCGGTGTCTTCGCCGGTCGGCGGCGGCGAGAAGGTTCTCGTCTTCGCCGTGGCGGCTCGAATCGAACCTCTCTCGTCTTGAGAGATGGCGCCTCTCGGTGCGATCACTTGATTTTTGTTTTGCGGGAGCCGCAAAAGCGGCTTGAAATGACATGATCCGGTAGAGGCTCTCGAATGCCCGCTTCAACCAACCTTCGGGCGGTAGGTCTCGAGAACGGCCGGATGGATCTGGCTGGAGGACCGGTCCACGGCCGTTGTGCACCGGGGTTCTGCTCGTGGAAGGCCTTGAGATTCGTGGATCGTGGCGGCCACGCCCTCGAAGTCTGCATTCTTTGATTCTGCCGGAGGATTGAGTCGAGCGGCGGCCCGTGCGGGGCGTCGCGTGGAGCCATGAAAGAGGTAGGATAGCGCACGGCCTCCCACCGTGGTCGCCGCGATTGATCGTACCTTGACCAATGAAGAGTTGAAGTGTTGATTGATTAAATCCGAATGGGCGGCCGTTGAATGAGTGAAAGGACCGGTCCCGGCTTCACGCAGCGTTGAGCACCTCGGGTGGTACACAAAGACACTCCGACGATCTAGTGAGAGGTCGCTCGGGCAGAGATAGCCTGAGGTTAGAGAACATACCGATGCCATGTGCGAATGGCGTATATATCTGGCGATGTCCGACCGTTATCGCGAGAATTTCGGCGGCGAGAATGCGCTCAAGCGTGTTGGGCCGATCGTGATGGGTCGGGCGCAGTCCAATTCGCCGTTGGCGATCCTCATAATTGTTTGATACACCCAGAACAACTAGGTACCCCAAGTGTCCCGACCTTCCCTTCAATAAAAGTGTCCCGACCTTCCCTTCCACTACCAAACTCTCCCGACCATCTACTTCTATACGGCCAGTCCAACATGTTGGTCAATTTCCCATTGATGAATTCCGTACATCGATTCTCTAAAGGTCCACATTCAAAAATGAACCAGATTTACCAAATTTTTCCGCTTGGAGATAACATTGTGGGCACAGAACAGTTAGTAATGATCAACATCGAGGATATGAAAGCTATAGTTGAGATGGATTGGGCCACTTGCCATCGATATTAGAGTATACCAGGGTATGTATTAAATTATTTGTACACAATAGTTGTTTATATTAGAGTATATATTAGAGTATATATATGAGGATCTGAAAGTTGTATATATATATTATTTATAGGTTTTTGTACAATCGTCTTACGTCCTTTCTCAACGGACACGTAGTATTTCTTCTTGTGTCCGTGTATCGTTGTGTTTAAGCAAGGTAATACAGAGGAACGTATTATGGCTATTAAGAGTGAAGTACAAAGTTATATCCATTCACGCTTCATGGAAGCCAAGCATTTGAAGGGCGACTCTTTATTTTTGGCACCACTCAATAATGGGTGAGAAATTTAGTCTTCAATCACTTGTTTAATTATTTTGAGGATTGTATTATAGTGTAAATTAATGTGTACTCATTCGTGATTCATTTACTTGCAGGCAACATTGGGTACTCTTTGCAATAAACCCTAAGCAAAATGTTGTCTACTATCCGGATTCACTTCAAGGCCATTACAACGTCTCACGTGAGACTTCAGAGAATCGGTTGAGAGGTGTGTGTGTGTAACCCTCTCATTTTAATTTGTATAATTTAATATATGTATTTTGTTCAACTTAACATTATATATATATATATATGTATGACGTTACAGTGCTTTGAAAGAATACTTGGGATTATCTACGAGTAAAACAAGATGGCTACCCATAACTGTAAGCTTTTTAAGAATCATTCTTATAATTTTAATTGAATTTTTGGTCATAAAAATGTGACAATTAAGTTATAATGATCTTTTGCTTTGTAGTGTCCTAAACAACCAAACAACAATGATTGTGGGTACTACGTTATGAGGTTTATGAAAGAGATTATCACTCATGACAAAGTAACAATCCCAACCAAGGTAACTACTTAGATTTCTTTTTTATATTGATATTATATATAATACTTACTCACATTTAATAAACATTTTAATTCTAATTTTATTTCATTTTATTTTTCAGTATTTTCCCAGCTTTAAAAATATCCAGAATTACTCTGCTGAACAACTTACAGCAGTAAGGGGGGAGTGGTGCAGTTTTGTTTCTAGCTTTTTGTAGCAAGTTTTGAGATAATTTCATAATAGTTAGTTGTTGTATATATTGTATTGGAATGATATTGGATTGGATTGGATTGGAATGTATTTTACGAATTTTGTTACTTTGTAGCTTTTGAATGATATTGGATTGGATTGGATTGGATTGGAATGTATTTTCATAATAGCTTTTTGTAGCAAGTTTTGAATTTTGTTTGAATGATATTGGATTGGAATGTATTTTCTGAATTTTGTTGGAAGGAATGAATTTATAGGTTGTAATTAAAATGGAGAACAAACCAAAATAAAAAAATATTTAAAAAAATTAGTCAATACCTAGCGTTTTATAGATAAAACGCTAGGAATTGTAAAGAGGAGCTAGAGGATCCCTAGCGTTTCTGAAAAAACGCTAGGAATGCTAATAAAAGGTGCTATAGCATCCCTAGCGTTTTATGTAAAAGCGCTAGGAATGGTAGTAAAAAAAGGTGCTATAGCATCCCCAGCGCTTTCTGAAAACGCTAGGAATGCTAATAAAAAGGTGCTATAGCATCCCTGGCGTTTTACATAAAGCGCTAGGTATGGTAGTAAAAGGGCTATAGTATCCCTAGCGTTTTAATTTAAAACGCTAGGAATGGTAGTAAAAGAGCTATGGGATCCCTAGCGTTTCTGAAACGCTAGGAATTGTAAAAAGCGTTGGGTCAATGGCTGGCGTTTTATATAAAACGCTACGTATGTCTAAAACACGCTGGGTCAATGGCTAGCGTTTTATATAAAACGCCACGTATGTCTAAAACACGCTGGGTCAATGGCTAGCGCTTTTAAAAAGCTACTAATGGGGTGTACGCATTAGTAGCGCCAGCTTCTCTAGCGTTTTAAAACGCTACCAATGCCCAAAAAAAACGCTAGCCATCCTAATACGCTGGCGTAGTGGTAATAATTAAATGAAGAAAAATTAAGATAAAAGTATTCAAACAAAGTACTAAAACAAAAATTGAAACTGATGAAAATATGATTATCATCTAATGTATTCTGAATGAGTACATAGAAAAGCATATTACTTTTACTAATACCAGAAGGAAAAAGATATACGATAATAAAATGTCTCATCTATTTTGTAATATATCTTTCATAATTTGTTTTCGCTAAGCTGTGAACCTATGTGAATTCGATTTTTTTGTTATAAGCAACGCGGGTATACATCTCATTTTATCATAAAATTTTAAATTATTTTTTGGCACCTTTAAAAATTCAGTTATATGTTTTCGTGTGTTATATGACACGTCGATTTCTTTGTACACTGTCTTTTATCCATTCATTATGATATATAATATATATATATATATATATATATATATGTTTATACATTTATTTATTTTTATATATATAGTGAGTATTTTTTTATAAACTCGTCCTAAAGAATTTTTTTATATGGGTTCTTAAGGAACTTTTTTATAGTGAGTATTTTTATCTATATATTATCATTCTACTTTTGCCAATATAATGAGTATTTTTTTATATTATCTGACTATTTAAATGTTAATTTCAATTCAATATATGTATATTCCATATTGCGAAAGAATCCTTATGGTATTTTTTATATTCCTATAAAGAAACTATAAACGGGAAAAATTAAACTAACACTTCAGGAGATTATTAGAATATGAAAAATCAAGTCTTATTGGATGCAATCTTTATATAAAAATCTTTAAGATTATATAAAGATTAATATCTAAAAACCTAAATAGTAATACATAATCTGTCTATTGATGATAACTTAACTAAACTCATTACTCATCAAATTTAAATCAAATCCCTAATATAAAATAGGTACCTAACAACCATTAAACACGTGAAAAAAGTACGTAAGATCTGAACAATTTTTAAGTCATAACATTCTCAAAAATATAAAATAATGTACCAAGGTTTTTATTTAAAATAGCAGTGAAGAACGGTTTAACAATAATGTGTTATGCTTATGAAACAACAGAGCTAAGTAGCCGACTTGGTTAAGAATTGCATTGAATTTAGAAGGGGGTGAGTTTGATTCCCTGCTTTGACATTTTTGGTTTATATTTAAGCGAATTAAATATACGCGGTCTGGATTGATGAGGTGGATTAAAATTGTGCTGATGTCATTATTGACATGGATGCCTAGGTGGACAATCCATGGTTTATTATAATATAGATTTCCTGTAGAGATTAGAAATCAAAATTGTATTAAAGTTTCAAATTTTCCAAATTGTAATATTTCTCTTGGAGAATAAATAAAACTTATTGATAGAAAAAAATGAAATATTAAACATGAAGGAGACATGTAGATGAAATTAAAGTAGATATAGCGTGAAAAATAGAAAAATGGGATAGAGTTAGAGGAAGAAAGAGGAGGAGAGAGTGAAAAAATGTGAGACATATTGATAAAGTTTGAAAAAAATATATGAGAGAAAGTGATAAGTATTATTTCTTTTAGAGATTTGAAAATAAAATTGTAGTAAAGTTTCAAATTTTACAAATTGTAATATTTCCTGTAGAGACTAAATAAAACGTATTGACAGAGTAAATAGAATATTAAAAAAATGAATGAGACTTGTAGATGAAATTAAATTAAATATGTTGTGAAAAATAGAAAAATGAGATAGAGTTAGAGGAAGAAAGAGAAGGTGAGAGTGAAAAATAAGTAAAAAAGTTTGAAAAGAGTGTAAGAGAGAGACAATGAAAAAGCTTGAAAAAGTATGTAAGAGAGTGAAAAAATTTGAAAAAGTGAGAGTGAAAATACATAAATATTCTAAAATGGTGTCACTTAGCATGGGAAAGTAGACAACTTGTGTCCCACAGGAAAGTTAGTGTTATAACCGTTGGATATGTTTTAAAAAAAATGAATGGATGGAGACAGGAAAGACAACCTGCTGAATTGGTTAACATAGTTGTTTGTTGTATTTATTTAGAAGGTCATGCCAGAAAAGTTTAAAAAAAATTTAAAAATCCAAAAAACACATTCTTCAACCCAGAAACGCATCTCTTCATGGCTAAAGCTGTTGTCGTTAATCTTATAAAGGACTTTACCTAAAGCTGTTGTCGTTTCCAAAAAGAGCCTTTGAAACGCCAAGTCTTCAAACTCACTATGGAAGAAGAGTGACTCAGCGAGATCATCATTGAAGCTCCTAAATTTATTTCGACAAAATAGCAGCGCGGCAAAACAATGGCGACGGCAAGGTGTGTATGTGTTCTTGATGTCATAATTGACGATGAGTACGGCAAAAAACTTGTAGCACAGTAAGGCTGGCGGGAAATCGAAGACCAAGGTTCGCTGGCAACAATAGAGAATTTCGCTGCATATGATTTTATCTTTTCTACCCAAAAATATCAATGAGATGATGTTAATGTCCCATAAGGGTAACTCACGTGGTTGAGTGAAAGGGACATCGTTGGTGGAAAAACGTAGGCGTACAGGGTTTGAACCCCGCTCCCCCCTCCACTCTAAAAACTAACACACTAATTACTAACCACTTTTCCTATAAAAAAACGAGATGATGTTAATAAGTAGATCAGATTTGATTGTTTACCTTGATTTCGTTTTCTCTTTAGAACCCTTTCTAAATATTTTAGCAATGTCATATTTTAGCAAGACACTTATTAAGTTTCACTGTTGAGAATACTAGTTGAACATGACCTGCAAATTTTGATTAATTGCTGTGGCGCAAGAGAGAAGGAGGAAATGAAAGTTAACTATCAATTTATTTGGAAAATGATAAGATTGATATTAGTAATAGGTTAATGGTGTAGATAGATAGTAGAAGATAGAAGATTAAATTTAAATTGGGTAGCATATGATAAATAAAGTGAGAAATAAAAGTAAAAACTTTGGAACTATAGCAAAATATCAAGACATCCTTACAAGGCAATGAACCACTAATTTGGTCAGCATCTATTGTCTCCAAATAAAACTAATCATGTAGTTGTATAAAACTTAACTAACTCCAAGTTTTGGTGCAAGTGATAAATGCACTCCATCTAAAGGGGTGGACACGGCTAGTACCCCGGTTCGATCTTCAGCTGAAATAAGTTGGATCGGTCATACTTTACTTATCTCTTGACCAAACTTCGGATTATTGATCAGAACCCCTTTCCTCTGACACTAGAGCGGGACCAAAAATCCCTAGACCAAAAGTTAAATACTTTAACTAAGCTGAGATCGTAGATTTAATACAGGTTGGGTAGCCGCTTTTAAAAAGAATATACTTTAACTAAGCTGAGATCGTAGATTTAATATTAGGCCATTATAACACCTTTGATTATTTGATATGAGCCAAAAACAATTATTAGTAAACAATAAATTAATACTTTAATTTAAAAAAATACTCAACATTTCCTGCGACTGTCTCACAAAATTTGTAGGAAACCAATTTTCTGCAGAATTGCTTACAAATAATTCAGAAAAATTCGCAACAAACAACTACCCGCAAACGTATTATGAACGAAACAGAGCCCACAATAAATTCCGCATAAAACTAGGTTTCTTGCGAATTTTTCAGAAATATTCGCAGAAAATTCTGCAAGAATTATTGAAAATTCTAGTAGTGATTAACGAACAAGCCGCATGGGTTTTTTTTATATGTACAATCAGTGTCTGAATATAAAAAAGTGAATACAGCCGGAATCACAAGAAATGAATAATAACAATAGAAAAAAACAAACAAACTATAGTCTACTCCTTGTAACTCATTTATCTTATCTTTCATTTTTGATTGGTTTCATTTGTTGTAAATATTTGTCTTTCTTTTATATTATAATCCCATTTGCTTGCCGTGGGTCTAACTGCTATATTTAATACGTGAAACCTTTTATTTTCTTTTCCTTTTATGGTCTAATTCATGTGGTTTTTTTGTCTCTCTTTTAAAATAAAAATTCCAGGTAATTTGTTAATGAGGAATAACTATATTAATTGTATATATAGATTATTTCTTCTCTTTTATGAAATAATGATTTTTTTTGTTAGTATATGTATTGGCCTTGTTGTCTTTTGGAAATGATGGTAATATGTTAATTTTGACTTTCCTTTATAATTGGTATGATTCATTGTTTATGTGTGTGTTTGTCATATGCACTAGTAGTCTTATTTGGTTGCCTTCTCATTAAGCTTTCGAATTTTGTATTTCAAATATTTCATTTTTTTTTATTTTCAAACAAAAACGTTTATATTATATCATAACATGAAGGGATTAGGACAAATTTGAGCTTTATTTGAATCATATGAAGCAAATTGTTTTTTCTTTTTCAAAAATCAAATGAGTAGGATGACAATTTTGGAGGCGTGGAGTACTCCCCCGCCCCCGTTTCTGCCTTAAATTAGTAAAATTACCAATGCTTCATTAATTAAGAACATACTTAGGGAGATTACTTATTTCCCCTTCCACATCCTTCCTTCTAGCCTCTCTCGTATACAATGGTGGTACCTTCATTTGAGAGGAAGCAATATTTCTTGTATTCTGGTTGGAGACTATTTCCTTTGTATACATTAGGTTAGGATGGTTAACACGGCTAATGTAGCGGGGAAGGGGAGCACAAATTCCATATCAAGATTGATATCATTAGCCGGGTTTATCATCCTCACCTCTGATGTAACTTGGTGGAATATGTTAGTCTATAATAAGCCCACAGTTGATGCATGTTTGTGGGAGTAATTGATCTTTATCTATATCTATATCTATATTATATAAAATATTAGATTTGAAATATATTTACAAGTCATCGTCAGAGTACCGTTTTACACGTGTAAAACAACAAACATATTTTCTCCCTTGTCTGGTTCGAGCCATTATATTTTCAATAAAATGGTATCTCACTGAAAATAAGCTTCCCCAACTATTTCTCTCATATATTTAAATTTCAACTTTCTTTTTTGATTACAAAATTTCAACTTTAATTTTTTCTTGAGAAACTTGAAACTCTTAATCTGCTCTTTCCCTCACTCCCTTTTGCAGACATCTTTACCCTCTTCTCTATGCTTCCTCCCCCTTTCCGTTCTTTTCCCACAATATCTTTATTTTCTCCTTCTACAATTCTCCCATGCAGCTACTTTTGTTGCGACTATCTTACATTTTTCAGTCTATTTGTTGCTAGAACAGAGAGATTTCTATTAGGTAAATTGTGGCGGTTTTAATATGGCGATTTAATTAAACCGCCAGTTTTTATTGTAAGTTAGGGTGGTTGTAGTGTCCGCCGCAATAAACACTATTTTGAACTGTCATAATTAACTTTTATCCATTTTTTTGGTTAGAATGTCATATATTCTTTGCGCTGCTTTTTCTCCAATTTTTGCTTGAAACGAATAATCTACGTCGAGAAAACTTGATGTGCACAAAATCTGACTTTATCAACCATGTATTCCTCCCTAAAGAATGAGAGCTTTATCCTTTAAACAAGCTGCATTTATTTACTTTAAAATGACACTTTTTACTTTCCTTAATAGAAATTTGAATGTATTTTAAAGAGGTTTAAAACCCCCATGGTCACATTAGTCCGACTAAATCTAATACATACTATATAAACTTATATAAGTTGGGTACTTAACCGTTGAGACTGAAAAGTAAAATATTAATTTATGAAAATAAAGACATTCGTGAAAATAAAATATCATTATTCATACAATGTAATGTTTTGCCAATGGAAATCAAAAGTGGTGAAATTTAACAATGTCTAATGTTTTCCTGTAGGAACTCAAAAGCAAAATATAAAAAATATTCTGATAATATCTAATATTTTCTTGTCTAGCACTACAAGAATAACATGAATTACCGGCGACGCTGGTAAGTTTCCGGCGGATTTGTCCTACCGATAACTTTCCGGCAGAATTAACGACAGTTCCGGTGGATTTGTGACCACCAGTAATTTACAGGCGGATTTTATTGTCGTTTCCGACAGATTTAAGACATAAAAAAAAGTTTCCAAAAAAAAAAATTAATCCAGCGGTAATGACATTTTTCGACGGATCTTTGCTTTTAAATTTAGAAATATGTCAGTTGTAGAATCCACCGGTAATAACACTTTCTAGCGGATATATCTGCCGGAAAACCACATGATCCACCGGTTTACCCATTTTGGTGGATTTTTGAAAGCTGAAACGATTTCCATCGGTACTATCTATTTCGGGCGGCCTTATGAAAGTCGATAAACGCCCTAAAAGATTCCAAAAATCCGCCAGTAATCCCTGATTTTGGTAGATTTTTCAAAACTGAAAAGACTTATGCCGGTATTACCCATTTCATTTATGAAAGTCGATAAATGAAATGTATCATCAGTAGGGATGGAAAAATGGGCTTCACGCGGAGGGCTTGCAGCCCACCAGAAAGGTGGGTTGGCCTTACTATTTCATCCTGCCAACCCATTGTAGCCCACCCCGCCTAGCCCGTCAATTAAGTGGGTGGGATGGGCTGATGCGGGCCAACCCATCAAGTTTACATTTTTTCCCTCTTGTTTTAAACTATTTCTAAATACGTTTTAATATTTTTTGGTGGGTCGTGGCGGGGCAACCCACCATTGTTACCTTGTTTTTGACGGACTTAGGCAAACCGATCCGCCAACCTGCCTATTTTATTTAAGCTCTAAAATATGATTTTAATTACATTTTTATTTATTTATTTTAATGACTGACATGTTGACAAACCATTGCCTGTGTCCAAATTCAAACTTTGTTTGGAGACTTTGCAGATAGTGTGACTGAAATATTAGCTAAGGACCAAGGTGGAGAAACTGTTAGTTGAGTGGCTTAGGAGTTACCTCAGGTTAGTCAACTAATTAAGGATTAGTAGCAGTTAACTAAGGGTAGTAGTTAAGTGAAACTGCAAAATATGGAAAGGTGTAAGTGTAGTTAGAATTTTGTTATAACTAATAACATAACTTGTTGCTGTAATTACAACAAAATGTTCAGAATCTACAACAGTATATTGTGGTAGTGAGGGAGGGTCTGTCCAGTCCACTTAGGCTTCAAATAGCAACATATGCTAAGCTAGTGTAGTGATGGACTTCTCTGGGCATTAAGTTTCTTCCTTCCTAAATCTAGCTTCTTGTACCGTTCAAAAATACTGTCATATATTGAATCAAACGGCCCTCCTTCTCTCTCCCTATTCACAACAAATGCTATGTGATCACCCTCCACAAGCTTGTAGTACCTGTTTCAACAAATATCATAATTTTGTTAGTGCGCAAAATGATTTTTCACTACAAAAAGACGAATATCTGCTCGTGTTTAATACTGAGTTTGACCACTGCAGGAAGTGAAACTGGGAGCCCCGTGTCCCAAAGTAGCTTATGCAACTACTAGGTTAACGGTGTTGATTAGAGACTCTATTAATAGGTAATGTGGTAAGATTGGACGAAAAAAATATAATAGAAGTGGTGTGTTACAAACCAGATGCCCGGTTGTAAAGGTTCCCAGTCTGAATCCTGTTTAATCAAACGGCTAGGGTGTTCAATTGGAAAGCGAGGATGAGTCATAGATATTGTGTTCAGTACTCCATCACTTTGCTGCCAATCTTCATTCCTGCGAACATAATCAATTATCCAACACTTGATTAGTCATGTTCTCTAAAATTGAAAGCTTCACCAAAGAAAATGTTGTTTTGAATGAAAAAGAATAAAAATAATAAAACAATGAAAACCAACCTATATCCTTTATAAGGTGGAGAAACATGTGGAGGAAAACACCATTGGCTCATCTGCAAAACTTTTAAGAAAAGTAAAGGGTGAATTCCAAGCATGCATGAATGAACAGTGACACCCATGATTCTCCAAGTACGTTTGGTAGCATAGCTAAAGTAGTATGTATTTGGAAATGTATGTATATATTTGTTGAGTTTTATAGATCCTTGAATAGTTAGATCAGGGAGGATCCAATCTTCTGAAGCAAATGGACCTGTATTCCCTAAAAGGCAATCAATAAGACCCTTTATGCCCATCTTTCTCCATGATAGGTTAAACTGATCCAACCCAAAATTGTAATGTTTCTTCAACCAGCAAATGTCTAACCATTCATAAATTATTGCGCCAATGCGGCATAGTTGAAGGAGGCAAATAGGTTTCAATTTTCTCCCATCTTCTGGCCTGAAACAAAACTCAATTAATTGAATACACTTGTTTAGTTAGTGGTCATAGTTTATTTAAGATGCATTTTTTGTAAGCAAAACGAATATTAATGGAGGGTACTGAGTAGAAGGGTTATTCCAACCCGTTATATCGAGTCTAAACTAAAGTCGGTTGAAAACTAACAAAATGTTAACAAACATGAGCGACTAAGTAGTCAATTTTGTCTCAAATAGGTAATTCAGTTAGGCGAGTTACGCGACATCAAAGAAATTTAAGATATAGTCTAAGGTTCGAATACGAATACTTAAAACTAACAATTGTCTCTCTCCTAACTAATGAACCAATGGCTTCTGCGTATATAAGAAGTTAGTAAGAAGTCCACCTCATGCCATCTATGTATGTTCTTGTTGTTCCATTAATTGCTCCTGATAATGAAATTATGCTTAGAACCCAATTCTCTGTAGTGTTTTCATACCCCTTGAATGCCTGCATACAATGTGAAACATAAAATTTCTCTAATCTTAGGAGGAGAAAAAAAAAGGAATGTTCACTTGATCTTCTAGTAGGACATTATGAAACATGATTTAGGCCAACCTTATCAGCAAGCATTTGTTGTAAGACACGAACAACTTGTGCTCCAGCTGAATGCCCAATAAAGTGAACAGGGTGATCCTCATCCCACTCAGAATAGTGCCCTGTATTCCAATTTACACAACAAATAATGCCCACTTACAATTAAAAAATGCCCACTTTCAATTAGATATGTCTTTGTGAATATATAAATATATAACTTTTTTTGCATATTAAAAAATATTGCTTTTATAAATATTTCAATTTTATTTTTTTTTGACCAAAATTTCAATCTTATTATTCAATCTAGATTTGTTAAAACTACATTAATTATTGTTTAGGTCGTAGTATAACTCCTATAAAATAGTCTCCACAAGGTGATTTTTTTAGATAAAAACTGCAACCTAGGATTTAAGTAACTCATAGTTGATAAAAATGGTTTTTACTCTAGTGGTAATTGTTTATAAGGAATCGTACTAGGCCCCACTTATTTATACTTTTTTTATTTATATTTATTTGATTCAAGCATATTTTATGTTTTGATGAGAAAGAAAAAAACTGTAAGTTTGTGTGCCGGCAACTAAATTTTAGCTTTACTTGCTGCCAACTATGATAGGTTTATTGCAAATTCCTTACTGTTGTCGTCTCTTATACTTACTTTCACTTTAACATTCATACGTTAAAGTTTGCTCTAAGTAATCTATATACATTTTACTTAACTGATAAAAAAAAATTATTATGCAACTCTCAAGCAATCCACGTTTTTATATTAAAATATTTAGAGTCAATATTTTGTTTCACACTAAACTCCTATTTTGTTTATTTTTATTGAGACGTATTACCTAGTTAGTGATATTTACACTTGGTAATAACACGTAAAAACATATTAAATACTAAAAGTTTCAGGAAGGTAGGCTGCTGAATTTAGTGAAATTTAAGGGGCGTGAATGAGTTGCGATTTCCAAAAGGAGGTCCCCTTTTCTAACATTCTCCCACCACCACTAACGTTTGCTTATCAAAAAAAAATATTAAATACTAAAAATAAAAAATAAATTATTTTATTTAATTTATCATGGGTACTAAGGTACTATTTATTTTTAATTAATGTAAATTATTTCCCTGATTTTGTGTTCAAAACTATTAAATCTGGATTGAATCTTGTCCTTTATAGTATTTTATATCTAAGCAACAATAATTTTGCATTTCTTCTATAGGTCACACCAACCTTAACTAAACAATGTTTCTTGCCATGTTGGCAGATTCCAACACACATAAAATATATGAAACGATGGCATAGCTATGCAATAATCTAAGCAAGGATGGATGAGAACATGGCAAGAAAGCAACTATAATATATATTTATATTGTATAATTTAAATTTGTAAAAAATTTGCAACTTTTAACCTTTTTCATAGATTGATCCAAACTGCGAGTGTCCACAAGCTTTGCTGTGTTCTTCACCATAATCCACTTGGTCACCTTTTAAATAATAAAATAATTCGCGAGCTCTGTGAGACAAAACCTCATTTTTCAGAATTTTCTCAAATAAGCCTTGGGATCAATATGGTAAAAAAAACTTTTGAAAACATATTTCAATATGAAATTCATAAATTCAAAGTCATGATATTGCAACTATTTGACCTAAGAAAACTGCAAAGAAAAAACTAATTTATATTAAGAACACCAGTTATTTTCTTATGCTCTGGTTTTTTTTTTTTGACAGCTCCTATGCTCTGGTTATTTAAATCTGTAATTAGTTTTTCTTTGAAAATCAAGATAAATTTGTAATCCAAAATTTTTAAAGGGTAAGATTGGTAAGAGCTTTTAGTATAAAATAAATCATTATAATTATATTATATTTATAATTATATAAACACCATGAAAATGGTCATATTTGAAATTTGTCTTTTTTATTCATGGACCAATAAAGATTAAGAACTCACCTATCGTAGATACTGGTTAAAGAACCCAAATCAGGGATGATTACCCTTTGATCTTTGTCTTTAGTCCCAACAAATTGTGATAAAGCGTCTAATCTCTGAGAAAACCATTATGATAAAGAAAGAAAATAAATAAAAACCCATAAGAGATTATTGAAATTTGGAATGGATTCAGTAGAAAGAGGCAAAAGAAAAATGGAATTATTAAATACCTAGTCCACAACTTTGATAGCATACACTCCACCTTCCGAAAATATGTGTATGAACGAGAAATGCTAACAACACTCTGTTTAATATTGTTTTCCAACACTTTTTTTTTTATGATAGAGTAAAATTTATGTAGGTCCTACTAACTTCGTGAGACCTACTTCCAAAGTAGTAAGACCACATATATTTCACTCAATCTTATAGATCGTTTTGAAGAGTGTTACTACTTACTAGTATTTCTCGTGTACTAATTTGCCCTCTGAAATTTTCTTTTGAACAAATTATATTATATTCCTTAATTAACAGGGTGTAGATTATCAAATGAAAAAAGTTGAAATTTAAGGCCCAGAAATAAATAAAATAAAAAAAAAGAACTGAGCTCACCCCATTGCCAAATGACCCAAATCCAAAAAAGCCATGAACAAACACAATAGGAGGCTGATTATGAGCATGACTTTCTGTTTCTCCTTTTGTCACTGCATCATCTTCAGCCTCATCATTTTCAACTAGACTTTGTGAGAGATCTTCAGCAACATTATTGCCAAAAATATAAAAGCCATAAAACAAAAGAAGCAAGGAGCTCACAAACAACTCCACCAACTTCTGATAATAAATAAACCATATTCTCATCATTTCAATATAGCAGGATCAACCAACATGCAAAAACCACTAAAGAACCCTCTTTTTATCCTCAACAAACCACAAAACAAGGCTATTTTTGCAGCAGTTTAAAGGGATCAATACAAATACTGTGTCAACATTATAACCTCACCGAATTTTTTTCTTTATTGAAAACATATAATATATAATATAATAGCCTGAGGTATGAATTTAATGAACCTTCAGAAAGCCTCATATGCCTCCACATATAATCTGTTCCCACATTTTCTTCACTTCCTACCCAGTAACCAATCACAAAGGTTTACCTTTCGTCCCTTCTTTTTTTTTTTACATGAAAGACATTCTCATTCTAGCACAAGGCATCCTCACGTGTGACAGAGAGACAAGGTTCAGGGACATTTCCCCACCAGAAAACAGAGCCTAAAACCTTTGTCATTCCTACTAGAGCATGAGCAGCTCTATTACAGTTTCTACGAACATGATTAACTCTAGCATTTGATAAAGAAACTAGCAAACTATTACAATCCAAGATGATATTAGCAATGGAACAATCATCAAATCTGCCAGCCAGACAGTTCGTTACACATTCAGCATCAGACTCAACCAGAATGGCTCCAAAATTCCGCTCTTTCACCCAATTAAGCGCCCATCTAAGACACAACGCCTCAGCCATAAGAGGAGTAACTGAGATGTCCATCAAATTGGTACCTGCCTGCATAGAGAACAACACCAGCAGAATCCCTAGCAATTAATCCCCAACCCGTGCTTCCATCAGGAAAGCACCCAGCATCAACATTGATTTTAATCACATCAGCTCTCTGACACTTCCAGCAGCTGTGAGGCCTAGCAGAGGGGGGGCCGGAACTCTTATGATTTGCAACATTAAAATCTTCAACAAACTCAGCAGTCTTAGCAGCAATATTATTGAAGATTAAATCATTTGTAGCTTTCCAAATCTTCCACAAAGAAATACAGAAAATTTGTTTAGCCAAATCATTACCAATTGAGAGCCAATGGAGTATCCAACCAAAAAAATCGGTCCGATCAGGCACACTGATACCTAAAGGGGAAGAGAACCACAACAATTTCACCTGATGGCAATTCATAAAAAGATGGCTGGTAGTTTCTTTTTCAACAGAGCACAAAGGGCAGATAGTGTCAATTTTGAGCCCTTTCCTTTCCAATCTACCTCTTGTTGGAAGAATGTCTTTGGCTAGCCTCCATAGAAAATTCTTCACACAATTAGGAGCAGAGACTTTCCAAACAACCCTCAACATATCATTACAGCTGGAAGATGAAGATTTGGGAGAGTTCCTATTAGAATTAGACAAGAGAAGGTGGTAGGCCGATCTCACTGTATATTTTCCATGTTTCTCTCCATGCCAAATATGATAGTCCTCAGACAGCCCCAAGAAATGGGAATGTTGAGAATTTGCTGAACTTCAAATCTGCTAAAGCATTATAGAGAAGGCTTCTATCTCATTGCCTAGTGTCAGGATCAATAAGCTGGCTAACCGTGGCATCTGCAGCTAGGTGAGTAACAGGGCTACATATTTTAAAATTGGCTTGCTCAGACAGCCAGTTATCACCCCAGATATGAGTTTTCAATCCATTCCCAATGTTCCATCTTGAACCATTAATGACCAAATCTCTAGCACTAAAGATACTCCTAGCTTGGTTGGAACCCAATAGAAGCCTTAGAAAGATAGGTTCTAGGAAAATACCTGCCTTTGAAGACTCTGGCCATAAGGGAGGACTCATCTTGCAGCAATCTCCAGCATTGTTTACCAAGAAGAGCAGAATTGAAACAACTAAAGCCTCTGAACCCCATTCTACCCTTAGATTTAGAAGCACCCATCTTGTCCCAACTGATCCAATGAATCTTCCTTTGTTGATCAGTAGAGCCCCACCAAAACTTGGCTATCATAACCTCAACTAATTTGCAGACACTAGAAGGAATTCTGAAGCAACTCATAACATAGTTTGGGATGGCTTGAGCAATTGACTTGATAAGAGTTTCTTTACCAGCCATGGGGTGAGAAAACAAGAAAAATAAATAAGTATTACAAATTAAAATGGTTAGTCATTTTCTTATATATTTATGTACCATTGAAATTGGAAACTCCAATGTGTGTATAGTAGCAAATTCTTTCGGTGTTTATTTGTCATTTCGTTTAAGCCAACAAAAAAAAGTTGCAAATCCTCTGATTTTACAGTAATACTACTATCATGATTATGATTGTGCTAATCTAATCTGCAAACATGTTTGGCTTATATATATATATATATATATATATATATATATATATATATATATATATATATAACTCAAAAAAATATGGAAAACAGGCTGAGACCAGAAAACTTGATCATATTTAATATATTGAGATAATTGTGTACATACACTAATGTGTTTGTGACAACCTATTGACTAAGCCCTCTGATATCTCTCACAATTCTACAAAATACACAACAAATTGGTGGTATACAAATTGTGGAAAATGAAGAGAAATAAAATTTACATTTACAAAGGTGAAGTGAAGGGAAGGGGCGAGACATCTAATGGAAATGAATGGCCTGTTTCTTGTTATATTTCTCTTTTAATTGAAAATTTGTGGTGCTACTAATGATTGATTTCATTGGGCATTGTTGGAAGCTTCTTCCTAAAAACATGCTTCCTGCAACGTTGGAAAATACTGTCATAGATTAAGTCAAACTCCACTCCTGCTCTCTCCCTGTTTACAATGAATAGTATGTGATCACCCTCCACATATTTGTAGTACCTGTTTCATCAAATACACCATAATTTATTTGGTCAGTGCACAAAATCATTTCTCAGAATATACATTATATGTTAAGAGTCAATTATCTGATCATTTGATTCTGTCAACAACTACGTAGCACCGACACTTTTAGTTGAAGACGTGTCAGACACGTATTGTGTCGAACGATGGATACCGACACTTCAACTATTTGTATTTTTCAAATTAGAACTGGTGTGAATATCCATGTCGTGTCCGGTATTTGTATCTGTGTCGGCGCTTCATAAGTCGGCAACAAAGTTCTATACATTTTGTGTGTGTATATAACATACCAGATTCCAGGTTGTAAGGGTTGGCAATCTGAATCCTTTTCAACAAGATGACTAGGGTGCTCGATTGGGAGGCGAGGATGACTCATCGATATCGTGTTTAACGCTCCATCATTATCTTTCCAGTCCTCATCCCTACAAACACAATTACATAACAGTTGATTTATCAAGCTAAATCCAATTTATAATTGACATTGAGAACAACAAAATGAAGGTGAAAACAGTATACATTGCCTTAGAGAAATGAGAACCAACCTGTATCCTTTATAAGGGGGAGGAACATCTGAAGGATGAGTCCACTGACTCATTTGCAAAACTCTTATAAAAAGCAAAGGATGAATTCCAAGTATACTTGAAGGAACTGTGACGCCCATGATCTTCTTAGTCCGCTTGGTAGCGTAGCTGAAGTAGTATGTGTTTGGAAATGTCTGCAGACGGTAGTTGAGTCTTATAGATCCTTGAATTGTAAGATCGGGTAGGATCCAATCTCCAGAAGCAAATGGACCAGTATTACCTAAGAGGCAATCAACAAGACCCCAAATACCCATCTTTCTCCATGTAATGTTGTAGTGATCGAACCCGAAATTGTAGTAGTTTTTCAGCCAGGAAATGTCGAACCAATCGTATATTATCACCCCAATTCGGCATAGCTGTAGCAGACTAATAGTTTTCAATGTTTTCCCATCTTCTGGCCTGAAACAGCAGTAGAGAGTAGAGACTAGCTTAGCACTCATAGTTTGCTAAATGCACATAACTCGTTCATTGAATAACTGATGTATCTGGTTTACAAAATTCAATTCAAGAAGTAAAGTATCTAATCTAGCTGAAACAAGCATCATAGCCAGATAACATGGTCTGTTAAACACTCCTTTTCAAGCACACAAGATTAAATTAAGAAAGCTATTGAAACCTAATAACTACATAAATTAGTTCTATTATTAAATTATTAAGCATAAACAAAAGTTAATAAGAATTAAGAACTCACTGCATGCCATCTAAGTAGGTTCTAGTAGTCCCATTAAATGCTCCAGATAAGGAAGTGATACTTAGCACCCAGTTTTCTGAAGTGTCCTCATGTCCCTTGAATGCCTAAAAACAAACAATATAAATACCAAATTATACAAAACTCAAAAACCAAAATAAACAGACACATAAATAAATCCTATTATTATTATTATAAGCTGAAAACACATGACATAACATTGAAACCAACCTTATCAGCAAGCATTTGTTGCAAGACACGAACAACTTGTGCTCCAGCTGAATGCCCAACAAAATGAATAGGATGATCCTCATCCCACTCAGGGTAATGCCCTGAAATGCATCAAAACAACAGAACATTATTAAAATTATAAGAAAAATATGCTGCAAACAAGAAACAGAAGATGAAGATCTACAAACCTTGTTCATAGATTCTTCCAAATTGTGAATGTCCACAAGCCTTGCTATGTTCTTCACCATAATCAACTTGGCCTCCTTTTAAATAATAGAACAATTCCCTAGCCCTAAACAAATTTGCAGAACCCTTTAAATATTTTTGCAAAACAAAAACACAGCACAAACATTAAAAATCAAGGTTTTTCCCTTGAAGGTCTCACCTATCATAGATACTGGTCAAAGAACCCAGATCAGGAACAAGAACCCTTTCATCTTTCTTCTCTGCCCCAGCAAAGTATGATAAACCACCCAATCTCTGAAACATTAATAAAAAATCAGAAACAGAATGATAAAAATTGAAATATGAGAGAGAAACAAAGAATGAGGGGAATAGCATTATTATTTATTAATTACCCCTTTGCCAAATCCAAAAATGCCATGAACTAACACAATAGGAGGAAGATCTTCATTTTTTTTGACATCTTTTTCTCCCTCAGAAACTATCTCTTTAACCTCAACAACATTCAATTTAGGCTTTTGAAAATATTCATTGAGAACCTGTGAAAGATCTCCAGCAACAGCTGAGCTAAATATGTAAAACCCATAAAGCAAATGAACCAACGAACTCACAAATAACTCCACCAATTGCAGATAACTGATCCAAAATCTCATCATTTTTTTACCAAATTCCTCCAATACACAAGAAAGAGCCTTCTTTTATAACCTCAAATAATAATAATAATAATCAGATATAAGAAGGCTCTTTGTAACAGTTTAAAAGGGTTAAAAGCGTTTTTTCAACCCTTTGAAGCTGAAAGAGAAAGACCCTTAAAAACTTCCTACCATACAATGAATGAATGAATGGAAGCTTCAATTTGTGAAATGAAAGTTTTCTTCTTCTTTCTTTGATATTATATGCGCTCTTTTTATTATTTTGAATTGTTTTTTCTGGTTCAGACTTTGAATGTGGTCTTTTTGCACATTTTCTTCGTTTTCTACCTCACAAACACACACAATTTGTCTATTCTTTATTTGTCCAGAACATTTATAATTCACCAATTTATTATTATTATTAATTTATTATTTATTTTGAAAAATAATGGGTTACTTGGATTGTAACACTTGTCATATAGCAAGTGGCCATACACCCTAATTATAGTCAATGTGGGGCCCTTTAAATTAGAGAAAATCTATCTATATCCAAATAAAATAACAAGATATTCGGCGATGAAATAGAAATGATAACGTGTTAAAAATGAAAATAGAGCTTTCTAGGCGTTTCGTTTGGTTATACAGGAGGAGTGTGCTGTAATAAGAGCTGGAAGGTTCGTTCTACCCAGCTTTCAAACAAACCAACCAACCTCAACTGCATTCATCTTATCCATTTCAGTTTTTGTGATTTTTTAATTATTTAAAATTCAATATTGCAGTAATAATAATTAAATTAAGTCCAAGTATATTTATGTGGAACGCGCTTTGGTGAGTGATTGTGGATGACTTATGGTCAAGATTGGGCGGGAGTGCAACGTGTGAGAGATGACGTGGCCTTGTAGATTTATCTTATCCAATGAAATAAATAGGTTGCCAAATTAATTTCTACCGTTGAAATTTATGATGCATTGTGTTTCTTTGTCACTTTTTTTATGGGAAATACTAATTGATATACAAATTTGTACCAAATCTCAATTATTAAAACTAACAATAGAATAATTAAATCAATTAAAAAAGGAACATTTGGCGGATTTGAATTTTTTTCACTATTGGAAGCAAAAACTATGTTTCACTAAATACCTATTATAACTTAGCAATTCAAAAAAAAAATACCTTAATGGGGTGTGATCTCTTGCACCTGAAATTGACTAGCAGAAACTTTATGTCGTGGAGACAAAAAAGTAGTCCAGTATTTTTTTATGAAAGAAATTTATAAATATTTATAAAATATATAATTTTACAATAAAAAGGGTGAAAACTCAACCATATATTATTACTTGACAAAAGATAAAAATTTATTTAGTCTTTGTCAAATAAAAAATATCAATTTAGTCTTCAATTATATATCAGTCATATTATTCATTTTAAAATAATTTTAGGGACATTTAGTCACTCTAAACATTAATTTGACTAATATTTGAGTTTTTAATGACTAAATTAGTAATTTTATTTCTCATAGAGCAAACGGGTCTCTATTTTTCGTAAATTTTTTTTGAGTAATTGCACTTAAAATTAAAACCAAAATATTTTAGCTATCGATAGTGTATATTTAGTGCTAGAAGAGACCGAAAACAATAACAAAGAATAAGTTAGTACTCTTTATACCCTCATTTAAAAAAATAATTAGTTCATGGGGGCAAATTCTTTTTTTATGGGGGCAAAATATATTTTTAGGTAGTCAGTTGGCGAGCTAAGAAACATGAAGGAGTTACAAAATTGCAAGAAGGAGATATCGAGTTCAAATCCCGAAAACTAACATTTCTCACCCTACTAACATTTGCCTATAAAAAAATAGTAATTACTACGTACGTATAGTCACTACAGTCACTCCTTCTAATAATCATTTGATATAATTTTAGAATAAGATTAAAGAGAAATAGAAAGTTGAGATCCAAATCCATAACTTAACTACTTCAATTATTAACTCTAATTTTTTTATTTTTTGCAGAAACTTTAATTTTTAGTTGAAGATTTAGTTTCAAGTTTTCAACAACTTGTTGAATGATAGAATGAATCTGCAAAAAATTAGAGCGTAGCTTGCACGGCTTCAACATACTATACTAGTATTAGTACTACTACTGGTTAGGTTGATCGAATCTCCATCCAAAGGCATGTGTGTGATGATTAAGCTGCACATGCATCTTTCTTGTTATTTAACGCAATAATAAAATAAACGTTACTTTTTGAGAATAAGAAATTACAAAATATGTGCAAATTGAAGCCGTGGTTTTGGACGGTGTGTGTCAGTGCCTACACAGCACTTCCCGCGGCTCCTCTATAAATTGATTTGAGACACGAATATTTTGATCTCTCTTTTGGCAATTTGCACTCCATCAAACAACAAACAAAAATCTCCCCTTTTTCTAGGTTAAAAATGATAAACTATTATTCTCTTGTTCAAATTTGTAACTTTCAAAACATTTGACTCCCCTTTCCTACTTAAACAAAGGAGTTTAGCATCTTAAACATCGGAGACATTATTGGATTAACTATTATTTGTCTGATTTTATTTTTATTCTTAGAATGTGGTTTTAGGCCTAACTCAACTCCACAAAACCGGTTTGTAAGGTGATAATTGTCCCTCCTTATAAACTCTTTTTTCAGGCCATATCACATCCGATGTGGGACTCTTAACACCCCCCTCACGCTCAGGAACAGACATCTGGAGCGTGACGAGTGGCCCAGGAATAGACATCTGGAGAATGACCCGAATCCCAATAATAGACATCTGGAGAATGATCCGGCAACACGTAGCCCAACAGATCGTGGATATGCTCTGATACCATCTTAGAATGTGGCATAACTCAACCCCACAAAACTGGCTTGTAAGGTGAGGATTGCACCTCCTTATAAACTCTTTTTCAGGTCATATCACATCTGATGTGAGACTCTTAACACTTATTTTATTCGTTAACATAGACTTGCACGCTTTGATTCAAATTCAATGATTCATCACCAACATAACATTAACTAGGACACACACCCGTGCTATGCACGAGGAGGTGATTAACAGTCTCACAGACGTAGTTCAGAAAAAAAAAATCAAAATTATATAACGGCGAGACATAAAATTATGCAAGAGGCAACAAAAGCCCTTGGTGGGATGAAGTCTAGGTGTTTCTAAAAGCTCCTGTGACTTTGTATGACATGTGTATGGTTGGCAAGAAATAATGTTTTATTTCGTGGAAAAATTGATACTCTAAAATATATTGAAAACACAATTAAATAATTCATGGTGAGTAAATTACTTGTAAAATAGGTAGGCTTCTAGATGTATCCATTCCGAATTGAATGTACAATCCACACGCTTTTGTGCGATGCAAAGGTTGTATCATAACAAATTGTTGTTTACTTAATTGTATGTAGAATTCACAATGGATAAGTATGAATTGTTGTAAATATGTATATGGTATGTGCAATGGAAAACTACAAAATTATATGGAGGAGTGACAACTATATTAGTGAGTTGGAAGGAATAAAAGTTTTAGTGGTCATTAGAAGGCACATATAGAATGAGAAATAAGTTAGATAAGGTTTTATTAAAATAGAGTTGTTAATTAGCTAAATCTACACTATATCTATACATCTAAACCACCTATGATTTTACCAATACCCTCATCCTATCTAAAAGACACCTCAAATCTTTGAGGGCAAAAATGTAAATTTATTTGTTCTTCTTACACTTTCTTTCCTCCTTTTTACTTTTCTCTTACACTATCTTTCTTACTTTTTTCTCTTTCTTCTTACATTCTCTTTCCTCCTTTTCACTCTTCTCAAACACTATCTTTCTTCATTTTTTTTCTTTTTACTTTACTTTTATTTTTCACATAAAAATTCTTCTATTTCTCTTATCATTTCACTTTAGTTTTTTTACCTAAATTTAAACAAATACTACAATACTAAAATTATCTTCTATTTTCTCTTCGAAATCTGTTTACACTCTTATTGATAATCTCCTATCTATATTTTTCTATCTACTATAATATACTAATCAACTAAAATAATCAATCGAAACTACGAGATAACTGCACTGATATACAAAAAATAAGGGATAACTGCAAAGATATATAAATAAACACGGGATAAATATTTGCCATTGATAATTAGAATTTTTTTTTGACGGAAAATAATTAAAATTTTTGAAGACTACTATAAACCTACTATCTAAAAAGACAATAAGGCTTAATTACTATTTAAACTTATTAATATTTAAAACAGATGTGACAAATATCTGTCATTAATACCTAGAAAATGACAAATAATTGTCACTGATATATAAAAAACACGGGATAACTGCACTGATATATAAAAAACAGAGCATTAACATTTTTCATTGATAATTAATTTTTTAAAAGATTACTATAAACCTACTATCTAAAAAACAAGAAGATTTAATGACTATTTAAACTACTGATTAAAATTTAATACACATATTTCTTATTGGTAATCTACTATCTCTCTTTTACTATCTACTATAAGATACTAATCAACTAAAATAATCAATTGACACTACGAGATAACTACATTGATCTATAAAAACACTGGATAATTGCGATAATATATAAAAAAACACGGATTAATATTTGTCATTGATAATTTTTGAAGACTAATATAAAATACAAACCTACTATCTGAAAAAAAGACTTAATGGTTGTTTAAACTACTATTTAATATAAAAACAAATATTTCTTATTTATAATTAATTACTATCTAACTTTTACAATCTACTTTTATATATATATATATATATATATATATATATATATATATATATATATATATATATATATATATATAAGCACAGATAACTACAAATGATAGATAAAAACACAGGATGAATATTTGTCATTGATAATTATAATTTTTGAGGACTACTATAAACCTACTATCTATAATTTTTGCTCACATTCTTACCTCTCAACCGAAAAACATGCAATGATTTAGTTCATAAAAACTTATTTGTGTATATTAGAGAAAATTTGAGCTATCTATCTCTATGGGTATCCACTGCATGTTGTCAATATAAATATTTTTATATTTTTGTACTTACGATATATTTATATATTCATTTATATAAAAAATATTTGTAGCATATTTTCTTAAAATAAATATTTGTAGCATATTTGTTGGACTTTTGTATCAACTTTACGTTAATGTTATAAGTGTGACAAAGAACACATTGTAGAGTCAATATTGGTTTTATATACTTATATTTTGCAAATGATGTTATAAGAATGACCTTTTCAAATCAACATTTCTATTTGAATATAATCATGTCACATAACACGATTAGCGTGCGGATGCGCACGGTAATCTACTAGTTGATATTTAAAATTTTACAAAAGTTCAATTTAGTCTCTAACATTTACAATATATTAACTTAGTCATTTTTATTTTACCAAAAAGGACTAAATTGGAACACAATAGTAAAAGTCGGAAGTTGTTGATACATTATAAATCTTAGAAACTAAGGCACTCTACCAAAAGTAAATCTTTGAAGTACATCACCACAAGGTATTGTACCTTAGGTGCTTAGTTGTTATTGACAATTTTCTTATATTTTCTTTGAAGTACATTACTACAAACATCTAAGTTACTGTACTTAAGTGTTTTTTTTTTAAGTAAAAGGACGAAGCGATGCAACGCTTAAGCAATTCCACAATTACTATTCTTGCATTTGTACATAATACGAACGGTTATTTGACTATTTCTATTTTTTATCATAACATCAATTGTAAATTTGTAATCAATGTTATCAGAACCGGACCGAGCCGGGAAGATCAACCAGGAACTGGATAGTCAGACCGTTGGTTCAACCCCAATTGAACGACAGGCTAATTGAAACGCTTGGAACTGGGTTTGACCGTCAATTGACCCGGGTTTAACCGCCCAAAATGTTTTTTTTATTTAAATTTTCTCCAAAATTTTAGACTTTGTTTATTTACTTATTTAATATTACTGATTGAACCGGGTGAACCGATCAAACCATGACTCGGAGATCTCGTCGGTTCCATCTCCGATTCGGTTTTAAAAACATTCTTTATAATAGTATCATCAATTGGTAGATGGGATTTTAATTTCATCTGTAAATTAAAAAGTAATTTCTCTCATTATGTGTGTACACATGGCACTAAATCTCATTTATTCTCACAAGTAGGCTGTATAAAAATAATTACCCACCCGAAAATCAGAAGAAACTGAGGCGAATAGACTCTTGCTGGTGGGTTAGTTGGACAGTCGGGTGTGCGAAGTGTTTTAAAACCCGACTCGGATCGGTCAGTCGAACCGGTCCGGCCGTGTGACTGGATTGAGTTGGAAAAATCAACTATATATGCAAAATGGAGAAAGGAAAGAATCGAACCCAATCACTTTGATAAAGCCACGTACAACCTTACCATTACACTACCTTTCTATTGGTAAAATATATTTTTGGTTCCTACAAAATTGAGGACTAATAATAAAAACGTGAAAATAAGATAATGACTAAAACATCAATTTCGTTAATGTAGGGACTAAACTGAGAAGGACCCAATTTTGTAAGGACCGAAAACACATTTAACCCATAAAAGTATATAATACATAAGTAAGTATAATAAATTTTTATGGGTTAATAGATTTATTTGATGTTCGAAGTTTTAGGAATTATAGTTAATGGCATTGTGGGATTATTAAATTTTTGGTGAATTTTTTGGGACTTTATAAATATGAAGTGTAATTTTGGGAAATTAAATTTCTGGTATATAAAATTTAAGGTGCGTCTAATATGGAGCCGTTGAAAAGGGTCCAAAGGTGGATCTATTGGTTTTTATGGGTTAATAGATGTATTTGATGTTCGAAGTTTTAGGAATTATAGTTAATGGCATTGTGGGATTATTAAATTTTTGGTGAATTTTTTTGGGACTTTATAAATATGAAGTGTAATTTTGGGAAATTAAATTTTACAGGTATAAAATTTCTGGGTGCGTCTAATATGGACCGTTGAAAAGGGTCCAAAGGTGGATCTATTGGTTTTTTACCAGATACTACAGGGTTTTTTTTTGTGGAACTTGTTTTGTAACTTTTGATATTTGCATAGAAAGCCCAATCAAATTTTTATTTAGGATTGTAGGGCTTGAGGTTCAAAGAGAATAAACACTACATGATTTTACTATTTTGAATTTATTCGTTTTTCGTCAGTTTTTATTAATTTTTTTTTATCAATGTAACTTGTAATTTAATTATCCATATTTAATGAATTTACTATTCACCATTCCGTTTTCTTTCTTTCAACGCTATGTTTTACGTTTTTGCCACGTTTTAGCCAAATAATAACTAAATAATAACAAACGACTATGAAATATTTAATGTGGTTTTTAGGCTAATGTTGTTAATGTCTTTGATTAACGAAAAAATTTAATTAACCCCATCAATTAATAAATGCATGTTGGTAATAAGTCTTTATGTTTTATCAAACGACTGAAATATATTTACACATTTTAGGGGTCAAAACATAAATTGCATAACACAAACTTGCGAAGCGTGTTGACCGGCTATAGCAGGTCATTTCTTCGAGTCCACAGTTGGACCCGGACAATATTAGATGCTCCCAAAATTTATAGGTCCTGAAAATTTGGAAATTTTTTGATCAAGACCGGGTCATAATCATGTGGTTCAATTGTCGACCTCTTTGTCCAACTATTGACCCAATGATCTAGTACATTCACCGAGTTGATCACCGGTTCAGAGTTTTAAAATATTGGGTGTTAAAATACAAATGAGGATCCCCTCCAGTCACCTCTCTCTATCTCTCTCTTCTTGTATTTTTTTAATTTTTTTTAAAACAAAATAATTTAAGGGTTGAGATTGGGTATTATAGAGATCCAATAGAGAGAATTACACTGATTGGAGTGATCGGAGCGAGGGTTTTTTTTTGTACCCCCACCTTTCCCCTCATACCCCCACCCACCCTGTGAAAACACGAAAATACCCCTGCGTTTTTACAAAATCATAATTTCTTCACATTATTGGTCATACCTACGATTGACCACCAGCCACTCGCATATACGCCACAGAAACGTATATACGATTGCCTTGAAATTCCACTCGCATATACCCCGCCACCAACCTATGTACGATCCACATTTTTTTACCCATCGTATTTACCCCTTTCCAGGCGTATATACGATTAGCCAGATTTCAGCCACTCGCATATACACCCTACAGACCATATATACGACGCGTTAAAGAGTAAGCATCGTATATACCCCCCATGTTTATGTAAATACGATGAGCAAATTTTTTTTTCTGATTGTTTTTTTTCCTTTGCTTGCAGTGTCCGGTAGGCAGAGAGGGAGATGGGAGGTATCTCCTATCAGAGAGAGAGAGAGTCATCTACCGCTCCGAGTACCGGACTCGAGGCATAATCACCCATGCTTTGGCGAGGAGACAGGATAGGAGACAGGCTGACCCAGCTGAGTATCAGCAACCCCAGCCACCCCGGTATGATGTGCAGCCAGCTGAGCACCATCATCACCCAACTCAGTATCAGGATGCTGGAGATTTCTATTATGGGGATTTCTTACAGCAGAGTCAGCACGAGGATTGGTATCGGGGAGGGAGATTGTGAATGCTTGTAGGGAGGGGATTCGTGATGGCGAGATCACGCGTGGCAGTCGGGCGTATCAGACACTCCATAGGCTGGTGGGGATGGCAGCACCGGATGACATTTTTGGGGAACTTAGACGACGGGGACGAGGACGAGGGCGACGAGGAGCGCGTTAGGGATTTTTTTTATCACTTTTTTGATGTATTTGATGTTGACACTTTATTATTACTTTTTTTCGAGTGTTTTATTTTACGAGTTTCCATAAATTTTTGATTTCATTGATTCGATAAAACAAAGTTACACAAGCGATAAAACATAAACAACTAGAATAAAATAGATAGATAAAAAGAAAATACAATAGAAACTACTGAGCTGGTGGAGTTAATCGACGAATGATCTCAACGACGGTCCTTCTGGTTTTGATGTACAGATGAATGTAACTCTTCCATTTAAACATAATATGATTGGACATCATCTGTCGGAGGTCATCCTCGTTATTGACATCCACGGCAGACCAGTAAAGACCTCCATCAGTCCATTCCGGTTTCCGATAAATGATACGAATTATCTCTCATGCTCGTTGCTCTCTCGTTGAACCATCCGCAGTAGTTTCGCTTAGAGCGACAAATAATATGCAGTGTTTCAACCTACACGATAAAACATCTCTCCCAACGAAACATATACCATCATCTTGCAAGATGATGCCCTGACGATCAGCAAACCCCATATTAAAATGAACTAGAGTGAGGGAAGAAGGCTCGTAGTATGACATTAGCGAAGCCTGCATCATCTTGACTTGTATTGTGTGAGAGAAGAAAGTTGAATTTTTTGTGTGAAAATAGTGATGGTGGGAGTGGGTATTTATAGTTGAGGTAAAAGATTATCAACCGTTGATTTTTTCGTGCAATCCACACCGTTGATCAACTTTGAAAGTGAAATCATTACCGTTGAAATTTTTTTTACTGCAAAAAAAAAATACAAATTTCAAACCCATCGTATATATGTCATTTGGGACATATATACGATGTGTATTTTTACCACATCAGATATATGCTCTTTAAGAGGTATATACGATTGGCCGTGTAATATGCAATCGTATATACTTCTTAAGGGTAAAAATGCCCTTTGTAATCTATTTTTTTAAAAAATAGATTACAAAGGGCATTTTGGGGTTTTCAAATTTGGTGGGGCTATATGGGGATTGGGTGGGGGTACAAAAAAAAAAACCCTTGGAGGGATCCTGGTCCGTTAAAATACCCATATGAATATGAATCCAACCGCAAAAACAATAGAACTACTCTGATTAACAACCACTTTCACAACTCTCAAGGTGCATTGATAATCCAACATTTGAAGGGAAAAAAACCATACAAAACCAAAAAAAATAATTATTTTCCTAAACAACCCACCTTTTAGATTAAATACCAAACTAAGCCACTTTTTTTTTTCTTTGGTGAACTCGCCCCCCCCCCACCACCCCTAGTTCACCAAAGAAATTTTGCAATTTTTAAAATCCTTCCTTTGATGAACTCGCCCCCCCCCTAGTTCATCAAAGGGTTTTTTAATTTTTTGATTTTCTTGTATTTAATTTAATTAAAATCTAAATTAATTTAATTTAATTACAATAATTAATTTAAATAATTAGAATAATTATTTATAAAATAATTGGGGTAAAGAATGAAGATATTAAAAATTGCAAAGAAAATCTAGGCCGTTAAACGATTATTTCGGTAAGATGTAGACCATTAATTAAAACCTTGAATTTAATAAGTCATAAAAATACAACTTCTTTGCTATGAAATACAACTTGTCAAACTAATAATACATTAAAGTATTAACGAAGAAGATGAGACCAGCCCACCACACCGCCTAGGACGGGGATTACGTTGTGGACGTTGGCGCCGTTGTGGTTGTTCGGGTTCTTCCTCGCCGTGACAGGGGAGGTGGGTCCGAAAATAATTGGGGTTGGGGCTCATGGGCATGTTGGTATTGATAATATTCGGGCACCGATGAAAAACTTGCACAGCGCCGGCTCGGGGAGGTGGGTATTGATAATATTGGGCGGTGATGAAGAAGAAGCTAGCAGCACGGCTCGAGAGGGGGTGGGTATTGATAATATTGTGGCAATCGATGAAGAACTAGCACCGCGCCCTCTCTTGAAGTTCACGAGCATAAATCGCAGACTCCGGTGTCTGCGCGGCGAAACCAAACAGAGAGTCGAACATATCGGTGTCTTTGAGATGTTGGTGTGTGTGAGATAGAGTGGCGGTGGGCACATATTCTTCTCGTCTCACACGCTGCTTGGTTCCAGCCTTCGATTTGTGCTTGACGCCGATAACGACACTGCTACGCTCTCGACGTTCGATTTGAGTTCTTGGGAGAGTGGTGGTTGTTCTTCATCCGATTCTTCCACATCACCCACAACACCAAAGAACACGAGGATCCCTTAGTTGTTGGTCGGCGTAAATGTATGGCCGAGAATTTTTGAAAAACCAAATAGCATGTATCTATCGATCGCTTTGGTGTTCCATAGCGGGATGACCGACAACACACCGATTTTCTCTCTATCATTCCAACGATCGATCCAATGAGTGTGATATCGAGTCCAATCGGTGTCATCGTCATCCCCGCATGGTGATTCCGCGGCAAAGCGAGTCAAATCCGTGGTTGGGCCGGTATCTCTTGCGTAAGTCGGTATTGCAATTTAACCCTATCTGCGTGGTGCCATTCCACCATATGGAAACACACCATAGCCGTGTTTGTAATCCATATGGCCGAGCCCTCATATCGTCACCGGAAGGTTGAAATCCTCATAAGGCAACCACTTAAAATCCTCACCATCATGTGATCGATCCTTGTTCTGCATGCGAAACAAGGTCTCTTGGACATCCGGTGTGATTAAGTGGTGGTGTTGCCCATCTAGTAAATAAAGGAACTAAGTTAACATAAAAATCAAATGTAATTGTTAGTATTTTTAAAAAAAGTGTCAAATTTTTACCTCTCGCTAGTGGCCAATCATATGAAAGTGTGCAAGACGGTGCTAGGAAAGGCATGTGGTACTGCACTCCAAGATCAGAACAAAAGAGTACATCCACCCATAGCCTTTCCGTGCGTTGTAGATGTCGTACACAACATCCTAGATATAAGTTTGTCAAACATGTCGACCCAACTAAATTTGGATATTTTGTCGAAATTTATCAAGGGAGTAGGTATTTCATGTCGACTCTGTTTGATGTTTTGTCCGGGAGTATGTACCCCCCGATCAAAAGCAACAATCAAGCCCTACAATATTGTTTAAGAACTGTCATGGAAGCCCCCTGTGGAACCTCCATAAATTCACGACGTAGCCAACTCAACGAGAGACAAGGCCATCTTTTCCATTAGGTGGGACAACTTTACCCAAATATCGTTCGCATAGTTCAGGCCAAGTTTTTGAGGTATTGCCAGTAATGGCATCTCCGTCAACAGAAAGCCCCAACTGCAATTGGACGTCTTGGAGAGTTATTGTGCACTCCCCTACTGGAAGATGAAACGTGTGTGTTTCTGGTCTCCAGCGTTCGATCATTGCTGCCACCAAGGCTGGTTGGATTTTGAACGAGCCAATTGAAAGAATTTTACCAAACCCAGCTCTTTCTATCAAAGGTAGTATTTTTGAACGAGCCAATTAAATTTCCTATGCTTGTATTTTTGCAATTTGTGTTTTTCCTTTTTGTTCTTATCGAATATTAAATTTTGTTCCACTTATTAATATCTTAATTATATACCGTATTTTTTACAGTAATTATTTTATAAATAATTTTATTAATTATTCTAATTATTTAAATTAATTTTTGTAATTAAATTAAATTAATTTAGATTTTAATAAAATAAAATACAAGAAAATCAAAAATTAAAAACCATGTGGAGAACTAGGGGTGGGGCGAGTTCACCAAAGAAAAAAAAAGTGGCTTAGTTTGGTATTTAATCTAAAAGGTGGGTTGTTTAGGAAAATAATTATTTTTTTTGGTTTTGTTTGGTTTTTTTGCCACATTTAAACTTAATTAATTTATTTTCCAAACTTTCCAATACTCTTTATTAAGCTTTTAAACTTCAGAGTTGTATTTCTTCACTCTCTCATCTCACACACCATTTCTGTTCTTGCATGTTCTCCTCTCCGCCGATTCTGCTTTTTAATCGCCATTCTCGCCTCACCTGTCTTCTTCTCCATTTATTTGCCAATGCCTCTCGAATCCCTCTCAAATCAACAACACATTCTCTCTCTCAAAACCTACTCTCAACATCTCTTCTTCTTCTTTTTCACATTCATCTTCCCCCAGCCTCTCTCAACCTCCCACCATGAATCCAAACATCCTCCACCATATCGTTTTTGTCCCTCAGTTTCTCACCACCTCCCTTCACCCAAGCCTCTTCCTCTTCCTCTCACTCTCACTCATTGTTTTTAGGTCTGCATGTCGCCGATTACCACCTTTCTACCACTTTTATATATTTTTCTTTCATTTTTTCTCAGATCTAGTTTCTTCCAGCGAGATCTACATTCTCTTCTCTTCTGTATTTTCCTATTGAGTTTTAAGAGCAATATTTCATTTTCTGGAAAAAAACCAGTGGTGTGAGGTAGAGATGAAAGGACTTAGGAGAAGAGGAAAGGGCGGTGGGGTTGGGATATTTGGATCTGTGGAAAAAACCAAAGGTTTGGGGTAGAGATGAATTGAATGGATTCAATACGATGAGGAAGCACGTGAGATTGGGAGAGTGAGAGAGAGCAAAGCATGATGGATGGTCAAAGACAAGGGTTTTTTTACAAGAAGGACAAGGAGTTTCGATAGTTTCTATTTGCATTTGATATTTGATTTAATCACAAGATTGCCACTGTAAAGGCACAAGCACATATGTGTGGTTTGCCATGCCATGCCATTCATATATTGGGGAATGGATCGCCTAACGTTTATGCTGAACCGCAGCTACCGCAGCCTTCCTTGTTTTAAGCCGTTAGATCAAATCTGGTGCAGAAAAATACACCACGTGGCACCTTTTTTATTTTTCTAAAATTAAACACTGACGCGCGACGTGTGAAATCGCGAAAGAACGCCGCCCATTGGCTTGCTTTGCGCTGCCGCGCCTTCCACAACTACTCAAACGCTAAAATGTCACTCTTCTCTCGCTCTATTTCGATGCTGCCTTGCCAACGCTGTCCCTGCTATGTTACGACAGTGCCTTGCCTTCCGCCATTGCTCTCCTTATCTTCTAGTTGGATTTCAATTTCTTCCTCTCTATATTATAGTTTAGGGTTTAATTCTTTCTTTGTCTTTCTCATTTCTTGGTTGTGTTCTTAATTCTTTTTGGAGTTTAGGAGGGAACCCGATAAATCTTTGCTCTGTGCAGAAATTAAAGGAAGCATAAATCCCAAAGCCTTTGATTTAGTGCTCTATATGGGGAAAAAAATTTTAACCATTGAGTTCAGGAAGAAAGGTGTTTGAGTATCAAATTCAAGCGGTGAGAGGCGAAGCAGGCGGCGGAGGCGGCGATGGCGATAGGCGACGGCAGAATCATGGCGAGAGCAGATGAGCAAATGTGGCGGCGACGTACAAATGTGGAATTTGTTTTTAGAACAGAGTAGAAGAAAAAAAAAAAAGACATGTGGCATGTCATACATGGTGTGATTTATCCAACAGCTGACAAGAATGGAACTGCACAATGCAGTTCCCGTGCAAACTTCAGACAATCCGTTCCCCATATATTGTATTACGCAGCAATTAAACACTCGATACACCGCTTGACATACTTGAAAGCCGTGTCTCACATACATGCAATTAGTAAACAGTAAGTAAGATTTGCCGCTCAAATCGACTCATAAAGTCGATAGTGTAATTATAAAGAGGGATATTTAAGAGAAATGTCAGCATCATATTCTCTAACACACTCTTTTCGACACATTTGACCAAAATTTACATAAGTATTACCAAATTTATTTGGAATATATCTGAGGAATGACATGGTAGTATCTCAAGCTACGATGGAAGATATCTGTACTGGCCATCTGCAAGCATCCTAACACTCAAGTTAGTTGAGAATCACGACCAATGTATCGCGATGTGTCAAAGCAAACATTATTCGTCATTGTGATTGGCTTATATGGCTGTCAGGTAAGACTTTACATGGAGGCCATGTAAATTTGGGATAACATGCTATGATCATGGCTAATTAGCCCATAAGCTAGGCAAGATCTAGGTACAGAAGAAAATTTTCCCTCATTGGACACCCCCCAACTACTCATTAGACATTCCTAACCCTTAAATATTCCAAAAATACTCTCTATGAAAAATCCCCTCACGCTCAGTATTTTAACCTGCTTGAAAGACGGCCGTCCGAATCAGGCTTGACTTGGTTCTACCGAACCATGCTTTTTGCTAAAAAAAAATTTGCAGTCACACAACACCAACAACAACACCCCTGGCGGCACTCTCCTTCTCGTCTCCTTCATTGAACATCTGCTACAAATTCAATTCTTTCCCTAATTGAATAATAAATGTTATATGACAAGAGAAGAGGAGTAATTGAAGAGCAGAGGTATGAAATTCACCATAGAGGAAAGGAGTCTCAAAAAACAAATAATCACACAAAGCTTGCCCATCTCTTTGCATCTCGGACAAAGAAATCCCTTACACAACGAATATAGCTTCTTAATGGATGAGTTGGTTGATTTAGTCCATTCAGCAATCACCAACTTTATGAATCTTTGAAAAATTAACAAGGATGTAAATGGAAAATTCAAGTGGAAATAATAAAAGGAGTTAAAAGAGGTAGTTTCGTAAGCTTCATTGGATTATCCCCATTTTGCTGCAATGCCACGCGTCATGAACGTGAGGAGACTCTGCAAAACAGCTTCATAAGAACACTTGCATACATAAATAATGGTTCGGCCGGCCGTGTTTCGAATTGGTTCGGCCGACCGTATTTCGAACCTAATAAAAAATAGTTTTAGGAGGAGTGTTTCTAAAAATAACACATTCGATGCAAATGAAATCCGAATCGATTCGACTAAGTGTCACACACTAATCAGTATTTAATATTTAAAAAATATATAAAATCCAATTTTCAGTAAGGGTTTTTGATCTTTTCACCCCATAAAAAAGTGTCTAGTAAGTAGAGGGGGTTGGAAGAAGCATGGACAAAAAAAACATGTCAGACCAGGTGACATCGATGCTCTACCGTCTAAATTATCAAATTTTTGACAAAATAAAGATTAAAGTATCAATTTGTTTTGTTCCCCATCATAAAGAATCTCACCTCCCAGTCAAAATCAATCAAGTTTTAAATATTTTTGATTCACACTAGATGTATACCCGTGAATACGCACGGGTAACATCATATTTTTAGTTTAAATATACTTAGACGAAATTCAATTAGAATAAATCTTTTAATTTATTAAGAAATGAAGTATAACAACTTTATAATATTTTTTTTTTGTTTTGACATTTTTGATGTCACCAAATACATTTTATTAGTAATAAAGTTATATTAACAACATGTAATATTTTCCTTGTGTCAAAAAAAAAATGTAATATTTTCCTGTTGTATCTCAAATACAGAATATAAAATAATTATTTTGACAATGTGTAACGTTCCACCATAAAAAATTAATAGTAATGAAATTGTGGCAACAAAATGGAATGTTCACCTGTTGAACCTAAAAAATAAACAAAAACTATTTTTTGACAATATCTTGTACTTTCACGTCTCAAGAAAAATTCAATTTATAAGAAATAAATGTTGGAATCTTGATTGATTAATGGTGGTGTTTTGTTACAGTGAAAATTGAGAGAGAGTTGAGATTGAGAGAGAAAACGAGAGGAGGGAAAGTTGTTATTTTCTCTTTATTCATCAGACAACCGATTTTTGATTACAAACTTGGTATTTATTACCAAGTTGCCACCCGGCGCCAAAGTGCTAGCAATTGTGCGCCACACCTTGTATTTCCTACACACCTCCTTATACAATTTTCAAATACAACACTAAACTAACTACATCACTTATGGTTTGAATTACAATTACATCACACCCCCTTAATTCAAATCATCTAAGCTACACATGCCAATTATATTCTTCATTTCTTCAAGCTTCCTTGGCTTCAATGGTTTAGTGAGCATGTCTGCAGCTTGCTCTGCAGATTTGCAATGCTCTATCTTCAATTTCTCCTTGTTGACTTGATCACGAAGGAAGTGATACTTGATTTCAATGTGTTTGCTTCGTCCATGAGCTATGGGATGCTTTGCCAAATCAATTGCAGATTTGTTATCTACCTTTAGAACCATAAGACTGTCATTCTTCATCTTTAATTCACTTAACAGCATGTCAAGCCACATAGCTTGACTTGCTCCAAGAGTCGCGATATGTATTCACTTTCACACTGATAGAGCCACAACATTCTCGCTTTTTGAACACCATGATATAGGAGCTTTATCAAGCATGAATATGTAACTCAAGTGCTTTTCCCGTCTTCATATCACCACTCCAATCGAAGATCGGTGAATCCAATTATTTCAATATCGGACATTCTGCTTGTTGCGGAAACAGACTTCCACGATCTAGGGTCCTCTTATGTATCTCGAAATTCTCTTTGCAAAGAATTAGGTGAGTTTTGTTTGGTTTCTCCATGAATCTACTCACCACTCCTACACTATAGGCTATATCGGTCTTGAGTTACACAAGTATCTCAATGAACCAATTACTCGCCTATATAGTGTATCTTCACAACTAGTTTATCGAGTCATCATTTGTCAATTTTCCACCGTTCTGCTTGGTGTTGTAGCAGGGTTGCATTCCATCATGTTAAATTTCTTCAAGATATCGCTTGCATATTTCTTTTGATGAAGGAATATGCCATTTTTGAATGTCACAAACTCCATTCCTAGGAAGTATGCAAGCTCGCCATATATCGGACATTTCAAATTCACTCATTAGCTTTTCCTTGAAGACTTTGATCTCTTGTTCACTTTCACCAAAGACACAAGGAGATCATCTACATACAAACAAATTATGATAACACCACCGTGTATTGTCCTTCCTTAGTACACTCCATGTTCTCATCATGCATTTTTCAAACTTTAGTTGTTGAAGGAAATCATCAATTCTCTTGTTCCAAGCACGAGGTGCTTGCTTTAAACCATATAGGGCCTTGTTCACTTTCATTACCCTATCTTCCTTTCCCTTCAATTCAAACCCAGGTGCCTGCTTTATATACACCTCTTCCTCCAATGGACCATTGAGGAATGCGGATTTCACATCAAGTTGGCTCATTTTCCACTTCTTCCTGCTAGCAATTGCAACTATCAGTCTAATAGTTTCAATTCTAGCTACTGGAGCATATATCTCATTATAGTCTAAGCCTGGTTTCTGCAGAAAACCTTTTGCCACCAGCCTGGCCTTATATTTTGCAACCTCTCCATTTGGCTTCATCTTAGTCTTGTAAACCCATTTCACTTCAATAGCCTTCTTGTCACTTGGTAACTTCATCATTTCCCAAGTCCTGTTTTTCTGAATTGCCTGAAGTTCTTCTTCCATAGCTTTCTTCCAATGAGGATTAGCTAATGCTTCATGTAGTGAAATTGGTTCTGCTTCTGCAAGGAGAACAAGCTGCAAAAGTTCACCATATGTGTTTATGGCAGTATCAGGAAATACCTCATAGTCTTGAAGTCTACTAGGCATATTCCTTTGTCTCTGTGGTCTTCTAGATGGTTCACCAACATTGTCATCATTCAATTCTGCGGTTCTCTACATTGTTTGGAGCATCATTCTCTGCATTCAACTCAACTGTCACAGTCTCAGTCTCTTTCTCTCTTGCATTACTCCAGTCCCATTCCTTTGTCTCATCTATTACAACATCATTGCTGATCACTATCTTCTTGTTTAAAGGATCATAAAGCTTGTAGGCACCTGTGCTATGATAGCCAACAAATATCATAGCTTGTGACCTGGAATCAAGCTTTCTTCTATTCTGTTCAGGCACATGTCTATAAGCTAGTGATCCAAATACCTTGAAGTGTTTCACACTTGGCTTAGATTCACACCATGCTTCCTCCGGTGTAGTGTCTTCTCGGTCTCTTTGTAGGACTTCTATTTAAAATGTGAGCTGCAGTAGCAACACTCTCTGCCCAGAATTCATTTGGTAAGTGCTTCTCTCTCAACATGCATCTTACCATGTTTAGTATGGTTCTATTCCTTCTTTCTGCAGTTCCATTATGCTGAGGTGTGTATGGAGCTATCACCTCATGTACAATCCCTTCATCTTTGCAAAACTTCTCAAATTCAAGTGAAGTATATTCACCTCCCCATCGATTCTCAATTGTTTGATAGGCACACCACACTGCTTTTCTTTTCTAATAACAGTTTGAATTCTTTAAATGTTGCAAACACATCACTTTTTCTTTGCAACAAGTAAATCCACATTCTCTTAGTAAAATCATCAATAAAGGAAACAAAATACAAGTTACCTCCATGAGATTTGACTTCAAAGGGTCCACACACATCTGAGTGAATTACTTCAAGTTTTGCCTTAGCTCTTGTTGAGATTTACGAATTGTATGATTTCTGGCCGCTTCCCTTCACACACACCTCGCTACATATCTGACTTGGCATTTCAATTGGAGGTAGTCCTTTAACCATCTTCTTTCTCTCCAAATTCTTCAAGCTATTGAAGTTCAGATGCCCCATTCTTCTATGCCATTTCCAAGCCTCTTCACTAGTCTGTGCAGACAGACATTTCTGTTCAAACATATTGGCACCTACTTTGAAGGTCCTGTTCTTTGAAGCAGGAGCCTTCAAGACAGATGTTCCTTCCTTGTCTGCTACTACCATGAATCCATCACTCATGTTCATTGAGTAGCCTTTCTCAAGTAATTGCCCCAAGCTAAGCAAATTACTCTTCATTTGAGGTACATACAGCACATCACTCACCAGTATCTTCTTACCATCTTCTCTCCTTATAGCTACCTTGCCAATTCCTTCTGCCATCACAGCTCTACCATCACCAAACCTTATCCTTCTCTTCACAGTTTCATCAAGTTCACAAAACCAGTCTTTGTGACCACCATATGATTGGAAATAACACTGTATCTAGATACCACCACTCCTCTTCACTGTTTCTTTATTTTTGATCGCCATTACCAACACTTCATCACTGTTATATCATCAATGATGGCCATAAGCATCATCTTTGCTTTCTTCATCGTCACACGTGCTAGCCAGTGTGCTTCTTTCATTCTTCTTCCTAGGTACCTTAGGATTCTCACACTCATCTGCATAGTGGCCCCATTTCTGACAATTATAACATTGGATTTCATCCTTGGATTTCTTCTTCTTCTTTCCAGAGTTATCACCACCTTTCTTCTGAGTTCCATTCTTTGAATCTCCTCCCTCATTCTTGTTATTATTCCATCTCCCTTTTCCCTTCTTATTCTTCCAAGATTCACCTCCACTATTTCCTTTCTTTTGTGATTGAGCATACAGTGCTCTGTCACCTTCTTTATCTTCTTTCTTGGCAATTTCTCTACTCTTTAGTTTAATTTCATGTGCTTCTAAGGATCCTATTAATTGCTCCAATTTCAAACTATCTAGATCCTTAGATTGTTCTATTGCCGAGACTACACCATCAAAGCTAGGAGTAACACCAGTAAGAATTTTTTCTACTTTCATTGCATCACTTACAAATTTCACCACAAACTACGCATTTGATTTGTTAGTGATACTAACCTCGCTTACAAATTGTGCTATGGTTTCGCTTGCTTCCATCTTCAACAAACCCAATTGACAACGCAATGACATCAACTTCATCTTCTTCGCTTGCTTATCACCGAGTAAGTAGTTGCTAATACGCCCCACGCCTCTTTCGCGGTTTCAGATTCAATTATCTTCTCCAAAACATTCGCATCAACACATTGATGAATCAAGAAAATTGCTTTGTCATCTTTCTTGGATTGTTCACGAAAAGGTTGTTCGTTGTGCTTCCGTGGGAGCCACCCCCAATGGTGTCACGCCATCTCTCGATTACTTCAAGCACACCTTGATACCGAAGACTACCTTCATCCGAGCCGCCCATCGCTCAGTAGTTGCTTCTTCCGTCGAACACCGTAGCTTCGCCGAAATTGCCCGTTGTTCGTGTTTCCTGCGTGGCGCGCCATAACCTCCGCCCTGAACCGCTTGCTCTGATACCAATTGTTGGAATCTTGATTGATTAATGGTGGTGTTTTGTTACAGTGAAAATTGAGAGAGAGTTGAGATTGAGAGAGAAAACGAGAGGAGGGAAAAGTTGTTATTTTCTCATTATTCATCAGACAACCGATTTTTGATTACAAACTTGGTATTTATTACCAAGTTGCCACCCGCGCCAAAGTGCTAGCAATTGTGCGCCACACCTTGTATTTCCTACACACCTCCTTATACAATTTTCAAATACAACACTAAACTAACTACATCACTTATGGTTTGAATTACAATTACATCAATAAAGACATTCAAGAAAACAAACATAAAAAAAATTATATTTACAACGTGTTATATTTCCCCGTAAGAAATCAAAAATAATAAAATTGTATCAGCAATTGTAATGTTTACCTGTTAAGAATATAAAAAAAAGATAAAATAATATTTATAAATAGATAGTGTAGGATTAGTGTTTTGATTAAATAGTTAGTAGATAATTAAAAAATGAATTGTGAAGAGAGAGAGAGAGAGAGAGAGAGATTAAAGGTGGGAGAGATAGAGTGCAAATTGAGAAAGATAATTAAGAGTGTGAGAGAGGTAACAAAGTCGGTTTTAAATGTAAGATTAAAAAATTTAAGAAATGATTTGAGAAAGTGGAACCTACAAAAATAAAAAATAAAAGAGATAAAATAACTATGAATTTCCAAAGTTCCCTCAAAAAAAAGAGAAAAATAAGTGGGCAATTGTTAGTTTGATTAGTTATTTATTTTCTTAGATAGATATTTTGGACATGGGTAGTTTGGTATTTTTGGTATTGGTTGAGTTGATTAAATAGAAGATACTTGATAGTTGAAAAAAAAGATAGTTGATGATTAATATTTTGTTTAATTGATAGATCAAAAAATGAAATGTGGAGAGAGAGAGAGAGAGAGAGAGAGAGGTGGGAGAGGTAGATAGAAAATTGAGAAAGATAAGACTGAGAGAGAAGTAAAAAAACAGATTTTAAATGTGAGATAAAAAATTTAAGAGATGATGGAGAAAGTGGGATCCACAAAAAATAGAGAGAATAATTATAAATTTACAAATTTACCCTTAAAAAAGTAAAATGTTAAATGGGCAATTTGTTAATTTCATCGGTCATTTCTTTTCTTAGAGCACTTTAATTTAACGCAAGACAACTAGAAAGTTTCTTATAGTTAGTTTACCCATTTTCTTCTTTTCACCGCTATAGTTTATCTAAGTGGCATCAAGTAAACTAAAATTTTAGTTGCTGCTAGTGAAATAACACGCCCACAAGATGGGTGAACTAACAATAAAAAAGAATTCTTTCTCTCTCATCAACTAGTAAAAAATATAAATAAGTGGGGTCAGGTTCGGTTCCTTATAAATAACTCCTATTGGAGCAAAAACCACTTGAGTCAACTAAAAATTGCTTAAATCCTACATGGCTGTTTGGATCCACAAAAATCACTTTAATTTACCCATTTAATTTACCCCCATTAATGATGCTCTTAGACAAGCATTGTTTTCATAAAATCAGGTCTCTCAGTATTCAAAAATAACGCGTTAGATTTGCATAGCATTTCTAATAACTTACTAGATTGGTCACATCAATATGATTTCGGAGGAGATGATTTTGAGCCAATATGGGGGTCAAGACTCAAGACAACACAAAAATCTTTTCTATCCAAGCATTGAAGGAAATTAATTATGTTTCGCAACAAAACTGTAGTTAGTATCATCTTGAGATTATCTCAATGGAGATGATTTCAACTAAATATGGGGGTGGGTGACATTACCTCACCCTTTTCCATCAACAATAGAAAACAACATTATAATAATAATAATAATAATAATAATAATAATAATAATAATAATAATAATAATAATAATAATAATAATAATAATAATAATAATAATAATAATAAGTCCTACACAACTTCAATTGTAAATTCAACACAATCTCAATTTCAATGGTATCCCTATCCTACACACAACCATTTAATTCCTAACTCAATTTCAATTTAACCCCTAACTTAATTTCAATTTCAATTGAAATCTAAACTGAATTCAACCTAAACATCAACAATATTTCAATTTCAAACTAAACATCAACATAAATAATATCTAGCAATGTTTTGTCCGTAATCCTACACAATTTTAACCTAACCAAATTGAAATGAAAGTTTGGACACTTATTTGAGTGAAAGCAAAATGAAGAGGAGAAACCGAAATGAGAGAGGGAGCATCGCTGGAGAGAGGGAGAGAGAAAGAGAGAGACGGTGGCAACGATATCCAAAAATGGGTGAACCTTCAAAACACAATGATAAAAAATTAAAGCTCCTTTCGAGGGGAGAGCGCCTCCTTTAAGAAAATAAAAACTACACTAAACATTTTTTTCATTGATTTCATGATCTCATTCAAATGAGTGAGAGTACATATATAGGTGCTAGAAAATGGCGACTCACCCCACTAAAGAACCTTCTAGATTAACTAACAAAAAGACAAATAAATGAATATAAAAAGGTGACTCATAAGGGATAAAATGGTGACTCATATGCTTCTAGATGCTTCTTATTATGTCACATAATCTCTTAGGTATTTGGGCTTGGTCCTCTTGGGTTGGGTCATTACAAACGGAGAGGCGACGACGTGGTGGTGGTCGATTAAAGGTAATCACATCAAAGGGTGGGGGAGAAGATGGAAGAGAATATATAATAAGAGGAAAAAGAGAAAACAAAAGTGAGGGGGTTCTGTGAAAAATTTGGGCTTTGTTGAACGTAACCGACATGCATGGTCGTTGGTGATTAAGTGAAAAGGATCTGTAAAAAGAAACCAAATGTAAAAACCTAGCGATATGCTAGTTTCTCACACGCTACTTCGTTAACTTTTTCCATTTTAAATTGAAACGATTTCTCTTTTGTTATTACAGGAATTTGTATGCCTATTTGACTAATGTAACATGTCGATTGACGGTTGTGAAATTTGCTTGCTCATCCTCGTATCTACCACCGCCAGAAAACAAAATTGTTATGTTTTTTCTTTCTACTATGGCTCCTAAGGTTATAAAGTATGAATGAGAAACGTAAGAAAAAAAACTTGAAGAGTTAACTCAATCTCAAGTAGGAGTCTCATTTTTAAGATTTGAACAGGACCTCCAAGGAGGATAAATTGGTTTAAAAAAAACAAGTGGAACAAGTTTATAGAAGGAGTATATAAATTTTATAAGATTAATTTATTTTGAGTCTAACACATAAAATTCCACATTAAAATGAACATACATAAACATAAAGGATTAATTACAAGTGTAAAATATTTTATAAGATTCCAATTTTCCTTTTACTGCTTGAACATCTAAGTCTAAGATAATATATATGTTGCTCCAACATAAGCCAGATGCGAGTAACCTTACCTTAAACTAGTCTTCTTATTCTGGGGCTTGTAGATTGGTGCCATGCGTTCTTGAAACTACATATATTCTTATTCTTATTTTACATCTTAGGAGGTGGTCGAAATGGCATTCCTTTGTTGTGATGCTTTATGTGTGGTACACCTGGAATGATGATGGGCGACGGTCCACCACCAGAACTCAGGGAGGGGGGCGAGGGCGCACCACCGGATTGTGGAGGTTTGGGGGGATCACTGAGTGGTGGTGGCTTGTAACTGATCAGTTCATTGGGCGTGGCAGGCTCTAGCGCTCGAGACACAGAATTCTCCACAATGGTGATCATCATAACTGCAAGAAACACAATCAGCACTGAAAAATAAGACATCTTTCCAGCCTTTTTTATTTGTGAGAAGAAGCATCACACCAATATATAGATGATCTACTTTAACTAATTTATTATACGCGCTTTTGCTAGGAAGCTCTAATAAATTTGGGTGGTTAGAAGACCAATTATTTAACAAAGTCAGAGAAGAAAAAGTTGTTCCGGTGTAAGGAATCCCTTTTTTTCTTCGTTTGACCATCTTTAAGTTACATGAGAAAATACCAATTTTTTAAAATGATTTTGTCTTGGCGCTTAGAAAATTCACACAGGTCCTATGCTCGTTTGGATAAACAATTTATAAAAATGCTTATAGCATAAGAGCTTATCGCATGAGAGTTTATGTCATAAGAGCTTATGCTTTATAAGCTGATTATATTTGAATGTGGGCCCGTTTGGATCAACTTATTTTGGCTTATCTACTGACATAAGTACTTGTGACACTGTTTGGGAGAGCTTACGGAAACAACTTATGACATGTTCATAAGCTGTTTTCAGCTTATTTCCATAAGCTCCAAATGATAGCTTATGAAATCAGCTTATGGCTTATAAAAAAAGTTTAACAATTATTTTATCCTTTATAATATAAATAAACTTTATGCATAAGCACTTATATGATAAGTACTTATGTCATAAGCGCTTAATTGTCATCGCTTACCCAAACGGGCCCACATGTGTATATTGAAAAGTGCTTATGCAAAAAATGTGTTTGGATGCATGATTACAAAAGCACTTATAAAATGTTGTAATTTTTAAAAATTAAGTTTTTTTTCACTCACTTTCCATAAATTAAACTTGTTGAAATAATTAATTTTTTTATTAATCATCTTCCCTATTAGGGACTAATTCCCCCTAAATTTTCATTTATTTGTCAACGGCTAATTTAGATATTTATTTTTAGCAGTATTAAAGTATAAAAAATCGAAAGTGATTAAACCCCACATCTAAAAATTTAACAATATTACTGAATCTATGAAAAATCAATTGTATATTAATGTGACATCATTATAAAGCTAAAATATAGCTAGATAGATCTAGGCATCGTGTCTCCAATAGCATCTCTAACTCGCTCCATTTGCCTAATACTTCTTTGAGATGGTTGCTCATACGTGATATCCCGAACTATAGCATCATGCACTGCATCATCCCGCAAATCTAGATTTTCACAAATAAATGAAATTCTTCACCATCCATATCATTCCTTTTTATGAAATTACGCAATATTATACATGCAACGATGATTTGAGTCGCAGTTTTTAATGAATATTGAGGCATGTTGTCTAGTATTCTCCACTTAAGCTTTACGACACCCAAATGCAACAAAGTCAACATTTTAACATAAATGATAAATCACTGTCGAGACAAATCAACCAAGGTATGGGTCTTAATCCAATTAATTTGAAGGATACACTAGTGGAAAATATGGATTTTACATCAGCAATTAATAACGGTTCACACTATAACCGATATGAAAAAAGAGGCGGTGGCATTTTTGAAATTATGAGCAAATTATCTATATCGGTTCCTGTTCTAACCGATATGGAAACTCTATTTTACTCTAATCCATATCGGCTCCTATTCAAACCGATATGGAAACTCGATTTTACCCTTAAAATTTTATTCACCCACGCTCGATCGTTCACAAAACAATGAAAGGACCTTTGCCCTACCCTCGCGTTCACTCTCCCTCTCACTCTCTTCGTCAGTCACCTTCTCGCGCCGTCCTCACGTTCGTTGCCCTCTCCCTCGCTGTCTCGCCTGCTCTCCTTCTCGCGTTTCCAGTCACTCACTCTCCTTCCCACTTTTGCTTTCGTTCGCTTCTTGCGGTTCCTCTTCCCACTCCTCTTGCGGTATGAGCAAAATTTACTATATATACATTGAATTGAATTGAATTCGCAATCCGAATCCATAGAGAGAGGATGAGGTGGTGGCGGTGTTGACGATGAGAGCAGGGGCAAGCGATTTTACCCTAAAATTCTTCCCTCTCAATATTATAGCCACCAACCCTCGTCTTCAACGCACCTCACCCTTCTTTCTCCAACCGATTCGCATGGCCGATACCACAGGAACAGCAAATATACCCGCACCTCAACCGATTCAACCTAAATCCGATTCCAACGCCCAGAAAAAGGAGATTCCTCCTCCCCCGGAGAAGCCGGAGTCTGGCGATTGTTGCGGTAGCGGATGCGTTCGATGTGTTTGGGATATTTACTATGACGAACTTGAAGAATATGATAAGCTCTACAAACAGGAAGATCTAAACCCTACATCTTAGTACTATCATTCTTTTCCCTTTGTTTCTTTAACAAATTACAATTAAAGGGTTTGTTTTGTTGTAACAATATGAGCTGATTTCTTTTTTCTTTTTAATGTCTAATAATAGCCAACATCACCATGAATTCATTTTTAAGTGATTGATTATTTGACAAATTTTAGTGTTGCACTAGATCCAGCTTATATATAATAATGTTTTATTTGGTAGAAGGACTGAAATTGAGGGAAACGAATTTTTGGGGAATGATTCAAGATTATGTAATTTCATATGCTTTTATAGGTAGGAATGGTGTAGTTGGGGTTTCGATTTCTGAGCCTTGATTGAGCTTTTGTTTTAGCATTGCAGTAGTTGTTTACATCTCTTGCTCAGTACACATGGGTTAAGTGGATGCACCTGCCAATGCTTAGATAAATTTCTTTGGTGTTGTGGTTCTTTCAAGTTGAAGTATATTGATGATTTTAGTAAAAGAATGTTTGTTGTCTGAAGTTTTGAGATGTTGTTGTTTTTTTACTGTATTGATTTGCAGTTTCTTTGATCAAGTCCTTGATTTGTTAGTTCTAACATTGTTTCACTATGTTGGAGTTGGAGTTGGAATTAGGATTGTTACTTGCTTGTTAGTTACATTTGTGTTTGTAATGTTTGAATCGATTATTGGTTTCAGATTGACCCTGCCAAGTACAAGAGTATCTCTTCTGGATTTGGAGTTTTGTTCAAGGAGCAGGGAGTCAAGGGCTTTTTCTGTGGATGGGTACTTACCTTGCTCGGTTACAGTGCACAAGGTGCTTACAAATTTGGATTCTACTAGTTCTTTAAGAAGTACTATTCTGATCTTGCTGGCCTAGAGAATGTACTATTATGATTCTTTACCCTTTTCTTTAGAGAATAGTTTTTCTGTTGCTTGCAAATCTCTCTTTTCTTTTACTCTTCATGCTAGTTATTGTTTTGATAATATTCTTTTCATAACCTTTGAAATGAGTTTTTTCAAATTTCTATGAACAGCAATGTCTTGTACTTTTGGATTTGAACAAAGAAGTATAGAATGCTCATCTCGCACAACCAATCGCATTATTTGGTATATATGCATATACTTTGTTTGACAGATTGTGTTTTGATATAGGTAGCTAAAATAGATGTACACATTTTCTTATTTCCATATTTTATTAGGGGCACTAGTATGGTGGTGATTTAATTTTTTTGTGTGGTTAAATATGGTGTCTTGTATTTTTGATCGCTGAGATTATAGTGGACTAAAAGTGTCTGGTAAAATTGATGATCGATTGTTTCTTCTTTTTTTTTGGTCCTTACAATTGAAGTGGGAGCTGCGTGGTTATGCTACTAGCTTAATGCTTGTGATATTTTTCTAGCTTGGTAATGGTGATTATGTTAGTAATAGATTCACCACTCCTTTTGCTAATTCTTTGTGTGAGAATAGCCTTAAATCGTGATTCTGACTTTTGATTATGCCATGAGTTGATCATGAAAACAACACAGTCTATAGAGATTTAATGACTATATAGGTGATGATTTGCGGGAAAAGAAGAGTACCATGTTTGGATTAGAATGTCCCCAAAGAATTCTTCTTAGATTCTTGAGGAACACAGGATCGAGAGTGGGCGATACCGGCATTGATGCTTACTCAATCTTTGCTATTAAAGCCGGTCCTCCTGTAGTTTCACGGGCCCGAGCAGGAGGTGGATTTGGGGGTCGTTATTCTTCCACCAAGCTAACACAATTGAGCATGAAGAGGTAAGTTATTAGCTTCAATCCGATTTCATATTATCTTACATATTGACTATATATTCAGTATTTTTACTATCTTTTGTTATCAAATATAACTAAACACTTTTTTCCCTCTCGCCTTTTGCAAATCAACATTCTCGCCATTTTCTCTTAATACAGTTCATGGAAGTTATTAAGATTGAAAACATGGGCTACTATAGGGATGACATGACTATACACAGTGATATTTTCCTCTTGCAAGTAAGTAATATAATCATTCTTTTGAACATATTATCTACATATCCGGAGTGGGGATTTGCACATAGTTATAGAAAATTAGAATAAGGAAGGAGCTAAGCATCTACATGTTGACATATAAACGTGTTAAATTTGGATATTGATTTGAGCAGCTACATATATATATATATATATATAACACTAATTTTAGAAGGTTCTTTCCAATCTCAAGTCCACACACACACTAATAAATATTCTTACGATTGTATCTATCCTCACTTTTTGTAGTGGAGTGGATGAGCATGCATTGGGACCAAGGTCAGAGCTAATCTTTGCTCCAATAGATGCATCTTTTCAGATGATGCACCCATTTTGCCTTCTAGTTTTCGTATCATACCTCTTTGGTTCTCCACAAAGAAGTCTTAAAATGCTTCCCTTTCTTTTTTAAGCAAGGATTTTTATTTCTTTTTTCTTTGTCTTATATTATTGATATGATTATGCAGGATGCTACTAGTCCAAACCGTACACTTGATCTAGCTTCTGCACTTGAGGTTGGAGCCACAACAAACAAAACAAGTGGTGGTGACAATCCTGAAGTCTTGTTTTGGATTCTGTTGCGACTCTACATGTTGGTGTTAGTAAAATATAGTGTGTTTATTAGATTTGTTTTTTGTATTTGGATATAAATATTGTATTTGTTGCGATTTTGTTGCTTTGCTGTATTTGGATATAAATATACTATTTGTTGTGATTTTGTTGCTTCGCTGTATTTGGATATAAATATTGTATTTGGATATGGATATTGAGTATAATTTGAGATCTTTGTATTTTTATATAAATATTGTATTTGTTGAGATTTTGTTGTTTGCTGTATATCCAATTGAGGAATTTTTTATTTTTTATTTTTAAAAAAAAAAACTTTTCATATCGGTTCCTTTAAATAACCGATATAAAAAGTGATTTTCAATATCGGTTCAATTAAGAAACCGATATAAAAAAAGCATTTTATAGGTTTAAAAACTGACTTTCCATAACGGTTCTACTGGGAACCGATATAAAAAACATTTTCCATATCGGTTCGTTAACCGATATAGAAAGCGCCTGTTTTTAATATCCCCTTTATCTATATCGGTTACGGAACCGATATGAAAAGGCTTTTTTAACCGATATAAAAAGTCTTTTTTCTAGTAGTGATAGGGTCATCCAATTGAACAAATATCTCTCAATTTGATTTTTATTTCATCAATTTAATTCTAATCAAATGAGCCTCACTTCCATACTCACACCCTGACAATTTTTTAAGCAATACAAACAAACACCAATTGTAGGAACACTAGCAGCTGTATCACTAGTAGCAGTATCATTGCTCAAACTTTCAACTACACGATCAAATTGATCACACATTCGATGACCAATACTACCTCTCCTGTTATCTGTCCCACCCCTTTTTCTTTTTGGCTTCTGAACAGAACTCGATACCTCTTCATCATCATCCTTTTGAGTAGTCCTTGTCATAACTATGTCACCCGTTGTTTTAGTTTCTTGCTCTGGGTCACTAGATGGTGGCCATTAACCATGGCTAGAAGCCACAATATCCTTGAAAAGGATCTCCATCTCATGTAAATTTTTCATCACTTTTTCCTGTGAACTTTGCGGCATCAAGATTTTCCACAAATAAAACAAATCTGATTTACTAAATATTTAAATGACCAAACTAATGAACATGAAAATATGACTAAATTGTAAATATAAAATTACCTGAATCTTAGCTGCCCATCAGTCTTTACTTGCTGTAACTGTTCGTGATTAATGGTCCCATCCAATTCCAGTCTCTTTTCCCTTGAGTTTTTCCCACATTTGCCATTTCTTTTTCAAAAGATCCCTTTATTTTTCATTTGCTTATACTCATAAGACAACCCAGTTTGTTTATTGAAATTCTTGATCACATTTGCCCACCCAACTCTATTAAAGTGAGCATGTGGCCTATTCCCAGCTCGTACTTTCTCAACACAAATCGCCAGAAACATTTCATTATTTTTGTCATTCCATCCAGCCTTGGGTCATTTCCCACTACCATTAGTTCATTTATCCTGATTATGATTTGAAGCCATTTAGGAGGCTATTCTAGCACAATGCAAACAAGAAGTGTTCCCAATCATACTTAAAATCATACACACAGATACATGTATAATCAAGCTAGGCATTATACTAGACATTCAGCAGTAGCATTTACTTTTTGGTGATTACAAAGGGCTACGAGGCCCAAAAGAAACAAGCGCTAGAAGCCCACCAGAAAAAGTGGAACGACTGAGGTCAATATCATCACGCAGGATGGGACAAAGAAAAGCCGGAGTATTAACAAACTCACTAGAAACCCTAATGTTGGAGAGGCACGAATGAGCAAGAGCGTGCGCCGCTCTGTTGGCCTCGCGAAAGATGTGACGCCACCGCACCTACGCCGAGGAAGGAATCATATGTCGAATGTTGCTGATGAGCAAAGCCTGGTCATGCGAGGAACCCCATCGGTGATGTGTTGAATAGCATTTTCACTGTTAGATTCAACAATCACATTGCAGACACCAGCAACAAAAGTCATAGCCAAATAGTGGTAAACACTACAAGAAAATCGCTGATTTGCCACGGACATTCCGTCGCAAAAGGGCCAATTTCCGTGGCAAAACATCATTTGCCACGGACAAAAATTGGTGGAAAAAACGCTCGTCGCAAATCGTTTGCCACGGAATTTCCGTGGCAAATGTTTCCGTCGCTAATCCGTCGCAAATATCCGTGGCAAAGTCGTCGCGAATTTCGTCGCAACTCCGTGGCAAATCCGTCGCAAAAAAAAAATTAAAAAAAAAATTAATTAAAGTACTTCATATTTGCATATTCAGTTACTATAGATGATTTCATCCTTTACACACAATCAAACAAACCAGATCAAAATTGCTATTAAAGAATCTGTCCCCATACACACAATCAAACAAACCAGATCAAAATTGCTAGTTTGTGAAATTTAACCACTTTATATTTGCATATTCAGTTACTATAGATGATTTCATCCTTTACACACAACAAATCTGCTATTAGTCTATAAACTTTTTCTATAAGAGTATTAATCAAATCCTATACTAATGAAACAAAACTTATCTATAACCAAAACAGTGTAATGGCACTTATATATGAGTTCCAATTTGCAGCTAAAAGTGATCATTATCCACTGCAAAACAACATTTCTGTCCATATGAAAAGGCTGACTCCATCAACCAAATAACTCCAAGTCCAACCTTCTGCAAAAAATAGTATCAACATTTTTTACTTGTAAGTTTTACCAAAGGAAATTCATCAAAGAATTGATATATTCTCTAACATAATATTTGATCACAGTGAGATAATCTACTTTAATTCATGCCATAGTTTCCCAAATGTCAAAGTTAATCTATACTGATTCTACTAGATTGATAACCAATCCGAACCTTGTATTAGCAGAAACCAAATCATAAGGGCAGCAACTATCTGCTTTATTCTAAAGGGCAAAGAGTATTAGTATGACAAGTACCAACAGGCAATGACCCAGCCACAATCAGAAAAATGAATAAGCAAAACATGTATATAACATCATAATATAATCAAGTATAGCCTAATGAATATAACTTATGCAGCAACTCAATGTATTAAAAGTATATTCTAGTAATTGAAAACAAACAAAATAGTGATAATTCCTCTAATGATTGCTTACTACTTCCAATCAATCAAATCAAATACCCTACAACTCTGTCATCAAATCAAATACCCTACAAGTAAGGATACTTACTACTTCCAAACAGGTGAAAGCCTCCATTAGTGAATGAAAGCTAAGTTGAAAGAACAAGATTGAACATCCCTAAAAAGCAAAAGCATTGAAATAAAAGAACACAACAAGTATTCCCAACTGTAACCTGACATTACCCCCCAAATATCTACCACCCATCAAAAGTTTAAAAGCACTCATATACTAAGCATGTAACTGGAAACCGGACAAAACCACATGTGAACACACAAACAAACTATTTAACAATGAAAGCCTGAAACAAAGGTTGTACAAATTGATAGACATCCATAGAAAAGTTTGTGTATTTACCCTTTTCTTTCTTGACCTTTTATTGGCAGTGACAGTTCACTTTGCTCATCAATCTGCACCATACCAAGCAGGTAAACATATTAGAGCTTAGACACAATTGCCAGAGCCACTGCTAAAGCCAAAGTATATCTTAATGAATCTGCAGCCATAACAAAAACTAATTATGAACATGTATCAACAGGTATGTGTGAAATTATGAACATGAAGGAAATAATAGGATACTAAATTGCTATGAGTTGTGTTGTCGTATTTTATAACTAGCTTTAATAATGCATGCAAACTTGCAGAGAAGCATAAGAATAAACATAGCTGCACTCTTACCATCCTAGCAGCACGCATCTCCATCATGAAAGCTTCCTGCGAATTTCTAACAGGTGGATCATTTACCTGCAAGAATGTAAGGTTGTATGAAATGAGTAATTAACTGAGTATTATGCACATATATTTTAACATGTGGGGAAATTGCATACAACTTGAACTTTTTATTCATGTTTGAAAAACAAAAACAAGTCAGTTTGAAGCGACTACATTCACCCATTTTATCAGTCACAAAAACACTAAGAACATGTTATAAGTAAAAGATATCCATGCCTATATATTGATGCTGAATCCATGAAAATAAGAGACACTATGACAAACTACTCCGGCTCCTTTTCACTGACACATTCGGTCATTTATTTATTGATCATAAACTTGACTTTGTTGACGAAACAAACACTATTTTCTACTTCAAGCAAAAAAAGACTCAGCGAGTAAATCTGAAATTTGACATTCTCAGTAGACTTATGTTGGAAAACCAATCTCAGAGACACAGAAATAACAGTAAAACTGGAAAATAATGGAAGGAAATAGCAGAATATTATTGATGATAATGAAAGCAAACTACAGAAAGAGATGAATCCCATTCTATCCACAGAACTAAGCTCCTCAGTCCTCACAGAAAAAAAAAACTTCTCTGGCCAAACAGAAATGATAATCCAACATACCTTCTCTCCTAGCACACCTTCCCTAATATAACCGCAATTCCCCCAACCCACTAATTTCTTCTTTTCTTGCTCTGCCATGTCAGCATAATATTGGCAGCTGCTGTGTCAACCCCCTTTGGGTCCAAAGTGTCATTTGGGGTCCTAACAACTTAGACCATGTTTATCTTTATCTCTAAACCCCATCCAAACCTACTAATTGCCCTGTGTAAGCCGGCGGGAGGTGGCGCATCCTGAAAAGGATGAAATCATAACATATCTCCTGTCTCGTTCTTCTCCTCACTCTAACCCTTGTAACCCATGATCTTGTTCAACATCTCACATGACATATACAATGGAAAGCTCAGACATACACATCTACACCTTCCATAATAAATTGTTAATCAAATTATTACAGAGTTACATGCAATTAGTCAGTGCAGACACCAAATTGTCAATGCATAATCACAAGAAAATCCAGCCAGACAGAAAAATATCACACTTCTAAATGCCACTCAAAATTTACCATTTTCAAAACACCATATGTTGGCATAATCACAAGAAAATCCAGCCAGACAGAAAAATATCAGTTTAAAAATAGACCAGGTTGGCATGATATATCAGATAAATAAAACATTTACTAAAAAGCGAATCTAATAACAAATCGACCATATGTTAAACTGAAACAGTAAACCAGGAAACCAGCAAAGCATTTCTAGCTGGAAATCAAACACTAAACACATAGAAGTAAAGAATATTTGAACAATCAAACCTAAAACATAGATTTGGGGAGGTAACCTGAAGTTGTAGTTAGATTGAACCTGAAAACAAAAAGGTGAAATGTGTTATTACAGAGAAATGTTATTAAGGCACAAATATACTTGCACTGAAGACTGTCCAGCTAACAGTTCCTGAAGAGGGACTGAATCTATACAATTGCAAAAGACAGAGAGCCTTTAAATTGAAATTTTCAATTGAGCCTTAATGCAAGTAATGAGGATCAGTTTTTATCATCAAAAATTAATTGGAATCGTTGCTATTCGTCCAAATAGAAAAACCTTGAAACAATTAAACCAACATTGAACATGAATAGTAGAAATCATATTCAAAACAGGGGATACATCTAAACTAACATTTTATCAAACAGATGGTGTGCAATCATGTTATAAAAAGTCAAATAACATAAATAGTGGAATCAAAATACAAAAAGTAAAATAAAAATAGAACAAACATATAACATACATCTTGAATCACAGCAACGAGAGAGAAGAGGGAGAGATTATACCTCACCGCACCTCCGCTTCTTTGCTTCGCTCTCGAAGGAATTTCTAATCTATGAAATAGAAAATAAAAACACCGCAAAAGAGATAACAAAACTGAGAATCAATGGAAATCAAAGAAAAAACCTAAATCAATTTGTTAAAATCAGCAAAAGAGGAAAAAACTAAAACCCTAAAGCATGAGATTGAGAGACAGAGAGAGAGAGATGGAGTGGCAGATCTGGAAGCTAGGGTTTCGATTTGGAGGTTGAGAGTTAAGTGGAACTAAACGATTTGGAAGATTGAGGGAGTGGTTTTGATTTTCACGGGATTAAGGAGGGAGGGAATTAAAAATCAGAGGGAGGCGCTGAGAGGGAGAAGAAGAAGGAAAACGATGGAGTGAAGGGAGGGAGGTGCTGAGATAGGGAGAAGAAGAAGGAAAACGACGAGTGGTAGTGCAGTGGAGGTTGAGGGAGGCGCGGTGGTGGTGGTGTAGTGGAGGTGAGGGAGGCGCGGAGGTGTGAGGTGAGGAGAGTGAGAGTGAAAGGTCATGTGAGAGTGAGAGTGGGTGAAAGAAAGGGTCGAGGGATCCTTTTACTTAAAATCCCAATTGAAACGTTTGCCACGGCGTTGCGACGGAATGTCCGTGGCAAAATATCAACGCCCGTGTGAATTATCAACGTCGTGCAGAATCCTTCTACCAAAGCTTTTCCATGCAGTTAGTGGCAAATCACCGCAAATTGTCATGCAGTTCGCCGCGAAATCGCGACGAAATCGGTTAAGTAGCCAGTTTGTGGCGAATCGCCTTATTCTCAGTAGTGAAATCGCCCTAAGCTCCGCCGATGTTGTTGAGCAAGGATCTAGTATGTGGCAGAAGCCTTTAATCATCTGGCCATGGTTGTTCCGAAGGAGGCCGCCACAACTAACAGAGTTTCCTTCGCTACGCACAAAAACATCACAATTCAAGTTAGGAAATTGGGAGTTTCCTTGGCAGTCAAATAGTGCCCAGTTTGTTATGTTGAAAAAGGTGGTATGATTGCTTTGTAGGAGTTCATACCACAAGGAGGGCCAACAAGGATTTTATGCATGCCAAAAAAGAAGTCCTTGAAACATTCATAATCATCCAAATAAAAAATGTTCCATAAACTAGTTTGTGTCCAACACTGACGAGATTTTGGACAATTCAAAAAAAATGTGCCACAAATTTTCAACATCAATATCACAATGAACACAATGAGTGGAAATGTTTATACCTTTATTGCGGAGTTTTGATTTTGTTGGGATGACATTTTTACAAGCTCTCCAAAGAAAGTGTTTCACTCTTGGAGGAACATGCAAATTCCATATAAGGGTATCAGCTAGAAAGTGCCTCTTTGTACACTACAAGAAACACGGTCATTAGCGAGGGAATTTTCGGTCGCTAACATGCCCAATTCCATCGCTAATTGCCATTAGCGAGGGAATTAGCGAGGGACCAGTTTGGTCGCTAATTCCCTCCTCGCTAGTGGCATTTAGCGAGGGAATTTGTGTCAGTCACTAATTAGCGAGGGACCAGTCCCTCGCTAATTCCCTCGCTAATGCTGACAGCACGCAACCCCAGTCTGATTGGCACGCTTATCAATTTGAATTTATTATTATTATTATTATTATTATTATTAGTATTAGTATTATTATTATTATTATTATTATTATTATTATTATTACTACTACTACTACTGTTATTATTATTATTATTATTATTATTATTATTATTATTATTATTATTATTATTATTATTATTATTATTATTATTATTATTATTATTATTATTGTTGTTGTTGTTTGGATGTGGTGGTGGTGTGGTGGTGTGGTGGTGGTGGTGTAAAGAGAGAAGAAGAAGGAGAAGAGTAAGGGAAAAAGAGGGTGGTGGTGGTGTGGTGGTGGTGGTGGTGGTGGTGGTGGAAGAAAGACAGTGAGAGAAAGAGGTGTGTGGTTGTGGTGGTGTGGTGGTGGTGTGGAAGAAAGAGAGTGAGAGAGAGAGAGGTTGTGGTTGTGTGGTTGAGGAGAGAGAGAGTGAGAGTGGTTGTGGTGTGGTGGGGGGGCGCGGTGGTGGTGGTGGTGGTTGTGTGGGTAAGAAATTTGTGAAGAGAATAATGAGGGTGTTGTGAGTGAAAAATAAGAGTGAGTGGTGGTGGTGGTTGTGTGGTGGTGGGTTAGAGTTTGTAGGTGAGAGAGAGAGAGAGAGAGAGAGGAGAGGAGGAAGAGGAAGAGGAAGAGAAGAGAAGAGGAAGAGAGGAGAGAGAGGAGTGGGTATTGTGAAAATGAATGAGAGAAGAGTGAGAGAAGAGTGAGATAATGGGGTATTCGGTCAAAAAATAACTGGACATTAGCGAGGGACGTGCCAATTCCGTCGCTAACTGTCAGTCTGCATAGTTAGAAGCGATGCGCGGTATCAAATCACCAGACGTGCCAATTCCGTCGCTAATTCCCTCGCTAATGTGACCATTAGCGAGGGACCTACAATTCCGTTGCTAATGTCAGTTTTTTGCGAGGGACAAAAATTTCGTCGCTAATTCCGTCGCTAATTCTCGTTTTTTTTATAGTGGTATGTATAGTCATTAGGGTGATCAGCTAGAACCCTAAGATTTGATAAGGGTATCAAGTTATTAACTCAATCCACAACTTGCATATTCGTAAAATAAGATGCTTTTCCAAAACCTTCTCCAGCAAAATAGCCAATAAGTTGAAGTGTGTGAACCTGTTTGCCTTGAATTCACAATTTTTCCACCAAATTGTACCATATGCTTGCATGATCCCAGTACTGGTCCTGAGATTTTAGAGACCCTGTGCAAACAAACAAAATGACGACATAATTATAAAACACAGTATTAAATGTTTAAATTTTAAAATATGAAAACTAAAAGTTTGGATTTTTGAAAACGCGAGACCAAAAATATAGTTTTTGTTGGTCGAGAACAGGGTAACCACCGCCGAACGCAGTGACTAATCCCCTCGTTGGATTGAAAACACTTCGAAGGGTGGGACAACTGGCCTAGGGATTTAAAGCTGCTCCATACCCAAGGCGAGGATCGAACCCAGGGATTTAGACCAAAAATATAGTTTAGTCTGAAGTTTATTAGTGCTATTATTAATAAATACCATAATAATATGTGAAATAATTTGTTAGTGTGTATCATGTGGTAACATTTATCAACTTTATTCAATCTTATTTTATTTTCTCTAATTATATCTCATAAAAAAAATTAAATTTAAATATAGATTTAAAAATTTTAATATACAAAAATATATATTTTTAGAATTTTATTTTTCAAATTAATTATTTATCATTGTTACTCAAAAATAATTTTTCTCAATAAAATAAAAATTAACATTCATATACCTGCAATACACGAGTCACCGACTTGTTTTAATATAGAATGGAAGATAGTGAGATTAAAATAAAATGAGATACTAAGAAAGCTAATGAGGATAAGAGGCGACTGAATAATGTTTTATAAGGTAAAGTGACTTTGTTATCATGTAAGTATGCAATTCTATTTGCAAAACAACATGCAATTCTAATGTGGTAGTTTTAAAAAAAGAATGAAGACATCAAGTGACTTGTAAAGCATTTTAACTAACACATAATCTGTTTACTTTTTTATTTTACTAGCCTATTAAAAGATACATTGATAAATATTCATAAAAAAGTAAATTGATAAGTCAAAAACAATTTACCAAAATCTTATTATGGCATAGGGAACTTAACATTAAGTTGCATATTCTTATGCATTTTGTTGTTCTCTCACTGCCTTAGGACAGAATCGATCCTAGGATTTTTGTTATCCTAGACAAACCAATAAAATGATACCCTTTGAAGTTATTTGAATAATATTCTCATTGCATTTTTGTTGAAAACCATTAACAATTCATTCATAATTAAAGTTTTTTTTTTTAAAATTATTTTCAACAGAAATTAAAGTGAGACTACTTAATCTAATTTGTGACATTATAGATTGCAAATAAGTTTTTAACAATTTCAATTTAGAATTTTTTTTGGTAACAAAAATAGTTAATATCATGCTATATATATGTAACCATTAGAAAACAATTAATTGTCTTTAAAGAATTCAGTATTATATAACTTTATTTTTATTCAATTGTTAAAATAATTCTAATAACATAAACTTTTTATTTTAAATATATCTATATATTGCTAGATAAAAGAATTTTTGGTGCCCTTAACAAAATGGGGCCCTGAGCGATTACCCTTCTCGCCATGCTTAGGGCCACCTCTGCATATCCCTTTAATTAAGTGTCTTAATAGAAATGATGGTCAGTACCCAACTAATTCCAGATGCTACACAAACAAAAAAAAGAAGGTAAATTGCAAGGTTTTTAGAAGAAAAAAAGAAAGGGATCAATATCCAATAAGTAATAAATAAAACTAATTATTTTAAAAGTAAAAAAACTAATATGGCATTAACTAAGTGGTCTAGGGGTACTAGTACCCAACAAAAAGAGAAATCAGATGGGGAACTTGAGAGCATCAGGTAGTCCCACATCGGCATGGGATGCAAAGAAGTGATCATCTACGTATTTTCAGTATTACTAATTTAATGAAATTATAGTTACTCAAAATTTATGAATCATCACTACTTTTTTATATAGGCAAATGTTAGTTGTTAATTGTCAGGGTGAGGAAATGTTAGTTTCTACAGTTTGAATCCTAGACTTCATTCTTATACTCTTTTAGTATCTCTTAGTTTGCCAATTGAGCTATCTACTTAGGATGAATCATCACTATTCTCGATAAGTTCATAGTAAAAAAGACAAAAATGCACATTACAACATGAGGAAGAAAAAAAGCACAAACGCTCAACTACTCAAATTTAAGGTTTTTGCTTTACAGGTTTAATACTAGATTTGTTTGTTACTGATTGAGCTAGCTCTTAACATATCTTGTTCTGTTGTTCTTCTAATTGGAATTGTACCTTCAGGACATGTTTCCCTTGACAAGCTCCATAGCTAAAATTCTCACTCAACACTTCCATTTTGTTACGATCTTTAGGCTTTTCTGGTGGATCCTGTTCATGCATTAAAGTCTTAATTAATTCTCCACTCTTTTAAATAAAAATTTCCCTCATAGCTTATTTCTTTATCGTCTTTAAGATTCTAAATATGGCTAATAGCTAATAAAATAATAAAAATACACATCAAATTTCAAAGTTGAAAGAAAACATATAGAGCATACCAGTTGGTGCATTAACAAATAACAATACAAACAAGTATTAGGACACAGATAGAGTCAGATATATACCTGCATATCGTTCAGCACTTGAGGTTACCTTCCACTTCCCTTTAGACAATTTCATCGATATTTTACTGACATACGTCTGACGAATTTAAGAATTCAAACATAATCAAAAAAGAGGGACGATTTTTTGCCCTCCAGTCCATCACGGCTGACCCTGTTGGCTCCAGACAGGTTATTACAAGGACTGCCACCAATAATGAGATCAAAGCCCCCAAATGCACTCATGAGTTGCTCCAAATGATTGTCATCTAGCTTTTGTACATCATCCAGATCAATTAACACACCTTTCTGTCCAGTTTGCTCCCACCAACCTCTAACAATGTTTCTATTTACCTCTGATTTTTCAACAAACACAACATTCACTACAAGAAAATCGCTGATTTGCGACGGCAATTTCCGTGGCAAATGCACAAATTTCCGTCGCAAAATAGCATTTGCCACGGACAAAAAATGGTGGCAAAAACGCTCGTCGCAAATCGTTTGCCACGGAATTTTCCGTGGCAAATATTTCCGTCGCAAACCCGTCGCAAATCCGTCACAAATTTTCGTCGCAAATCCGTCGCAAATTTAAAAAAAAAATTAAAAAATAAAATAAAATCATACCTCCAAAATCTATTTAATAGTGATATCTATACAGAACACATGAATGCTCCAATATCAAAATTAATAAACATATATAAAGCAAAACATAATAACAAACATTAATACAAACTAACTAAAGATGCAATGCTCCACTACAAACTAACAAAATAATATTACTTGCTACAAACAATAGTCAAAAAATAGATATTTTCTATGTCAGGACTTCATGACAAAGATATTACAGGTGTGAAGAACATAGAGTAAACCAGAAAGGAAACGAAACATACACAGGTAAAATGAATTCAATTGCCATTAAAAGACACACAAATGGGTACTTCTTGCAGAGTTTCCCATGACACAAATTTTAACTGGTGATCTGGTCCCAAACTTCTCTTGCCAAACAACACCTCCTTAAAAATGCTTGACTTACAATAACATGTTGGGTCCAATATCACTAATCTCTGTCCTGGTGAACACGTCAATCAGATATAAATTCTAGAGTCATACATTACAATAAAGGTGCTTAAGTTTTCTTAATTAGTAGAAATTTTAAAAAGCGGTACGTAAAGTCAAACTCTCTTAGATGCAAAAAACTATATGAACACATACCTTCTTTGCATTGCTCTTGTTTATCGGAATATTAAGAACATCACAGAAGTCCACCAACTTTTCTTTCACACATTTGTCAATCCTCTCCTTAACCCTTGCTCTTTGTTTTTCCTGTCAAGAATTATGAATCTATAATTATTTGAACTGAGGGTTGATTACTGACATCCGTGCTCGAGCTCGACACTCATGTTTTTATGAAGAGACAAAATGGACAGAAATACCTCGCCAAATTGATATGTACAGTTAAGAATAGATAACATGCATTAAAAAATAACTGACAGAACAATACCTCATTTTCAACCCACACATAACCGGAAAACTGGCCTATGTTTTTCTTTAAATTGTGTGTCTGGTTACCATTTAGAAATAGTCACGGTGTTAGATTAAATGACTACAACAAATTCATGAACAACAAATGGAATGGAACTATGGAAGTCATCAAATACAACACAAACTCCAGAAAATTACCTTTGTTTTCTTCCTAAACAATATGCTATGAAGCGCCTGCAGGTTGTCATCAGGTTTTCTCTTTGACAAGCTACAGAACCTAGAGCAACCAAAATCAACACATGGGGAATAAGCAAAAAAAAAAACAGAAAATTGAAATCTTTTGAGGAAATTATTCAATTGATTTATATTTTCTCAACGCAAATAATGACCAGCTTCTGCGATCAAACACTAACCATTTGAATACGTAATTGTTGTCTTCATATAAGGTCTACATAAACAGAAGGCAAAAACAATATCTCCATGCATCTAGCAAACACTATATGGAGTGGGCAAAAATCTAAACGCTTAGCTCTATTAAAATAATTGAAAGAGGAACCAGCTTACTCCTAATCAAATATACATATTGGGGAAAAAACGTTGAGAGACACGGACGGGGGCGGATCCAGGAATTTAAAATAGGGTGTTCCCTTTTATTCAATTGTACGATTTTACAAAAAAAAACAACAACGATAAAGTAATGTTTCAAAAAAAATCAATTATAAAATAATGTTCCAAAATAAAATACCTTTTAATCCAAGTCTAATCGGATTTTCCTTTTTATCATAGTTTGGAAGCGTTTGTATATACAGTTTAAGAAAAAAAATAACTTTGGTAGTTATGTCTATTGTTTGGTGCCTCATGGGCATGGGTTCGATTCTCTTGAAATTCATTTTTTGTGACAATTTCTTTTATTATAAGAGGACAAAATCTAAAAACTGAATTATTTTTTGAAAAACGGCTGTAGGGGGAATTGAACCTTGTAGATAATGTTCCAACTAAGAACTCCATCCGCTGCACCAAACAACTATTTGATTAAAATATGCGCAAATTTATTATATACTTAGTATCGGATATTATAATGTAGGTACTTTAGTAATTTTAGATGAATTTTTGGGTGTTCCCGGGAATATGGGGAACACCCCCTAAATCCGCCCCTGGACACAGACAAGCCAGCTAGAAGTAATCCAACCAAAACTTGTGAGCAATAATTCATGGGATGCCTCAAATAAAATTAACAGATACTTGATGCATAAGTTATTGGGATGGAACATTCCGTAATAATTCACTTAAAATCAACAACGATGGCATTGCAAACAAAGAGATTCCGGGCAAGCAGAATGCAAAGCCAACAAAATTACTCATAGAAACCAAAAAATCACAAGCCATACTACAACAACAATGTGGAAACAACTAAGTAATTAGGGAAAGTCACTAAGTATACCGTTTGGAATATCCTTCAGCTGAGAACCACGTCCCTGAAACCAAACAAGATCCAACCAATAAAAAACAATAACACTTAAATAAAGACCACAAAACCAATAGCAAAACAGTGAAAGAAAGTACCTTTTCAATTACCAATCCTTTGCTTGCAGAGAACTTTCCTAACTTCGATGGAGAAGGTATAGAGAATCGTTCAACTATTTTTCGCTCCCTAGTTGGCCTATCACTAGTTGGCGTAACTGGATCCTTCTTAGTTGCTTTTTCTTTCTTTGACTTCTCAGTCCAAGCATTTTATTTTCTCCACCCCTTCCAATCCACATGCCTGGAAAGCCACCAACACCAAAGCTATTCAAACAATTCACAGAACATAACAAAACAACAACTTCAGAATCACAAAGTGACATAAAAGAATCACTATCCTACCTAGAAACTTAACAAGAGAGAACTCATATGTGTTATGTAGCTCCCATTTATAAGCTAAAAATAATGTACAATCCAAGGAATCAATCATTTATAAGCTAACCCAGAAATCACAAACTAACCCATAAATCAATCAAAAAACTGAAACACAGAAATCACAAATTAACCAAGAAATCACAAACTAACGCAGAAATCAATCAAAAATTGTTTAAATCAAAAATAAAATAAAATAAAATCAATGAGAAAATGAGATGTGTTACCTGATATAATGGTTAAACAGACCAGAATCTCTTCCTTTCTCTTTGATTTGAATCCCTCCACTTCTTTAATTCATACATCAAGAATAGAGAAAAATCAAAATCACAAAAGTCATGAAAATGAAATACAAAATGGTTCTGAAATGAAACAACTGGACTAACCTTTCAGTGGCCGGAGAAATGGAGTGGTTGACGAAGCCGGTGGTTGCGAGACTGAGGGTGGCCGCTGGAGGTGGGTTAGGGTTTGGGGAAATGTGAGGTTAGGATTTGTGCTTCAAAACAAAGAGGCGTGAGGAGGGCGATGGTGGAGGACGATGACAAATAGGGCGATGATGGGTGGAGGGCGGAGGGCGCTGGAGGTTTGGTGAGGAGTGTGGGTGGAGAGTGAGAACGAGAACGAGAGGCTGCTGAGGAGAATAGAGAACGAGAGGACGCGTGTGGTTAATGAACGGGTTAAGGGTTTGCCACGCAATTTAGGCCTTTTGCCACGGATAACGCCGTGGCAAATTAGCGACCAACACTAATGTCGTGGCAAATTAGCGACCAACACTAATGCCGTGGCAAATTTGAGCGGGATTTTTCCCACCTATTCTCATTATCAGTACCAAAGTACCTACCGTCGCAAATCTGTGGCAAATTAGCGACAGACAAGGTTCTGTGGCTAATTTTGGTGGCAAATGAGGTTTTTTCTTGTAGTGACTTCTAAGAGGGATTCCGAGCCGATGGAGAGCTACTTCAGCACCACCAATTCCAGAAAAGAGAGAAAGAAGATTTACACCTTCAGGATACATTTCCTTCAGTAAGGACAGGTGGTACGCCACTGTGTCAACCTGAAATAACCTGAACATATGAGGAAACATAATTCTATAGAGCAAATCACCATAGTTTGCAATCGAAGTAGATTGTAAAATTAAAAAACAAAAGGCAAAATAAATAAAAACTGCATATTTTTCTGGCACTTTGATAAAATTATACCGAATACAATAAAATATGAAAGCCTTTTCTCACATCCAAATCTGCTAGGGGAACCAAATATCACTATTGTGTTGTATCAACACAATTCTTTGTAGAGGATCATTGCATAAAAATCTATTTTAATAATTCACTCAAAGTTTCTTGGTGTTCCTTAGCTTTTCTGTATTATTATTTTGAATATGAATTATGTTTACTTGACACATTATTATATAGATCCAAGTAACAACACATTTCTAAATGACAGAAAAGTAAACACTTTAGAAGGATATTTATGGAGACTTTGCTATTATAGGAAAGCACACACACACATAGAACTATCATATATACCTGAAAAGAATTTCCAAGTGATTTGTATCTGTCCGTCATATTTATTCCACCCCCCCTTGTGTTGTTTGCTAGGAAACCCAACAACTTTTCAACTTCATCCGGCTCTAGTGGGGCAACCTTATTTCTTCCCACCCAAACTAAATTCCACCTCCGACACTCTTCAACAACAAAACTCCATCATGTCTTTCCAACGCTTTTCTAATCCTTTCGGTTAGCTTTGCGCTTCCATAACTTGTTTGCAAACAATTAAGTTTGGTCCTTGTATCCCATGAGGGCCACCACTTCTTTGTCAGGGAAAATGCATCATGTATGGTGAGTTTTTGTAGAGGCAGAAGAGGAAATCTTTTTACTATAAGGAGATTGTGAATATAACCTCTCTTCCTAGCTGCAGCACAAAAATACTTAGAATCCACAAATTCAGGCTTCACACCATACAAGGATCTTGACATTGTTTCCCAAACACCTTTTGGTGCAAGCGCAACATTTTCGAAATAGAAGTAGGGAGGTCCTATAGCATCAGCTGGAAGCTTTCTCTGAGTTATGAAGTTTGGCTCTGTTGGAACTCCAAAGCCAATCAATGGATTTGGAAGATTAAGTGACTCCTCATCCTCCTCCTCACATAATATTCTCTTGCCGCGACCTTTTCGCTTTTTGGGTTTGGCATGCTCATTGTATTGTGGCTGTAAAAAGAAGTTTAAAATTAATGCATATTATAGTGTAATAAATGAAAAAAAAAATGTAACTCATAAATGTTGATTTAAAGAAAACAAAATTGGCTTTTTTTTCCCACCCCCTCCTTATCAATCTCACCCCATATTTCAAAATAACCCAATACTACCCCTGTCTTTATTAAAAAAAAAATTAAATTTTTTGGAATTACCTCTAAATAAGGTAATTTCGGTTCAAAAAAAAATTAAAATTTCGGAATTACCTCTAAAAAAGGTAATTCCGGTTCATAAAAAATTAAAAATTTCGGAATTACCTCTAAAAAAAGGTAATTCCGAAATTTATAATTTTTTTAATTTTTTTTTAAAAGTTTGTATATTAAATTAATATTTAAACGCGTTTTATTTTGGAAATACGATACGAACGATTTACGATTTAAATAACAATATGTCAAAATATATAAAATGCCCAACATAAATAGGAGTACAAATACAACTATGGGTCCAAATGTCTAAAAATGACTGAAAATAAGTAGCAGGTGAACGGGCGACATGTAGGGCATCCCGGGCCAATGCAGCTGCTCTCTGCACCCTCTCCTCTAATGTCTATGGGACAACAGGCTCCTGATGATATGGTTGATCCTGAGCTGACTCTGGCTGTGGCTGTGGCTCTGGCACCGGAGTAAGACGCACCCTGGTTACCTGACTGTACCAAGGAAGGTGTCGGGATCGCACTCAGCAGTGGTAGGCCGCCTGCCTACTAGCTTTGCCAAAAAGTCCGCGCCCCGAATCGATACATCAAAGAACCTGTATGATCTTGTCCGAGAGGGAGGATTACCCGAAATGGGTGGAAGAGGACCTCTGCATGCGTGCTTCGAACCGCCAACGCACTGCATGCGGCATGTAGGGAACATCGTCATCGCCCCAAAGCAACCAGCCTCTGTAAACAGATATGTTCGACAAAGGAACATACTGTCTGTGGTCATCATAAGGGGTGAGGATGACATCCTCCAGCTGCAGAGCATCTATCCGCTCCCTAAAGTCCACCAACTTTATTTTATCCAACTTCTTGTTCCCCAATTTGGTGTACGTGGGCGATGCGTCCTAGCTAACACTTTCTGACCAACGACGGTGGGAAAATGCTCGTAGATCCAGCACTGAAATAATTAAATTAAAAAATAATCAGTTATTAATATATGAGTAATTTAATTAAAAGCTTTAAATTAAAAAAATAAATAAATGATTACACAAAGCGATTATCGCGTATCCAGCCAACCGCTAACAGTCGAATAAAAGACCACTTTCGCCAGCTGGGTGTAGAGGTAACTAAGAGCAGCTATACCCCAAGACCACTGGCCACACTGCTGAAGATCCTGAAGCAGATACATCCACCTCACTGGCACTAATGTGTGAGTCTTGTCAGCCAGAATGGAGGCTTTGCTATTATAGGAAAGCACACACACACATAGAACTATTCATCCGGCTCTAGCGGGGCAACCTTATTTCTTCCCACCCAAACTAAATTCCACCTCCGACACTCTTCAAGAACAAACTTTTGAACATGTTCAGGTGGAACTCCATCATGTCTTTCCAACGCTTTTCTAATCCTTTCGGTTAGCTTTGCGCTTCCATAACTTGTTTGCAAACAAACAATTAAGTTTGGTCCTTGTATCCCATGAGGGCCACCACTTCTTTGTCAGGGGAAATGCATCATGTATGGTGAGTTTTGGTAGAGGCAGAAGAGGAAATCTTTTTTCTATAAGGAGATTGTGAATATAACCTCTCTTCCTAGCTGCAGCACAAAAATACTTAGAATCCACAAATTCTGGCTTCACACCGTACAAGGATCTTGACATTGTTTCCCAAACACCTTTTGGTGCAAGCGCAACATTTTCAAAATAGAAGTAGGGAGGTCCTATAGCATCAGCTGGAAGCTTTCTCTGAGTTATGAAGTTTGGCTCTGATGGAACTCCAAAGCCAATCATTGGATTTGGAAGATGAAGTGACTCCTCCTCCTCACATAATTTTCTCTTGCCGCGACCTTTTCGCTTTTTGGGTTTAGCATGCTCATTGTATTGTGGCTGTAAAAAGAAGTTTAAAATTAATGCATATTATAGTATCGAGCCTAACAAAACATTTCATAAGAACAATGAGACTTAGAAAACGGAGTAAAAAGTTAATCAGAAAGGACTTAGTCGTTAAAATATCGTTTTAACATTGCTTATCCTATAAGCACTTGTTGTAAAGTTTATGAAAATGACTCCAAGACTTTTTCTTTGTTATTTTGAGGCTGAACTTTCCCAATGGGCATAAATCGATGTATTGGAAATCAATTAAAGATAGTGAAACCAATAAAATCAAAAAAGACTATCATTTTTGCAAAATGAAAAACTAAAAGCCTAGAAAAAATACATGGATGACAAATATAAAGAGTGCCTAATCTCTCTATGGCCACTAACGCGTCCTCCTTCTTGAACCCCATTTTTACCAGGGACAGTAAAATATCATCATTGCGCAAAACAGGTTTTGTAATTTCCTGCAAAATATCACCCTAATTAAGACATACTAACTTTGAATATATAACTGCAATTGAATTGTTTGCTAGGATAAGCAATTATTGAGTTCCCATAAATAGTTCTAAAAGCAAGTGGAAGCACAACGAAGTTATTTTCATTTTTCAAAAACCAAAATATTAAAGTACAAAAGGAGAGATTACTTCATCAGAAAAAGAATCTCCATCCTTGAAATCTTCCAAGGTGTAGAATTTTTGCTCTATTTTTACTTTTTCCTTATTGTTTTACTGACAGGGGTGTAATAAACAAAAGGAGAGATTACTTCATCAGAAAATGGAGTTGCTGAGAGGAAAAACAGAGTTGTGATGAATATGGTAAGATGTATGCTCACTGGGAAGAAAGTTCCTAAGATTTTTTGGCCTGAATGTTGGTCAGTATATGTGTTGAATAGAAGCCCTGCCACAGCTGTGAAAGACATGACACCTGAGGAGGCATGGAGTGGGAGGAAACCATCAGTCCATTTTTTCAGAACATTTGGCTGCACAGGTTATGTTCATGTATCTGATGCTCACAGGAAAAAGCTAGATGACAAGAGTGTGAAGTGTATTCTTCTTGGCATCAGTGAAGAGTCAAAGGCATATAGACTGTACAATCCAAGAACAAAGAAGATAGTGATAAGCAGGGATGTAGTCTTTGATGAAAATGATGAATGGGATTGGGATGATCAAACCAAAGATAGTACAGATGAACTTGTGGACATTGGTGATGACATAGAAACAGAAGGTAGCAGTAGCTGAGTTGATACAAGAGAAGACTTGACTGTTCTAGTGAATAGTGATGGTGGAAATGATCAAACAGGTGACACAGTGAACAATGATTCCACTGCCACACCTGCAGAAGATGATCCAGAGAATCCTCAAGCAGGGAGGATGAGAAAACCCCCAGCATATCTTAATGACTACTTCACTGGTTTTAGTGAAATTGAGGCTGATAATGAACGATTCGATGAATATAGCTTAGCAGTGTTCAGTCAAGAAGAAGATCCAACCTGCTATGAAGATGCAGTTAAGGATGAAAAATGGAGAAGTGCTATGAACACAGAAATGGAGTCTATAGAAAAGAATCAAACCTGGGAACTCTCTAACTTACCTCAAGGAGTGAAAGCTATAGGTGTGAAATGGATATTCAAGACCAAGTACAATGAAAAAGGGGAAGTTGAGAAATACAAGGCTCGATTAGTAGCAAAGGGGGTACTCACAAAAGGAGGGCATAGACTATAAGGAAGTATTTGCTCCTGCAGCTAGATGGGATACCATCAGAGCAATACTTGCCTTAGCTGCAATTAAGAAGTGGACTGTGTTTCAATTAGATGTCAAAAGTGCCTTCTTGCATGGTGAGATCAAGGAAACAATTTTTGTTGAGCAGCCTCAAGGATTTGTGAAAAAGGGTGATGAGCAGAAAGTTTTGAAGTTAAAAAAGGCCTTATATGGGTTAAAGCAAGCCCCACGGGCTTGGTACAATAGAGTTGAGGAGTACTTTGTGAGAGAAGGTTTTGAGAAATGCTATTCTCAATACACATTGTTTGTGAAATCTGATGCTGACAGAAACATTCTAACAGTAAGCATCTATGTAGATGACTTACTTTTCACTGGTAATAGCACATAATCGTTTGAGGAATTCAAACTCTCAATGAAAAAAGAGTTTGATATGTCTGATATTTTCTTGGAATTGAAGTGAGTCAAACTGATAAAGGAATCTTCATTTGCCAATCAAAATATGCTAAAGAGATACTCCAGAGGTTTGACATGGTAAATGCTAATGCTGTAAAGACACCTATAGTGCCTGGAACTAGGTTGACAAAGGAAGGTAGTGGAGATGATGTAGACTCTACCAACTATAAACAAATGGTGGGGAGTCTAATGTATCTTACTGCTACTATGCCTGATCTTATGTTTTCGGTCAGCCTAGTGAGTAGATACATGGAAAGACCCACTGGTATGCACCTTCAAGCAGTAAAGAAAATAATGAGATACTTGGTTGGTACACTTGAATTTGGGATCCTGTACAATAGAGCAGGAAAACTGGAACTGAGAGGCTATGTTGATAGTGACTTTGCAGGTGATACCGATGACAGAAAAAGCACGGGGGGTTATGTCTTTATGCTTGGAAATGGTGCAATTTCATGGCAATCCAAGAAGCAAGCTGTGGTGACTCTATCAACCACAGAGCAGAGTTCATATCAGTAGCTACGGGCTCGTGTCAAGCAGTGTGGTTAAGGAGAATTATGCAGATTCTCAAAGAAGAACAGATACTTAGCACTTCTATTATGTGTGATAACAACTCAACAATTAAAATTTCAAGAAATCCAGTGCTTCATGGAAGATGCAAGCACATAGACATTCGATTTCACTACCTCAGGGAGCTGGTGAAGAAGGGTGAAATCAGTTTGGAGTTCTGCAGGAGTGAACATCAAGTTTGAGACATAATGACCAAACCTCTCAAGCAACAAGACTTTGTGAAGATCAGAGAATGGCTGGGAATGTGTACTGCTGTTGATTTAAACATAGTTGCAAATAGCAACTAGTTTAAGGGAGGATGATAAGAGTATTGAATGAATTGCCAGGTGCTATTAGTAATATGCTAGCCCAATTGTATTTCTGTTTTTCTATTGGGTGGTTTTTTTATACCCCCACCCCATCCCCTCCCACCCCCACCCTTTATTGATATTCCTAAAATACCACTGCCATAACTCACTTTTTGACTTTCATTTATTTCACTCTGAATGGGACCCACATTATCTCGCATTGTATATACCTCAATGGAAGGTATATACGATTACATTAAATGAGCGCTGACCTGAAAAAGTGTGCATCGTATATATGTCCTTCAAAACATATATACGATTGCATTATTTAATGCTTCGTTGACTACTCATCGTATATATGTCCTTCAAGACATATATACGATTTCATTATTAAATGCTTCGTTGACTACCCATCGTATATAGGTTATATACGAGTGGGTTTTGAACATCTAATCGTATATACATCTGGGCCATGTATATACGATGTCAAAAAAATACCCATCGTATATACAAGGTTGAGGAGGTATATACGACTGGGTTATTTTTTTTGTTTTTTCCTGAGTTGATATCTGTTTTGTTGGAACAGATATTGACCCGCCTACAGCAGCAGATGCCGACTCTCAGTTGGCTCCTGTTGATATTGATACTACACTGGCGTTCACGACGGATACGGTATATTTTTGTTACTCAAGTTTGGTAAATAGAATTAAATTACTTAAGTACTTAGTAAATTATATATTTTGTAGATATTTTCTACACGCGAAATTTTGTGGAGGAGTGGGCCAAAGTTTGTTGTTAGAAGTATCGGTGTAGTCGTTATTATAGTGAGATCGTAAAAGCAAATTGGAAAGAGGGTAGATTTAGATAAGATTGATTTGTTGTGAGAAGCAAGGCGGGTTTACTAATGATTCGAGGGTTTTCGGTTCTAAAAGGAGAGTCGTCCTTTTAGAATGAAAGCTACTTGCAACGCATAGCAAGTGGGGTTGGTGTGTGACGGTTAAATGTGGTAGACACACGCACGAGTTGCTTAAAACTTCCATTGGTACTAATGCATTTGGGGCCTGTCTAAAAGCGCGCAAAAGGATCTGAGTTAACGAGCATGCGGATCTTGATGTCGGACCAAAAGCTACTATTACGCTTTGAAGAAGCTAGATCCGAATAATGTGACTACTCTTGGCAAGTTTATAGCGCGTCACAAGCACCGCGGTCTACAAAGAGGGGTCCTAGAACGGACATTCGGGAGGTGTTGAGGCCGATTGCATCACATAATTATCTATGTTGTAGTAGAAAGATTCCCGGTGCGATGTCGCCGATAAATATCATGTGGGCCCATCCCACTTCTATAAAGTTATTGAGGTTGTTTCCCACAGTTCTCATCCTTGACTCAACCTACAAAACCAACAGATATAACTTGCCTCTTCTACAGATTGTTGGAGTCACAAACACTGAGATAAGTTTTCATGTTGCATTTGCGTATATTGGGCAGGAGCTGGCTATTCATTTTGCTTGGGTATTGCAGCAGCTGAGGGATATTTGTGAGTTGCATTCTATTCATCCTCAGGTTTTCTTGACAGACAGAGATCTCGACTGTATGTCTGCTATTCTTGATGTCTTTCCTTCTGCTACAAATTTATTGTGTCATTGGCATGTTACAAAATATGTCAAAGCGAAGATTAAAGAGTTGGTGCACAAGGATAGACGGGAGGAGGTCCTATCTCTCTGGCTATGTATTATTGATTCTGTTGATGAGTCAGAGTACTTATCTAATCTGAAGTTTTTTGAGGCTGCTTGCTCTGATAAACCTACTCTCATTAAATATGTGCACGACACATGGTTGACACCGCACAAGGAGCGATTTATCTCAGCATGGACTAACCAGATCCCACACTTGGGGAATTCCACGACTAACAGGTATTTTTATCCGTTACTCGATTTTTTTTGACACGTGGACATATTTTTTATCGTCGATTAAATTTCTTTGACATTTGTTTATTATTTCTATCCGTTACTCGATTTTTTTTGACACGTGGACATATTTTTTTTCGTCGATTAAATTTCTTTGACACTTGTTTATTATTTTTATCCGTTACTCGATTTTTTTTGACACGTGGACATATTTTTTTTCGTCGATTAAATTTCTTTGACACTTGTTTATTATTTCAGAGCGGAATCGTTGCATTGGTCTTTGAAAAGACAGTTGAAGACTTCGAAGGGTGATCTATCGAAATGTTTCATATCTATTGATGACATGCTGACAATACATTTTGATCAAATTATCGGGTCTTTTCAAAGAAGCATCAACAGAATCGAAGTCAAGTCTAATATTCCACAGTTTAAAAACCTTCAAGGACTTGTTTCGTTATCTGCATTGGGTCACATGGTGAAAGAGTTTGAAAGGTCAAAATCTGGGGTTGGATATGACAAAGGGCGGTGTCGGTGCATTCAAAGGAATACACATCTTCTTCCTTGTGCTTGTGAGATCGGTATTTTTCATGCTTCCAGCAATTCTATTCCGCTTAATGTTGTTGATGAAACACTTGAGTTTGGATGCAGTAGATGATAAATCCACTCAAGATCAATCATCTACCTGTGATATTTCTTATCAGTTTGATGCTATCAAAGCAAGATTTGGTAAAGTGAGTGAGGAGGAAAAATATCTTATTAAGAGGCAGCTGAATGAGATAGCTTTCCCTTCTACTTCTTCTATGGTTGCACCTAAATCAAAAGTCAGAACAAAAGATGCACCAAAGAAGAAAAAATAGAAATTATTTGATGCTAAGCGTGATCCTTCTGGGTGGGAGCATGTGGATGAGAAGGTAAAACAGACTGAAGAATCCGGGGCTTCCAAAATTCCTACACAGCGGTCAACCAAATTCTCAGGGTGCTTCTAGAGTATTATCACAGACAGCTGAGACAAAAATCCATTTACCGTTCCAGCACACGTGCGCAACTATGTTCAAAAAATTGTTGATGTTGAAGGTGACGGTAATCGCGGTTTTTAAGCGATGAGGTTGGACTTGACATGGCGAGGACTCTTGGCCTCTGATTAGGCAAGCTTTGATTCAGAAACAAATGACGGGGAAACATTGTATTCGGACATGTTTGGGAAGAACCGATCGTTAGAAAGCTTCGCAAAGCTTTAACTATTGAGTCATACGGACGTCAGCCGGACTCAAAGTGGTTTGATTTGCCTGAGATGGGGTATATGGTTGCAACCAAGTATAATGTTGCATTGGTTCAGTTTTCTTTGCCTATGAATTTCACTTATCTGCCTTTGAGAGACACTTACGGTTCATCTAAGTTCAAAATCATATCTGTTCTGAACGAGCAAAATGTACACTGGTTGCATCTTTCAATCTCTCCCACTTGTCTGTTGCCTCCTATTGCCCCACAGTGGTACCAGCACTACTCACCAGAGTCTGCTTCATGGTTGCATCCGTATGCCGGACGTTTTACTCTATGGCAGTCTATGTGTCCTTCCGTGCAGCGTCCCGCTCCCGGTGATACGCCTAGATGTGTCGATTTAGCCGATGATTCTATTGAGGACTTATAGATAGATTCACACCTTTTTTGTATTACACGTGTATATATTACTATATCGCGTTTTTGTAATTATACGCGTTGATGTTAATCAAATTACGAGATTTCAAATTATAACCGATAATAAAATCATAACTGTTAACAAAAAATAAGCCCATCGAATATATCTCTTTTGGGACATATATACGATGTGCATTTTTAACGCATCGTATATAAGTTCCTCGGGCGTATATACGATTGACTTAAAACGCATCAATCGTATATACGCATCATGAACATATATACGATGTCAAAAGTTTACACATCGTATATATGCCCCCAAAAGAGATATATACGATTCGTGTAACTTTGTAAAAAAAACAGATTTTTTGAAGGGCATTTTGGGAATATAGTACTGGGTGGGGGTATATGGGGAAGGGGTGGGGGTACAAAAAAAACCCATTTCTATTTTGGGCCTGTTATGGACTTGGCCCAGTCCACTCATTGTTACCTTCTTTCTTTTTCGGTTTGGCAAGCCACAAGGCTATTTTCAGTTGTAACAAAGTTAACTACTTGCTTGTTGTTGATACGATTCATTCAATACAATTGCTCAAGATTCAAGTTGAATCTTCCATCAATTCTTGCTCTAACAGATATCTCATTAAATCATGACGTTTATACTCTCTTTATGATTCAATTTTGCTTATGAAACTATTACAATTCTAAACACCCTAAATCAAAGAAATTACCGACCGAAACAAATTTGCCGTAAAAAAAAAATGAAAACCCATGATCATAGAGTGTAAACAGAGCAAGATGAAATTACCTCTGTCCAAAAAAACAACCACACTTTTTGTTATCTCCAACAATCACTATGGAGAGGGAGATAAAAAAATGAAAACAGAAATATCAAAGAATTTAAAAAATGAAAGTTGTGGAGTTGAAAAAACAAATGAAGGAGAAGCAAGTAAGTTTTGCCCAAAGAACTCCAATCCACTGCAATGGAGGATATGAAGTAGAATGAGAGACTGAGGAGGAGAAGAAGAGATCGTGTGTGACTGTGTTGTGCGTACGTATTGTGTGTGACTATGTGTTGTTACGGAGGATGAAAATAATTTAGAGTACGTTTGATTTGTGGTATGAGATAAAATGGAGTGGAATGATGGAATTGAGTGGCAACCAATGAAATCCATTCCACTTGGTTCAATTATTTACCACCACTTTTTTTTTACTAAGTTTACCACCACTTTTCTTAATTCCCTCAATTTCTGTAGTTATGAGATAGAATCATTCCACCTACTTATAGTATCAATTGTTTACCCCCTTAATTTATATTACCCGCTACTCTATTTTGACACTATTCAACTTTTTTTAACATGTTTATCTTCTGCGACCTTTTTCAAGTCATGTTCACTGTGTGATGTTATTAGATGCCTCTTCCTAGCTGCTAAAAAACTTCTCCTTTTACACCACTTTTAACTTTTGAGTGATATTATTACTGGCGTTGAAATTGTAGACAATATAATGCAATTGATAATCAGTAGCTGACCATATAATGATGTTGGTGACGTCCTTAAATTAACAGAGGACCGTAAAATGTTTTGAAATGGCAAAAAATAAAATGAAATTTTCTTTGACTGAATACAGAATAAAGCTTATAAAGCAAAGAAATTGGCGGAAAATAAAATCAAACAAAATGAAATTAATAATTAGTGTTGTTAGGTGTTAATTAATAAATTAAGATAATTCTTATCATGTCTGTTTAATTTACTAAATTTGAAAAAAAGTTAGAATTTAAATAATGTCTTATTTTAATTAAGGGCAAAAAAAGGAATTAAAAAGTTAAAGTTTATTCTACTTCGTATGTTGCATGTTTCGGGCTGGGCCAAGGCCCACCCTGTCGACGAACAACGAAACAACCTTACGCCAAGACCGAACGCGCCGCGGCACAGAATTGGGCCTGGCCCAATCCTAATTGACATGGGCAGGCTAAACAAGCACTGGATCTGGTCTAGGAAGCGATTTTGCGAGCAAAGACTGGATCAACGACTCGGATCGGTGTGATGCATCCAACAGTCCACCTCAATGCCTATGTCTATAAATAGGCCCTCACCCCCTAGGCTAGGTACGCTCTCATTATTCCTATCGTGACCGTGATACATATGTCCCAAGACAGTTACCCAAAATTTGATCATGCAAATATTTATAAGTTATTTAATTATTTTTTTTACCCCAATAATAAAATACAGTAAAAAGAGCTATTTATGAAGAAGTAGTGACTGATTTAAGAAAATTTAATTTTGACTTGACAGGGAAGCTCTGCTCCTACGTATCCTCAGGTGCAATGAGGAAATCAAAAGTCACGTAGTTCTTCCTGAAAAATGTGTTGGTTGGTTGATATTAATTTTGAAGGGGTTTAAGATCCAATCTGTACAGCTAAGGTCTCTTAAACCATGTTTTGCAGGATTGACAAGATGAACATCTCAATCAAACCAATTTTTTATATTTTTATGAAAATAGGTGTTAAAGAAAAAACTGATTGAATTCTTAAGAAAATGTTAATGTTAATTTGTTGATTGTTTTTAATTTTTGAAGGGGTTTAAGATCCAAGCTGTACAACTAAGGTCTCTTATACCAGGATTGCGGGATTGATAAGATGTACTAAATCAAACCCATTTTTATTATTTAGAATGGATAAAAAAATATTTCTAATTTTTATTGAAATAAATATATAACAAGAGCCCAAAAAAACTAAAAAAATCAAATAAAATAAAATTAAGTTTCAAAAAAATGACATAATATGGGTGTTCTTAGTCAGGATCACATGAAGGTATAGTGGGGGGCGCTGGTTTTAAAAGATCAGATCTCACTTTATATACAAAAAAAAGGCAATTGTTATTTAAAAATAAAAAAGAATAAATAACAAAATAAAGTGAAAGTGAGAGGAGGTGGAGTGTATGCATTGTAACTACTTCCCGGCTCCTACTATTGTTCTAATATTGTTATTATTATAAATTATAAATAAAATAAATGATTGTTGTTCCAAACATATAATATTTAAAAATTAATTAATTAATTAATAACTATATAAGCTACATGGTTGAGGTATGTGGAAACCCTAACCCACATTCCGCCGCAAATGGGTTCCAAAGAGAGAGAGAAAGAAACGTTGGAGAGAGAAAGAAAATGAGAGAAAAGGGAAAGAGGAAAATAGGGCGCAGTCTCCGTTGTTGGCGACGATGCTGGTGGAAGACAACCACCGTGAGGCCCATCTTTAAGGTTTGCTCTTTCTCCCAAATTTTTAATGGTTATGTTTCATTAAACAAAAAAAAATCCGATCTAAAAACGAATGGTTATCATCCTATTTGAAACACTTTCAAAACAAAAACAAAAACATAGTTACAGATCTAAAAAAAATACATGCTTTTTACATTTTTTTTGATTTGAAGTGTTGTAAAAACTAACCTGTTCTTCTAGCTTCTGAAAAAAAAAAAAACTCCTTTTGTTTTCTTGTTGATACTGCTGCTGATGATCAAACCTAGATCTTGCTCCTCAAAAAAATCAAACTCGGGGTTTGGTGATTTGGGTTTCAATGTGAAGCCCTAATCCTTTTTTTAGTGATTTTTGCAAATTATCTGTCTCCCCTTAGATCCGAGTTTCAGCTGTTTTTATAAGGGAAAAATAGGGCTTTTGGAGATCTGGGCTTTTGGAGCTGCCAAGGAGAGCCCAAATTAGAAGCTTGCCGAAGCAGCTATCTTTTTTTTTTTTTGTAATTTTATTATTCATTGTATTTTATTTAATTAAATTCGTTTTTATATTATTTAATGATTGTTTGACTTGTTTGACTTGACCCTTTTTGCAGATCTGGGCTCTTAGAGCTGCCAGGGAGAGCCCAAATCAGAAGCTTGCCGAAGCCGCTGTCATTTTTTTTGATTTTTTGCAATTTTATTATTTTTTGTATTTTATTTAATTAAATTCGTATTTATTTTATTTTTATTTTTGGACTATCGTAAAAAAAACATTGTAACAGTCAATTAATTTAAACCTACTATTTTTGTGATTTTTTTGAATTAGCATATATATTTTTTATTTTTGTTTAAGTAAAAAGAACAATAATTATGCAAAAGTAACAAAATCGACCAAAAAGACTTATGAAAAATACTTAAAATCGAGTGTTCAAAGTTGCCCCTCTGTACTTATTCTCTTACGATATAATTCAAAAACCATGTTATGTTGTATTCTCAAAGTAAGAGATAAGTACATATAAGAACCTCAATTTTAGCCGGTGATATATGCACGACTGTCGAGGTGGAACCAAGATCACGAAATTAAAAGGGATAATGTACAGGCTATACTACAGGAGAAATAACGACAATGCCAGGCGAGACCGATAGCATGAAAGTAAGAACAACGCCAGAGCTGAATCGGTAGCACGAAATTTAAAGACAATGCCAGAGCTGAACCGATAGCATGAAAGTAAAAACAGTGTCAGAGTTGAATCGATAGCACGAAAGTAAAAACAGTGTCAAGGCTGAACCGATAGTACGAAATTTAAAAGACAATGCCAGAGCTAAACTGATAGCATGAAAGTAAAAACAGTGTCAGGGCTGAACCGATAGCACGAAAGTAAAAACAATGTCAGGACTGAACCGATAGCCCGAAATTTAAAACGCAATGCCAGGGCTGAACTGATAGCATGAAAGTAAGCCAATGCAAGCTCGAGACCGATAGCAAGAAAATAAAAACAATGTCAAGACAGGATCGATAGCATGAAAATTGAAGACAATGTCAGGGCAGGACTGATAGCATGAAAATTAACGACAATGTCAGGGCAGAACCGATAGCATGAAAATTAAAGACAATGCCAGGGCAGGACCGATAACATGAAAATTAAAGACAATATGCAATGGATGTCTTGCTTTGAATAAATCTTTTTTATTACTTTATTCACAATGCGGCTAAAAAAAACACATGCTCTTAGTCATGAAGTGGAATGCATGATTTGTCATGAATTGTATGCATGCTATGACATGAAATGCATGAGTTATGCATGAGTCTTGAGTTGAGATTGAGATGCACTTGTCTTGAAAATTGGATTTACATAAAACACTTTTTTTTCTTTGTGCATGCTTCATTTGAAACCAATCAAACTCGTCCTCAATTGAACGGTTATCCTCATCCGAGCTACCTTTCTTAGACCCTTTTTTCTCTTTTTTGATCACTTCTCGCCTTCAAAGAAAAACACCTTCAAATTTTACATTCTCTCTTTACTTTTCTCATTAGCTCTCTAAATCGCATAATTGATTCAAAGTTGAATATTTTTGAAGCATTACTTAACGAACATGCATGGATTCATGGGTATTTAAGAGCTGGAATTTTGTGTTTCTGGATTTTTGTGTTTTGGATCTTAAAGGTTTGGATGTGGAGGGTATTTTTAGTGCTAAAGCATGAGGAGGGCAAAGGCGACACAAGATGGTAGGGAAAAAGGTATTATGGCAGCCTCAAGCTATTGGGAATTTCTTTTACTCTAGACAGCGGACTTGATGGAAATTGGTTGGGAATTGGTAAAAGGTTTTATCACAAAGGGAAGACTACCAGGAGTAGCAAGCAAAATATGACATCCTCAAGGGTCATGCAAACATTATGCCCCAGTGTCGGTAAAAGGTGTCGCCCCAAGAGAAGGCTACACGGGTGTACCAAGAAAAAAGTTTAACTCATGAAGGATCCTGTAAAGATTTTGCTTCTGTAAACAGGTTTTCTTCAAGTGAAAACAACCCAGTTGTGGAAAGAACTTTTTGACTCCTGACGGGTCTTGCACAGGTTTTGCCCCGATATTTGTAAAAGTTGTTGCTCACAATAGTGCACTGGTGTGGCAAACAAAGTTTGATAGATGTAGGGTATTAATTGTAAGACTTCTGCCTCATTCTAGTGAAAGGCATTGCCGTGAGAGAATACTGCATGGTGTAGCAAGAAACATTTGACTCCTAAAGAGCCCTACAAAATTTTGCCCCAATGTGGGATTTCTTGAGACTCTCAAGCTTATCCTCCATAAAATTGCCCCAATTTACACCGTTGTTTGGCATAAGTAGAATTTTCCAGTGAGCTACATAAACTTCCCATTGTAACACTACAAAAATTTGGTTAAATAGCGACCCACAATTCGCGGCGGGTGCTACAACCGCCGTCGCTCATTTTCACTCGCGGCAGTTCCTAGCAACTGCCGTCGCTCATCTACACCAGCGACGGTTCCAAATTGTCTCGCGGCGGTTCCAATTTTAAAGAAAAAAAAAAAGCGTAACATGAGAGGTTCACGATGTTGAGAAGCGGTAGCGAGGTTACAGTGAAACACCAAACGACGAAGGTTTCCAGAACGACGAAGGTTTCCATCTCCTTCCTCTCAGTGAACTCAAACGATTAGGGTTTCCATTTCCTTCCTCTCTCAACGACAAAGAAGGTCTCAAGAACAGGTTCGCTCTGTTAGGTACTTCTTTCTATTTCGTGTTTCCTTCCTTCGCTCTCTGTTACTCGTTTTCTTCCCCTCTCCTCATCTTTCTCATGCTATTATTCTTCCTCATTTTCGTTTTTTTTGTTACAACGAGTTAGGGTTTTGTTTTCATCTGGTGATTTCGTTTTGATCATCTTCAACAGGTTAGGGTTTTCAATTTTCCAATTTGTGATTCTGAAACTAGTCCCCTGCTTGTTGTTGTGGATTGATGCAATGTAGTTTCATTCAGTGTATTGCAGAATTTATGTGTAGATTAGTGGGGTGTGGGGGAAATTCAAGTTGACGTTGAGCTTGATTCTGAAGCTATGATCTATCATGTGATAATGTCAAAGACATGTCTTCCCCTAATGGAGCCTATGATCTACTGCTTAATTTCGTTGGGTTGTTTTTTTGCCGTTGGCTTCATAAATTCCATTATCTAATAAAAGATGTATTTATTAGGTATGTCACTGTAAAATCACTTCTTATGAGAAGTTCAAAAATCAATTTTTGTACTAGTACTCATAAAAGGCATGTATTCTTTTTTGAACTATAAATATAAACTATGATGTGTGGGTTTGCTATTATTAACAGTTAGCAACCACTTGTACTGTAGCCTGTAGGGGACAAGAGATGAATGAGCTAATACCCTTCTTTTTTTTTCTTTTTTTTTTCTTTCGATTGTTATTCAAACTAGCACAACTTTTGATTTTTTAAGTTTTCTCCTGAAAACTATACTGCCATTCAAGTGTTGAGTTTAATTTAGTGAGTCTGTTTTCTTGTAGTTAATTCAAATAAGTGCAATAGCATAGTGCTGCAACAACCTAGTGCCACTGCCATGGCATAGTGTTGCAGCATATAGTAGAGCTTAAGTAAGTCGGTTAGTTGCTGTTAATTTCAGTTAGGTTGTTGTAACAGAATTGCTTTTTCATTTGGGTTGTATAAATACCTGAAAATCAGATGTAACTGATTCAGTTCATCATAAATAAAAAATATAGTTCTCTCACTTAGATCTCTCTCATTTTGCTCCTCTGTTCGTTCTTGAGTGATTATGAGAGTAGTTGGTGATTTGCACCAATATCTTTGGCTGGAAACTATTGTCTTATTGAACTTTAGGGTCATTACTTCATGTGTTAAGGCAATACAGTCACAGTGTCCTAAATCCTCATTTCCTTTCAAAATTCAATTTTATGTACATGGTACTGAGTTTTAATGAGTTTGTTTGGTTGGAAGGTAATTGGTCATTTAACTTTTGGATTTAGGGTTGGAAACACAGAGATGTACAATCACTAAAGGCTAGATTCGGTTTCCATTGCTGTTTGTTGCTTCAGGCACAATTCTCTTCCTCCTCTTTGTATCATTCGAGATCTCAATATATTTTGTCTTCTTGATGTTTATCCTACTTACTTCATATTTATCTTTAATATATGTTGTTTACAATTGTTCAAGCTATTAATTAGAGTGTTTTTGTCAAAATTCCTTAAGTATGAAGTTTAGTATTTACTGCTGCTATTAGTGGTGCTATAGGAAATCGTGCATGATGTCACACACCAATTTCATGTTATATGTTATGCCTTTGTTATGAATCATAATTGCATCTGTCTTTTTGACTGGTTAGTAGTATTGAAAAATAACGAATGCTTAAGAACTAGAGTTTCAGCCATGTAAAAATGTACGCATTTGTCCCCTGAGTTTGATTACAGTGCTTGAATTATGCTTATGTATCATGATTGTGAAATGTTTTGGTTTATTTCTCTTTCGCTTTTGAAAATAGGGAATTGCATTGTCTCATAGTTTTGAGCCCGTGTTGGTGATATTTTTGTTTCCTAATTTTGTATTGTTAATAGTTTTGTTGTCTCACAATGATTCTCACGCTCTGCGCGCGAATATGATCTTTTAGAAATGGATAAGTCTTGGATTACTGGCCGCGAAACACGTATGAATATAAGGAAGGGGTGAAGGGATTCATTAACTTCGCTTTTAAACATGGTGCGGTTAACGGAAAAATATTATGTCCTTGTCGAGAATGTGGCTTCAAAAAAGGAGGACTTGGGATGTGGTATATGACCACTTAAGATGTACGCCATTTCCAGTAGGGATATACTTGTTGTTCCTATCATGGGGAGATAGAAAACCATAACGCCTCGGGCAAGAACACTCAACATGCAACTCAAAGCACAAGCAATCATGAAGATCCCATCCAAAATATGATTAATGATGCTTTTGGTATCGATGGCCACTGTGCAAATGAAGTACCTGCAGGTTGCATCCAATGTAGAGTTTCAGAGAGATGAGGATGTGATTCAAAACACCAATCTAGAAAGGAATGAAGCCAATGAATTTTATGAATTAGCAAGAGATGGAGAACAACCCTTGTATGAAGGTTGTACAAACTATTCAAGGTTATCTTTTTGGTGAAGTTATATCATATCAAATGCTTGTGTGGAATGAGTGACAAGGCCATGACAATGATTTTAGAACTTTTGCAAGATGCATTCAAAAATGCAAAGATTCCAAGTTCATTTTATGAGGCAAAGAAAACAATCACCAAACTTGGTTTGAACTATGAAAAGATACATGCATGTCCAGAATCATTGTATGCTCTATTGGGGAAATACTAAGACGAAGCAAGGGAAAATTGTAAAGTTTGTCACACTTCTAGATGGAAATCAAGGAAAAGCCCTGGTACCGAAGTTAACACTCGATGACAATAGTATGAAGAAAGTTCCTGCAAAAGTTCTTCGCTACTTTCCGTTAAAACCCCGATTACAGAGACTATTTTTATCTTCAAAGACAGCCGAGGACATGATATGGCATGCTACTAATAACAATAATGATGGAATGATGAGACATCCTAGAGATTCTGAAGCTTGGAAACGATTTGACTCAACACACTCTTTGTTTGCATCTGATGCACGAAATGTTCGTCTTGGGTTAGCTCATGACGGTTTTAATCCCTTTGGTGTTATGAGTTCAAATTATAGTATTTGGCCGCTTATTCTCTTTCCTTACAACACTCCTCCATGGGTGTGCATGAAACAAACATCTTTTATAATTTCGATGATAATTCCTGGGAAAAAAATGCCAGGCAATAATATAGATGTCTACTTGCAACCTCTTATTAGAGAATTAAATGAATTGTGGACAACAGGTGTGGATGCTTATGATTCTTTCAAGCGTGAGATGTTTAAATTACATGCAGCGTTAGTGTGGACAATAAGTGATTTTCCCGGGTTGGGAACACTTTCTGGGTGGAACACATACACCGGACTTGCTTGCCCATCATGTAACTTTGACTCTATTCCTTGTCGTCTTCCTCATAGTAGAAAGTGGTGTTTCATGGGTCATCGTCGCTTTTCTTGACAGAGGCACCGATTTAGATTGAACCGGATTCGCTTCAACGGTGAGCAAGATTTGCGTAGTCCGCCAAAAATATTGTCCGTTACGATATTCTTGGCGCGGTTTTTAACATTGAAAATAAATTTGGACTAAGACTAGAGAATGAGGGACAAGAAAAGAGAACAAGAGGTGCGCGACTTTCACGGGGTAACACTACTCAACAATGGAAAAAAAGTATATTCTTTGAGCTTCCATATTGGAAAGATAATCTGCTTTTGCGCCACAACCTTGATGTGATGCACATTGAAAAGAATGTATGTGATAATATCTTACACACTCTGCTAAATGATAGTGCAAAGTCAAAAGATCACATCAATGCTCGAAAAGATCTTAAAGATATGGGCATAAGACCAGACCTTTGGCCGATGAAAATGGAAAATATCCTTTAGCTGTCTTTACAATGACTAAAATGGGCAAGAGAGCTTTTTTGGCAACTTTAAAGAACATGACCGTGCCGGATGGTTATTCGAGCAACATTTCAAGGTGCATTGACTTAGATAATCTTAAGTTGAATGGAATGTTAAAAAGTCATGATTGTCATATATTGATGGAGCGATTGCTACCAATTAGCCATGCGAACATCATTGCCCAATGAAGTTTCAGCTGTGTTGATTGAGTTATGCTCATTCTTTAGACAAATATGTAGTAAAGTATTGAAAATTGAAGATTTGGACAAATTGAATAATCAAATTGTCGTCACTTTATGCCACATGGAAATGTTATTTCCTCCTTCATTTTTCAACTGTTATGGTTCACTTGGTTGTTCACCTTGTGGAAGAAGCTAAGCTTGGAGGTCCTCGCTCCATTATCATTGGATGTATCCAATAGAGAGGTAAAATATATGTTTTAGCTTCTTTTTTATATGTTTTCAATTTGATAATGTAATGGTTATTCTAAACGACATTTGCATATATAGGTATCTTGGACATTTAAAATCCTACATTCGTAATAAAGCACGTCCCGAAGGGTCTATAGCAGAAGGTTACCTAATGGAAGAAATCCTTACCTTTTGTTCAAGGTATTTAGACAATATTGAAACAAGAATGAATAGACCTCCTCGTGTAGAGCGATGAACCCGACACCATGGAGGCTCAATCACGGATAACCGAACTATTTCCTATAATTGGAAAATCGGTTGGTGGTTCTTCGTATTTTACTCTTACACCAAGAGAAAAGTTACTGAGCTCATCGACACGTGCTAACAAATTGTCAAGTTGTTGATTATTATCTTGATGAAGTATTTCTTCACTTAGATTGACCGTTCTTTTTCTTTTTCGTAGGCACATCTAATACTATAAAATTACATAGGCAATTTAGAACTATTGTGCGAAGGAAACTTAGGGAAAAAATGCTTGAGAGATAGACAAACGAGTTCATAGAGAATTAGTTCGTTGGTTCGCCAATCGTGTAAGTGTTTATGCTATTTCTATTTCATTAATATTTCTATTTCATTAATATTTTCGCAATGTGATTAATAATCTACACTATGACATTCAGATTGGGAATAATCTTGACACTCTTAGCATACAAGATAAAGATGTTCTTGTTAGTCTTGCACAAGGTCCTTTTAATCAAGCTAGAAGGTTCACCGCGTTTAATGTTAATGGATACAAGTTTCGGACTTTAGAACGAGACAAGTTTCTAAAAACTCAAAATAGTGGAGTTTTTGGCATGTTTGGAACGAGAAGTTATTCAAGCAAAGAGTGATACTCAAATGAGGTTTGGAGGGTGCCTTACTATGGACGATTAGTAGACATCATTGAGTTGAGCTATAGTGGTTTCACAAAGAGTCATATTTAAATGTGAATGGGCTAATACCACTAATCCAAGAGGTTTGAAGATGGATAAGTTGGGCTTTACCTCTATCAAGTTTGCACGAAATATACATAGTGGAGAACATGAAGATGATGAACCATACATTAGAGCTTCCGAAGCTCAAATGGTCTATTATGTAGAGGATGAGAATGAACAAGGTTGGAGTATACCAGTTCATTTGAAACCAAGAGACTTGTATGATATGGGTGAAGATGAGAATGAAATTGTGGCATCCAACGAGACATACCCATCACAAAATCTGGAACAATTTTTCTTGGATGATAATACACATATTCCTTTAGCAAGAGTAGTTTTAGATAATGAACACGAAAGTTCAAATTGTTAATGAAAATGTTGATGACGATGATCAAGATATGGTTTTATGAATGTGATTGGTAGTTCATTCTATGTAATATTGTTGCTAACTCTTTTAGTTTAACTATGACATAGTTTGTTTGAAATTGATCTCAATCCTTTTAATGTTTCCATTAAATGATTTACTTTACTTCAATTCCTTTTTGATACGGTGTTATGAATTTATTGTCCATTACTTATGCTAATCAATCAAGGTTTATGATTATGTCGTAAGCTTTATGCCATTACTTGCTAACCAAAGTGAGTTTTCTAATTTAATATGTGCATGTGAGTTTTCATAGAATATATGCATGCGATTTCTTCTGATTTTGATTTATTGCCTAACATGTATTGGTAGGTATGCCTCCTAAAAGAAGATATGATGGCCTCCGTAATGGTCAACCCACATCCGTTCAAGGACATGATTCTTCCGTGAGAAGCACCCATAGTGGTACCGCTACCCCCCCAAGGGTGTCTATGCCTAACCCATCTTCATCTTTGGAAGATGACATTCCCGAGTTCGATGATGTGCCCTTTCCAAATGAAGCTTGTATCTCAGAAGGTTCATCTTCAAAAATACCCAAGACTAATCCCAAATGGATAGTGGATGTTATTGGTAAATAAACTCTAATTAGGTGGTGTATTTTCCATTATTTATATTTCGGTGTACTAATATTTTGACTTATTTTGTGTTAGATGAGGAGGGTAATCGCAGACCAAAGAAGCCTAAAAGTGCGAGATTTGATTCCAAACCGCCTAGGATTCAAAGTTATGACCCAATGGAATGCAAAAATCAACCAGATTGACTGTCTGGGTTTATTAGGAGGGTTTTTGGGTTTTCTTGGAAATCATTTTGACAAATTCCCTATTTTGTACACGGATTGGCGTGAAGTCCCTATGGATTACAAAAATAATGTTTATGAGAAAGACATAAAGGTATAGAGCAAAATTACTTAATACATTTTATTGTTATTTATGTTTTGTTACTAACATCTTTTATTTTAATTGTATTAAAGACAAAATTTGTGGTAAATGATGGAGCTCACAAGAAATGGATTTTATCAAGCTTGGGAAAGAAATGGAAGGACGATCGTTGCAAGCTTTTTAAAGAAAATTATAATCGGAGCTTACTCGTGAAGAAAATACTCGGAACCCACCGAGGACATTCCCCAGATCATTGGAGGAAGTTTTTGGAGTATAAATTGAAACACAAAAACTATGGTAATAACATAACTTTTCTTAAATTGGTTCTTTGTTTAATTTGATTAGTATCGACTTAATTGGTTTCATTTCTTTGTTATTGATATTGTGGATGCAGAATTTTTTCCCTATTATATCCTTCAGAATGAAACATTAATAATTTTTTCCTATCATATCCTTCAGAATTAATATAAATTACTTTGTTAATGACTTTGTTTATAGGCAATGGCGGATCAAAATGCCGAAAACCGCCAAGCAACGGTTTCCTCATACATTAGGGGCTAAGACAATTGCGAAAAGCAACATGAGATGGTATCATATCTCATTTTTTCTATTGTTTGAAAATCATAGAAAATGGTTTAACTATATTTATATGGTGATACGATTTAGGAAGAGCGAGATGGGCGGACTTATACTAGAGCGGATATGTATGAAATTGCTCATAAAAATCAATCGGTGATTTTGTTAATGATGAAGCAAGACAAAACCATGTAAGTCCAATATCATATATGTATAGCTATGTTTGATTGCAACATATCATATTATTGGGCACATCGTAAATCTTTATGTCTATCTTCAATACATGTAGGAAAAATTACAACAAGCGCTTCTTGAGGTTCTTCCGAGCATGAAGCCTTTATTGAAGTTTTCGAAAGAACATCCCGGGTCTAGTCGAGGCATGGGACTCGGTGTAACACCAACTCACTCTCTGGAAATGATTCTCGTTCTACACGACAGATTCATATGATTTTCAAGCTAATGAAAAGATGTCACGATGCAGAGTCAAATTGATTCTTTACAAGCACAAGTTGTTGAGGTTGAAAGTTTAAAGGCAAAAAGCTGCTGAAGTTGATGCTCTAAAGGAACAAGTTGTTGAATTACCTCTTTTGAAGGAACAACTTGCTTTTGTTATGCAACTTCTTAAGCAAAATCCGGTGAGACAATATTTGTTTTAATGCATTAAATCATGCTTATTGATCCAATGGAAAAGTTGCTAATTTATGACGATTCATCGCTTGATTATTTATGACGATTACTATCATGATTATTTATGACGATTCGCTTGATTGGTTATGAAGTCAATTATGGTGCATTTTTCATTGGCACATACTCTTGTTATAAATGGGGTGAGCACAATCGACACATACTCTTATTAGATGACTGTTTTCGGTTTGTCCATCTAAGCCTATTTTAAGTCAAGTTTTCGGTTTTTGAATGACTGGTAGCGAGTTGTTTCTTCTCTTAGATGAATTCGGTTTGTGTGATTCTGGTTTTTTTAAGGAACAATAAAAATCTTCCATTACGTAATGACACGTAAAAATTATCGATGGTTATTTTGCAAGTTGCAATCTTTCTTGATTTACTCTTGATTTTGGCTTTGTTTTCTCGCCACCTTTTTCTTGTTTTTCTTCCAATTGCATGTCAAACTCGATAATTCTTTTTGGGCAAAAACATTATCCTATGTTTGTGAACTCAAGTCTTCTTCTTATGCTGTTAATGAGACAAGTAAGGGTTACAAGTCTCGTTGTTTAAGTGATTGTAAAGAGGAATATTCATAAGCTATAGAGAATTTGAAGGACTCATCGAAAAGCACTTGGTAATGGAGATTATGATAGAGTTGATGTTTTGGTTTCACCGCTATGTCCGATCTTTGAGACATGTGAAGATGGATTCAAGGATATCATGCATAGTGATGATTATGGTGGTGGTTCTACCATTTATTCTCGATCTTAGTGAACGTAATCGTTACTTTTCTCGAATCGTAGTAATGCTTTAGCTATTACAAAACTCTTTGTATTAGTTTGATTGATTGATTGAGTGAATTAATTTGTAATGAGTTGTTGTGTTTGTTCATCATCCATGTTTCTAACTTAATTTATGGCTCTTTTTCTCTAGTCGCTTAACTTGGAATCACAAGATGATTTGAGACGCTCTTACGTGCCACCACACAGACAAAATGAAGCAAGCCCATCCCGTAGGACATCTAGATAGATGATTCTATTTGGTTGTATTTTGATGTTATGAACTAGTTTTGCTAGTTGGTTGTACTTTGAGATTTTATGAACTAATTAAGTCGGTTGTACTTTGATGTTATGAACTAATTTAGTTGGTTGTATTTTGGTGCCATGAACAACTAGATTTGGATGTATGAACTAAGTTCTAGTTATTATGAACTAAATTTGGTTTCTAGAAGGTCAGATGTGATTTTGGCATAATTGTAGTTTCTTTAATAGGTACAAGTTGGGTTAGAAAGATGTACAAAACAAAAATCGTGTTTAAAATTTAAAAAAAAAAATTATTTTTTAACTTGCGGCGGTTGCAACCGCTGCTAGTGTTGGTGGGAAAAAGTTTGGCGCGTAGCTTTACGCGCGATTAATAATCGCCGCTAGTGTTGGTGGGAATTTTTGCGCGCGCACCTTGGCGGCAGATTATGAACTACCGCGAACCTGCTTTGCGCGAAAATTCAAAATGCTTGTTGACGGCGATTCTGGCACGCGCGCCACACGTCGCGGCGGTTTGTCGACGATTCTTGGAACCGCCGCCAAAACTACTCGGCGACGCTAGAAATAACGGCGCTACAGGAACCGCCGCCAGCATAAATCCACGGCGGTTAGAACCGCCGCCGCTCTCAATTTTACCCGCCGCCGTTCCTCCGTTTCTATGTAGTGTAAGTCTCGTTCCCCTTTTGTACCATACTTTTTGCCTAGACCGCCTTTGCAAGTTTTCAGTCTAGCGGGCTTCATTTTTTTATTATTCTTTTTATAGCCCTAATTTTTGCCTAGACTGCCTTGGCAGGTTTTCAGTATAGCAGGTCTCACTTTTTTTTCTTTTTATACATTTTTTATTAGAGCCAATAATAATTTAAAGAAGCAAATAATTTATTTTAAAATTTATTTTATGAAAAAGAAAATAATCATTCATCAATTAGAGTGGGCTTTTAGAGGCTGGTAATGTGGAGAAAGGCATTCAATGAGAATTCAGAAACCCGTAAAGCTCCCCCGCCTTTGACAGGTGAAAAACTATTTGAAAAGGTGAAAGATTTGAACATTAAATTCGGGTAGCCTTTTGCAGGAGAGCTTACCAAACAACGGTGGAAGAAAAAGTCGATTTTCTTTAAGTTGCCATACTGGAAGTCATTACATGTAAGGCATTTCACTGATGTGATGCATGTTGAAAAAGATGTCTTCGAAAGTGTCATTGGTACCTTACTCAATATGCCAGGAAAGACTAAAGATACCATCAATGCAAGGTTGGACTTGGTAGTATGGGGTTGAGACCCGAATAGGGTCCTATAAAGAAGGGTATACGTACATATCTACCTCCGGAAGCTCATACTCTATCTAAAAAGGAGAAAACCGTCTTTTGTCAGTTTCTTCATGGAGTTAAAGTTCTAGAGGGATACTCTTCAAATGTTATGAACCTTGTATCGATGAAAGACATCAAGTTGAATCTCTAAAGTCCCATGATTGTCATTCTCTCATGTAGAATTTGTTACCCATTGGTATATGGCCCAGTTTTCCCAACAAAGTGCGTCATGCCATAACTAAACTTTGTTTCTTCTTTAAGGTGATTTGTAGTAAAGTGATTGACCCTGGAAAATTGCCAGCGCTGCAAAGATCAATTACTTTTACTTTATGTGAGCTTGAGATGTTTTTTCCACCTTCATTCTTTGACATAATGATTCATCTAATAGTTCATCTAGTTAGAGAGACTCAATTGTGTGGCCCATGTTACATGAGATGGATGTACTCGTTTGAGAGTTACATGAAGATATTAAAAAGATATGTTAAAAGCCGATCACTACCCTAGGGTTGTATTGTTGAGCGCTACATAGTTGGAGAAGCTATTGAGTTCTGAACCGGCTATCTATCTAGTGTTGAACATTCTGTAGGGCTGCCAAGGGAGCATCACAAAGGAAGCGTTGGTTAAGGGATGACATGAAGCAAAATAGGGATGGTATCAGGGAAAGAAGTAGAGCAAGCACACTAATATGTTCTGCACAATGACAACGAGGTTGATTCATATGTTGCGAAGCACGTGGACATGATTAAGAGTGAGTACCCAAGTAAGGGTCAAATTTGGTTAAGAAAAGAACACAATCGGAGTTTCAGAGTGTGGCTAAGAGATCACATTTCTTTAGATTTTCTTTGAATCCTACCTTGATTTTTGTAGATTGAGATGGTTAGCAAAAGGTCCAAATATACATGTTATCTCTTACACGAGCTATCTATAGAATAGGTACGCGTTCTATTCAAAAAACCAAAATGATCAGAGTAAAATGCAAAATAGTGGGGTTACTCCTGTAGCTCAAACTATGCATACAGCAAGTACCAAAGACAGTAATCCCATTTACGCGAATATGTCATACTTTGGAGTCATTGAACACATATGGGAGTTGGATTACAATATGTTTTGTGAGCCTGTGTTCCAATGTAAGTGGGTTGACAATAATAATGGTGTACAGATGGATGAGTCGGGGTTAATGCGGGTGAATTTCAACAAGTTAGGGTATAAAGATGAGCCCTTTATTTTAGTCTCGCAAGTTCAACAAGTGTTTTATGTCACTAATCTAGTTGATATCAATTGGACCAAGTAAATTGGTAACCTTCCAAAAGTATATTAAGAAGCCCACAATCAAGAATCACATCCCTAAAACCTCTTAATGCCATGGCGGGTAATCCTTAGTGCCTTTTTTCTCGTCATTGAATAAGAACATCATTGAAATCTCCCATTATGCACCAAGGTAACGTTGTGTCATGAGATAAAGATCTTAACAAATTCCAAGAGCCATATCTTTGTCCACTATCAGGGTACTCATAGAATCGTGTAAATCGCAAATAATTCTACCTCTTTGCACTATCTCAGCATTGATGAAGTTAAGAGAGTAGCTTGTAAAGGGTCCCTCCACATAATTACTATAATTTTGGATTTTTTAAAAAAAAATACATTATGCAATTATCTTTTATACATATTTCCGGAATGTGCTTTGTAAAAGCGTGTTCAGGAATTATCTTTTATACATATTTCCAAAAGGTGTTTGTAAATACTTGTTCCGAAACTATCTTTTATACATAATTTCGAGAGGTGTATATGTTGCATTCCGGATTTATGTATAAACATAAATTCGAAAGTCATTTTTAAAATTAAAAAAATGTAAATTTAAATGTTAATGCATTTTAAAACAAAAAAAAATTATATATAAACTACAAAAGCTGAAAGAATGGACATTTAATTTGACGTGTTCATGCACCATAGTGTCGAAAATTCACACCAATGCTGTCAATTTGTATACTCAATGTTTTTAAACTCGAACCGGTGGCCGACTCGGTGAAGGTCTCGAGTCACTGGGTCAAGGGTCGGACCGAAAGGTCGATAGTTGAACCGCATGACAAAAACCCAGACCGCATGACTCGGACAGGACAACAGGACCAAAACCCGGCCCGGTACCTATAAATAATTTCCTAAAATTACACATCCTGCCTAATTTCATTTCTTCTCATTTCTCTGAGGTTCCTAAAATTACACATCTGACCCGGATCAAAACAAAATTACAAATTGTTTATACACAGTTTTTGAAATGAGATTGAGAAAGAGACACATTTCTTCTCATTTCTCCGAGGTTTCTAATTTCATTTTTATTTTTTTTTATAAATTAACTGCTTAAAACGATGTCGTTTTTGTTTTTTTTTAAATACGCAAAATCCGATCTGATTTTATAAAACCAGTCGGGTCACCAGTTTTCACCAAAACCGGCCGAGTCTTGCCAATTCCCACCGGGTCGCTGTATTTCCGATCCATAACTTGGCTCGACCCGGTGACCCCTCCGATTCACCTGGTCCGACCGGCCGGGCCGAGTCAGTTTTTTAAACACCGTTTATACTCACAAATAATACATCAGCAATAGTAGATGAGACAGTTAAGGGGGGCATTGCAGGGCCGTCCCAAACAAAACGGAGGCCCCGTGCAAATCATAAAAGTGGGGCCCTAATTATAGCAACAGTTAGCGTTTAAATGAGTTCGACAATGGCAATAATCGACAACGATTATTTACAAGTCTCTCCAATTACTTAATCAATTTCCAACTTCTAAAAACCTACAACTTATAAATAAGAATTTCAAAAAATAAAAAATAAAAAGACAAAATTAAAAGACCTGATGAGCAAAAAAACATGATGAACAAAAAAATGAAATCAAAATTTCCAATTACTTAATCAAATACTAGAAGAAAGAGGGAACAAAACAATTAAAATATTAAATAAAGTGTACCTATTAAACAATTAAGAAGGGAACAAAACAATTAGGCTAATATCTGATGAAGAAATCCATTATCCACGAAGAGGAAAAGAAACGCGTACTGTCAGAGAGGGAAGACAAGTGAAGAGGGAACACGCGTCAGCCATCAGAGAAAGGACAAACGCGTCAGAGAGCAAATAAAAAAAGAGGGAACACGTGCAGGATTCTGGAAGAGTTAGAGAAAAGTGGGTCTTTTTTGTTTGCTGGTATTGGTATTGGGCTAATATAGGTGATTTTGGACCCCAAAAATTACTTTTTGGGTGGAGGCCCTGTGCTACAGCACAGGGTAAATTGCTAAATGGACGCCCATGCATTGCACCATAACCATACTAATAAAAAATTTCTCTCCTTTATATATAGATGCATAATATTTAATATTTTTCTATATAAATAACAAGAGGTCTCGGTCTACTCCCGACACCCACTTATAAATTTAATTTAATTTACTGTGTGTCATTTTTTTTTTGTCAAATTTACTACGTGTCTGATACTATTCTGTTTTCACCATGGCCAGCTACCTTTTATGCAGGTTGGTGTGCTCAATTAAGAGAGACAGCAGAATTGTAGGCAATTGGGTCCGTTTTTATGATTTGTTTTATTTATTGTCATCTAACTCTAACGCTCACAACGTATTTTCTTCGAATCAACCAAGGATCCTTAGTTGCAATGATGGCTTGGAGAAAATTCATTTAACATTTCTTACCTTATTCCATTCCGTTTGTGCCAAAATTATTTTGGGTCTAACATATAAAATCCCAAACTAAAATCATTTTGGATAAAAATAATGAAAAAAGTACATTGAATATTTAAAATGCACATAAGCCGGATGCAAGTGACCTTGACGAGTCTTCTTGTTCTGGGCTTGTAGAGTGGTGTCGTGCATTCTTAACACAATATAGAGATGATCCTACTATACCTATTCTTGTCACACTAACTGGGTTTGCCACGCATTTATGCTCATTTAGCCACGGTTCCATCCGTGGCTAAATGCCAGTTTTTTGTAGTGTTTGAAACTATACCTATACTTGTTCTTATTATTACATTTTAGGGGGCGGTCGAAATGACATTCCTGGTTTGTGATGTTTTATGTGTGGTACACGTGGAATGATGATGACAATAGTGGATCTAGTATATCAAGGAGGTAGTGGTGGATAACTGGGTGTGGTGGTGGATCACTGGGTGGAGAAGGAGGTTGTGGTGGATCACTGCTTGGTGGAGGAGATTGTGGTGCATCACTAGATCGTGGAGGAGGTAGTGGTAGATCACTGGGTGGTGGTGGGTTGTAACTGATCAGTTCATTGGGTGTCGCAGCAGGGTCTAGTACTCGAGACTCAGAATTCTCCGCAATAGTGGTGATGATCATAACCACAACGAACACAATCAGCACCAATAAATACAACATCTTTTCAGCCTTTTTTGTGTGTGAGAGTATCACGCAGAGATTAACACAATATATAGATGATCTTTCTTTCTTTCATTCATTTATTATATTATTTTATACGTGCTTTAAAATGTAGGTACTTTTTGTACCATATCTCTAACAATAAATTTGGGTGGTTAGAAGACCCCAATCATTTGACAAAGTCATTGAAGAAAAAGTTGCTCGGTGTAATTCTTTTTCCGCTTTTTTTAAAATAAATAAAGGTATGGAAACTAAATGAAAAAACTCGCGCGCAGAACGTATTTATGAGCAAAGAGGACATCAATAATATTTTAATGGGTTTTATTTTCGGTACCCCCCTCATTCCCTCTCACACCCCCATAATGTCCCAAATGGACAAAAATACCCCTGAAAATTTACAAAAATTACATGGTTTTGTTAAAAAAAAAAAAAAACAAATTTCGAATTACCTCTAAAATTTCGAATTACCTCAAAATAATGGAATTTCGATTTACCCTGTAATTAGAAAAGATTTTGAATTACTCGTAAATGAGGTAATTCCTGTTCATTAATTGTGAACCTAATTACCTATTTCGAGGTAATCCAAAAATTTAATTTTTTTTTCGAGCGAATAATTTAGGCTAAAAAATCGGTTTCGGACAACATACTCGGATCGTAATGAAACCATAGCCATTAGAAGCGAAATAAATCAAGAATCAAGACTCCTTAGAAGGACTTCTTACGGGACAACGACCTCAAAAATCCCAAATTCCATCAAGCATTTTTTTACGATTTTTTTAATTTTTCATAGTCTCCAAAAATCTTAAAAATTTGTATAGCCTTATTTTGGTTTTGTTAGATTTTTAGTGGTGTTTTTATATTTTTTAGAGTAGTTTTGACTATTTTTAGTAGCCTTTTAGTAATAAAAATTAAAACAAATCGTATATATACGCATCACAAGGCCTCGGATTGGCCCGAGATGCCTAGATGTCGCCCATTCACCTACTTCACGTGCTTATTTTCAGTCATTTTTAGACATTTTGGACCCATAGTTGTATTTGTACTCCTATTTTATGTTGGTCATTTTATATATTTTGACGTATTGTTATTAAATCGTAAATCGTTCAGTATCATATTTCCAATAAAACGCGCTTTTAAATCTTAAGACCAAAATACAAACTTTTTTTTAAAAAAATTACAAATTTCGGAATTACCTTTTTAGAGGTAATTCCAAAATTTTATTTTTGAACCTAATTACCTTATTTTGAGGTAATTCCGAAAATTTAATTTTTTTTTTTTTTTTTAAAAAACGCAGGGGTATTATTGGCATTTTTGGTATTATGGGGGTGTGGGTGATAATGAGGGGGGTACGAAAATTAAGGTCCTATTTTAATTTCCACAAGAGCAAGTTGATCGGCATTAACATTTCGGATGGTTTTTTGGAAAGAGCTAGCACCTTCCTTTATTGTAGAACGGAATCAATACCGTTCACGTTCTTGGACATTCCGATTAGCGCTAATCCGAGGTGGGAAGCTACTTGGAATAACGTCCTAGGGGGTATTAGAAAGAGACTAGCGTTGTGGAAGGGTCGTTTTCTATCTATTGGTAGTCGGGTTACTCTCATCAACTCTGTTTTGAATAGCATTCCTTTATACATGTTCTCCTTTTATAAAGCTCTGAAAGTGGTTATTAAAAAGATGAACGGGACTTTCTTTGGGGAATCAAGGAGGGAGATAATGGAATGTATTGGGTGGCTTGGGATAGAGTTTGCAAGTCAAAAAAAGATGGTGGTCTTAGAATCAAAAATCTTGAGTTATTTAATATAGCTCTTTTATCTAAATGGAAGTGGAGGGCATTGACGGATAGTAATGCGAGTTGGAGTCGGTTGTTGAGACATAGATACGGGGAACTCGCTTCTCGCTTTATTCATGACTCGGTTGTAGGCAACTCTTGCCGGAATTATAGTTCTATTTGGTAGAGAGACTTGGTGACTTTGGATAATAATTTAGAGGAACCGAGAAGGTTCGCTTGGTGCATTAAAAGAGCGTTGGGTGGTGGCGCTTCAATAAATTTTTGGAAGGAACAATGGTTAGGTACCGAGCCTTTGCTCAAAGTCTTTCCCTTATTGTTTGATGGAGGTGGGCAGCAACTTGTTATGGTCGCAAAGTTCGGGCCTTGGCATGGAGATACCTGGAGTTGGAACAAACCGTGGCACGTTTTTACGGATTCTGTCCGCGTTTTAGAAGGTGAGACTTTGGACAGTATTTTGCATACGGTAACGCCAACGAGAGGCAAGGAAGACGCATCGATTTGGCCGCAGGATCAGTCTAAGAGTTTCACGGTGAAGTCTGCATATCAGCTGCTGGTCTGCAGCAACATTCCCACCAGCTTCGGTTCAGCAACGCCTATTGAGGGCGTTGTGGACATCGCTTGTTCCTTCGAAGGTTGCGGTCTTTGGGTGGCGTCTTTTGCTTGATTCTCTGCCAGTCTGTGACTATTGTTGGAAAACGTGATAATGTAAGTATACACTGTCTAACAAGTAATATAGAGTAAGTGAGATCGTTCCCACGAGGATTTAAGCTTAATCTTGAGAGTTTAATGTGATTAACAATTTAGTGAGTAAAGTAAATGACACACAAGTTTTTGGTAACATAAACAGTAGTAAAAGTAAAAAGGGTAATGTGAAATCAGTGATGAGAACAAGTTGAGATGCATTTCACTTCAGTAGCTTCATTAAGATGCAATTAAGTGTATGCTCAATGTCAGCAAAGATTAGGTGTCTTTGCAAAATGATAAGACGTTATTCTCTCGAATACTTCACACTAGGTTTCCTTGCAAGAGTTTATCTCTAAACCCTAAAGAAGTACCTCCTAGGCTGCTTGAGCACCGGCAGTATTCACCTTATGGGTTATGCTCTCCTATCACTAGGGTTAAGCAAGGAACATCAAGATCTCTTGTTAATGTCCACTACCCATACTACCTTGTGAGATTACTTTACAAACCATCTCTGAATTTATAAATGCTATTTAGAATAGACGGCCAATCCTACTCTAAAATGAAAATATTATCACACACAAGGTAAAATGCACAACATTAAACACACTTCATTAATTGCATAATAGATCTAGGTACATCAGATCCAGCATCTCAACTATGAGTATTTAGCTCATATTGAACTTACAAAACATGGAAAATAACTTAAACAAAAGAGTAGAAGTCATATTACAAATTTCAATGTAAGAAATGATACTATAACGAAGAAACAAAGAGGGAGCTCCAATGGTGACAATGGAGTTCTGATCCAGCTCTTCTAAGTAGACATCCACCAAGAAAAATGCAATTCCAGTGTTGCTAACGCAATAGTCTCAGCAATGTATCAAATTTGGTAATGGAAAAGGTGAGCTAAGCACGCTATGAGGAGCTATCTCTGAACTTCCTCTTGACGGCAGAGCAATGGCTATCTTCTGAATAGGAAATGGAGGCTAGCTTATATAGTGTCTCCTTGCACACAACCCTAGAAAATATCTTCTTTGGGAAATGCGTCCTAGGTTTAAGGGCAATTGTAACTTTCGCGAGTCAGCCAGCCACTTGTTTCTCAACTATAGCTTTGCTTGTTCCGTTTGGCAGCTTGTTGGCTCTTGGCTTGGAGTTGATCTCGACATGTCCCTGTATATTGTTGACTTCTTCCTTAGATGTGGTCGCTTATGCAAAGGGAAGAAGGCGAAGCATACGAAGCACATGTTCTGGTTAACAACATGTTGGAGTGTATGGCTTGCTAGGAATGGTGCTATTTTATCAACGAGAACCAAATGCTGAATCCGTGGTGAACTGCATCAAAAGCTTAACTTGGAGTTAGTGTGTTTATAGATTGAAGCTAAGCTCCACTATTTCTATTTCAATGTGGTGGTCTAATCCACTTCAATACTTAGAAGGGGAGAAACGGTGGGTTGACATTCACATTGTTAGCAACCCAATTCCGTTTTGAGGTACTCTTTTTCCTGCCTGAGTCTTTTTCCCACTGGATTTTGGCTGAGGGAGGTTTTGAGGAGGCCCTCCCCCTTTCTTTAATGTAAATGGGATTGGTGCACCCCTAGTGCCCTCATCAATTCAATTTTTGCTTATCTAAAAAATATATTTTAATTATCGAAATAAAATGAGCATAAGAAAAAGGTTGAGTTATATAGGAAGTTCTCTCAAACCAACTATGGAGAACAAGAAGAAAGGGATATCATTGGAACTAGATCTTACATGTAAGGCATTTCATTGATGTGATGCATGTTGAAAAAGATGTCTTCGAAAGTGTCATTGGTACCTTACTCAATATGCCAGGAAAGACTAAAGATACCATCAATGCAAGGTTGGACTTGGTAGTATGGGGTTGAGACCCAAATAGGGTCCTATAAAGAAGGGGACACGTACATATCTACCTCCGGAAGCTCATACTCTATCTAAAAAGGAGAAAACCGTCTTTTGTAAGTTTCTTCATGGAGTTAAAGTTCTAGAGGGATACTCTTCAAATGTTATGAACCTTATATCGATGAAAGACCTCAAGTTGAAGTCTCTAAAGTCCCATGATTGTCATTCTCTCATGGAGAATTTGTTACCCATTGGTATATGACCCAGTTTTCCCAACAAAGTGTGTCATTCCATAACTAAACTTTGTTTCTTCCATAAGGCGATTTGTAGTAAAGTGATTGACCCTGGAAAATTGCCAGCGCTGCAAAGATCAATTACTCTCACTTTATGTGAGCTTGAGATTTTTTTCCACCTTCATTCTTTGACATAATGATTCATCTAATAGTTCATCTAGTTAGAGAGACTCAATTGTGTGGCCCATGTTACATGAGATGGATGTACTCGTTTGAGAGTTACATGAAGATATTAAAAAGATATGTTAAAAGCCGATCACTACCCGAGGGTTGTATTACTGAGCGCTACATAGTTGGAGAAGCTATTGAGTTCTGCACCGGCTATCTATCTAGTGTTGAACATTCTGTGGGGCTGCCAAGGGAGCATCACAAAGGAAGCGTTGGTTAAGGGATGACAGGAAGCAAAATAGTGATGGTATCAGGGAAAGAAGTAGAGCAAGCACACTAATATGTTCTGCACAATGACAACGAGGTTGATTCATATGTTGCGAAGCACGTGGACATGATTAAGAGTGAGTACCCAAGTAAGGGTCAAATTTGGTTAAGAAAAGAACACAATCGGAGTTTCATAGTGTGGCTAAGAGATCACATTTCTTTAGATTTTCTTTGAATCCTACCTTGATTTCTGATAGATTGAGATGGTTAGCAAAAGGTCCAAATTACATGTTATCTCTTACACCAGCTATCTATAGAACAGGTACGCGTTCTATACAAAAAACCAAGATGATCAGAGTAAAATGCAAAATAGTGGGGTTACTTCTGTAGCTCAAACTATGCATACAACAAGTACCAAAGACAGTAATCCCATTTACGCGAATATGTCAGTCATACTTTGGAGTCATTGAACACATATGGGAGTTGGATTACAATATGTTTCGTGAGCCTGTGTTCCAATGTACGTGGGTTGACAATAATAATGGTGTACAGATGGATGAGTCGGGGTTCATGCGGGTGAATTTCAACAAGTTAGGGTATAAAGATGAGCCCTTTATTTTAGTCTCGCAAGTTCAACAAGTGTTTTATGTCACTGATCTAGTTGATATCAATTGGACCAAGTAAATTGGTAACCTTGCAAAAGTATATCAAGAAGCTCATAATCAAGAATCACTTCCCTAAAACCTCTTAATGCCATGGCGGGCAATCCTTAGTGCATTTTTTCTCGTCATTGGATAAGACATCATTGAAATCTCCCATTATGCACCAAGGTAACGTTGTGTCATGAGATAAAGATCTTAACAAATTCCAAGAGTCATATCTTTGTCCACTATCCGGGTACTCATAGAATCGTGTAAATCGCAAATAATTCTACCTCTTTGCACTATCTCAGCATTGATGAAGTTAAGAGAGTAGCTTGTAAAGGGTCCCTCCACATAATTACTATAATTTTGGATTTTAAAAAAAAAAATACATTATGGAATTATCTTTTATACATAATTCCGGAATGTGCTTTGTAAAAGCGTGTTCTGGAATTATCTTTTATACATATTTCCAAAAGGTGTTTTGTAAATACTTGTTCCGAAACTCTCTTTTATACATAATTTCGAGATGTGTATATGTTGCATTCCGGATTTATGTATAAACATAAATTCGAAAGTCAATTTTAAAATTTAAAAAAAATGTAAATTTAAATGTTAATTCATTTTAAAACAAAAATAATAATATTATATATAAACTACAAAAGCTGAAAGAATGGACATTTAATTTGACGTGTTCATGCACCATTGTGTCGAAAATTCACACCAATGCTGTCAATTTGTATACTCAATGTTTTTAAACTCGGACCGGTGGCCGACTCAGTGAAGGTCTCGAGTCACTGGGTCAAGGGTCGGACCGAAGGGTCGACAGTTGAACCGCATGACAAAAACCCAGACCGCATGACTCGGACCGGACAACAGGACCAAAACCCGGCTTGGTACCTGTAAATAATTTCCTAAAATTACTTATCCTGCCTAATTTCATTTCTTCTCATTTCTCTGAGGTTCCTAAAATTACACATCTGCCCCGGATCAAAACAAAATTACAAATTGTTTATACACAGTTTATGAAATGAGATTGAGAAAGAGACACATTTTTTCTCATTTCTCTGAGGTTTCTAATTTCATTTTTATTTTTTTTATAAATTAACTGCTTAAAACGACGTCGTTTTTGTTTTTTTTAAATACGCAAAACCCGTCCGGTTTTATAAAACCAGTCGGGTCACCAGTTTTCATCAAAACCGGCCGATTCCCATCGGGTCGCTGCATTTCCGATCCATAACTTGGCTCGACCCAATGACCCCTCCGGTTCACTCGGTCCGACAGGCCGGGCCGAGCCAGTTTTTAAAACACAGTGTATACTCACAAATAATACATCAGCAATAGTAGATGAGACAGTTAAGGGGGGCATTGCACCATAACCATACTAATAAAAAATTTCTCTCCTTTATATATAGATGCATAATATTTAATATTTTTTCTATATAAATAACAAGAGGTCTCGGTCTACTCCCGACACCCACTTATAAATTTAATTTAATTTAATTTACTGTGTGTCATTTTTTTTTTGTCAAATTTACTACGTGTCTGATACTATTCTATTTTCACCATGGCCAGCTACCTTTTATGCAGGTTGGTGTGCTCAATTAAGAGAGACAGCAGAATTGTAGGCAATTGGGTCCGTTTTTATGATTTGTTTTATTTATTGTCATCTAACTCTAACGCTCACAACGTATTTTCTTCGAATCAACCAAGGATCCTTAGTTGCAATGATGACTTGGAGAAAATTCATTTAACATTTCTTACCTTATTCCATTCCGTTTGTGCCAAAATTATTTCACAGAAATGTCCTCCCTTCTAAACAGGAGGCTAACTGTTCGCTGTGCAGTAACTTTCGCGAGTCAGCCAGCCAATTTTTTCTCAACTGTAGCTTTGCTTGTTCCGTTTGGCAGCTTGTTGGCTCTTGGCTTGGAGTTGATCTAGACATGTCCCTGTAGATTGTTGACTTCTTCCTTAGATGTGGTCGCTTATGCAAAGGGAAGAAGGCGAAGCATACGAAGCACATGTTCTGGTTAACAACATGTTGGAGTGTGTGGCTTGCTAGGAATGGTGCTATTTTTAACAACGAAGAACCAAATGCCGAATCCGTGGTGAACCGTATCAAAAACTTAACTTGGAGTTAGTGTGTTTATAAATTGAAGCTAAACTCCTCTATTTCTATTTCAATATGGTGGTCTAATCCACTTCAATACTTAGAAGGGGAGAAACGGTGGGTTGACATTCACATTGTTAGCAACCCAATTCCGTTTTGAGGTACTCTTTTTTCCTGCCTGAGTCTTTTTCCCATTGGGTTTTGGCTGAGGGGGGTTTTGAGGATGCCCTCCCTCTTTCTTTAATGTAAATGAGATTGGTGCACCCCTAGTGCCCTCATCAATACAATTTTTGCTTATCTAAAAAATATATTTTAATTATCGAAATAAAATGAGCATAAGAAAAAGGTTGAGTTATATAGAAAGTTCTCTCAAACCAACTATGGAGAACAAAAAGAAAGGGATATCATTGGAACTAGATCTTACCCCGTGTGTTGTAAGGGATATCCTTATAAAAAATAGATAGTATTATTTGATTTGTTATGTAATTGAACTATCCCTCCAATTTCTATTATAAGAAGATTTTACAAAAATCACAAAGACCAAAAACATTATTAAATGTGATGCAATTTAAGTTTTATTCCAAATATAGCCCTAGTATTTAATTTTTACACCCACTATGTGATTTTCTAGTAAACTCATATCTCATATCTCATATTAAATAGGGGTATTGTTCACGACCTGGCCGACCATTACCCCCTCGCCTGATCACGTCACAAAGAACCGAGGGACTCATCGGTAGCCAGACTCAACCCTCGGCAAAGGCATTATTGTCACATCGGATGCCCGCTTTGACGATCGACCACGTCTCATAAGGCTCGGTCTACTCAGAAGCTCAGGCGACATGTAATTAATGAGATCCCTAAGATCTCGCCCAAAATCATGTGACGGTCATACTTATATTCATTGCCATTGATCACTGAATGTAGTATAAAAAGCGCCATCAGAGGTAATGAAAGGTCAACACATTTCTGGATCCAAGCATCTTACTCACTCTCTGTCGTGATCGGGATCTCGACGTAGACGGCTCAAAAATAGATGATTTTAGGAGTCGCCACCCAATTTATTTAAAAAAAGAAGGGAAATTGAGAAAAACCTAACCTAAGAGTTTTTTTTTGGGTCAACAACCTAACCTAAGATTTATTTAGTCTGAGTAACTAGGTCAGATTCGGGGGTCGGTTATGCGTAGGGTATGGGTGAAAACCTAATTTCACTGCACCCCAAACACATATGTCCTAAAACAGTTACCCTAAATTTGATTTGTGTAATAATTAATAAGTCGTTTAATTATTTGTTTACCCAAAAATAAGATTTAATAGAATTTGGTAGAAAAGGAAGATAATTATTTACGAGAAAATTGAAAAGGACTAAATTGAGAAAATTTAATTTTTGACTTGACAGGGAAGCCCTACTCCTACGTACCCTCCGGTGCAATGAGGGACTCAAAAGTCATGTAGTTCTTCCTGAAAATTTGTTGGTTGGTTGATTTTAATTTTGAAGGGGTTTAAGATCTAAGTTGTACAACTCGAGTCTCTTAAACCGGGATTGACAAGATGTACATCTCGGTCAAACCGATATTTTTGGTATTTTTAAAAATAGGTGCTACATAATAATGAACTAATTAGGGATTTTTCGGAAAAGGTGTCGTTCGGTTTTAATTTTAAAATGGTTTAGGACCAAGTTGTACAACTCGAGTCTCTTAAACCAGTGTTGCGGATTTGATAAGATGCACATCTCGATCAAATCCTAATTGTATTAATATTATTATTATTTTTTGGAAAGACCAAATACCAATAAATAAATATAATAATAATTAATGCGAGAAAACTGAAAAAAGTAATGATAAAAAAATTGAAATGGGAGTAAAAGAGGGGTGCAAATAATTACAGAGAGTTATATTATCAAATAGCGGGTGTGAAAATTAAAGGCCCAATTTCATTTTTTGTTACCAGGGGCGCTGCAACAAAAAAATGAATGGGCTCTTGAGGGGAGGGGGCTTGCGTACTGAACAAAAAAAGTTTGGGTTTTTTTTGTACCCCCACCCCCTTCCTTCATACCCCCACATACACCATGAAAATACCCAAATACCCCTCAAATCTTACAAAATCACCAAATTTTTATCACTTTTAACATATATACGTTTGACCAGAACTCACTCGAATTTACCTCCCTAAACGTATATACGATTGAGCCATTTTTCACCCAATCGTATATACCTCCATTGCCACATATATACGACCCTCACTAAACAAGCCATCGTATATACAGTTCCAACAACGTATATACGATTGAACCAGATTTCAGCCACTTGTATTTACATCCTGAAGAGCTATATACGACCCACACAAGTAGGCATCGTATATACCCTCTAGTTCACCTATATACGATGTCTAAGAATATTTTTTTACTAATTGTGTTTTTTTTCCTTTGCAGTGTCCGGTAGGTATCGCGGTCAGAGGGACCATGGTCAGAGAGGGAGAGGGGGGCATCTCCTAGCGGAGGGAGAGGAGAGGCATCCACTTCTTCGGCTGCTCCCAGTACGAGGACTCGGCTGCATAATCAGCTGCATGCTTCGGCGAGGCGTGTCAGAGACTTAGATAGGAGACAGGCTGACCAACCGCCGAGAGATCAACGATAGCGCGCCACGATGATCGATGCAACCACCAAGACCACCGCAGCCCACCCCAAAGATCATCATCACCCCTCCGATGATCGGGATGGTAGAGACTATTATCACGGGGATTTTCTACAGCAGGCTCAGTATGAGGAGCACTATTGGGGAGGCACCTCAAAGATCATGCTGCTCGGCAAGATCATGCCTCTCAACAGCATCACTATCAGCAGCATGACTATCAGGAGGATGATGAGTCTCAGACAAATATGTCGTCAGATGCGTCTATGTCTGAGCATCAGGAGGAGCAACCTCAAGAGGATCATGGGCATCATGAGGAGCCTCAGCCTCAGCACCCTCTGTTCACTGATCTGGCAGATCATGTTTGCACTTCAGTACGCGCTGACCCGGTAAATTGAATTTATTGCTTACTTAGTTTATTAGTTAATGCACATTGTCTGCACTTCTTACTTACCTAATTTATTTTTAATTCAGGATTATAATCGTGTTGTGAAAGTCTGTGCTCATGAAAACAAAATCCTGAGCAAGCTGTATGTACACTACGAGGACCTAGTTCGACGTTCCCCACAACTCAGGGACTCCAGACTGACCCCAGTTGTCTTCACTGGCCACAGCACAGTAGACCAAGAGTTGTTGTCCACTTTTATCGAGAGATGACACTCAGATACTTCGTCATTTCACTTACCATTTGGTGAAATGGCGATCACTTTGGATGACGTCTCTTGTTTGCTGCATCTTCCCATCCACGGGAACTATGCTAGAGCTGCAGCCCTTGCGCTCACTTCGGATACTGCCAGACAGCTTGCTGTGACGTATCTGGGTGTTTCACACATTGAGGCTAGTAACGCAACTCGTGAGAGTCTGTATTACAGCTTCACATGGCTGCTACAGATTTTTAGCCGTAATATGGAGGAGGGGGGTGACATGACTATTGCTGTGAGAGCTTATCTCCTCCTGCTTCTGACCTACAACATCTTCACTACGAAGACTGGAGACCGGGTTGAGGCTAAGTGGCTGCTTTGCCTTGATGATCTTAGTGCAGATGTTCTTGGGCAGTATGCATGGGGTGCAGGTGCACTAGCAGCCATGTATGAGTCCTTGAACGGGGCCTCTTTGAGGGACACAACAGAGTTAGGAGGGTATGCCAGCCTATTTTAGGTACAAATTTAAACTTAATTTTTTTCTTAATTCAGACTGACTTTGGGTAAATAGTTTTTAATTAAACATGTTGTTTATTTTTGCATTTCAATATTGGATTATGTGGTATTTCCCTCGGATGGCAAAGAGGAGGCCTGGTCATATCCGCACTGCAAAGCCACTGGCTGGGCGCTTTAGGAAGAAGAAGACAGATCACCTGAAGCTGAGCCACTATAGGAAGATGATTGATGAGCTAAGACCAGAGGATGTCTGTTGGCGACCATTTGAGGAGCACCAGGCTGTTAGACCCTTTGAGCAGATCTCCCTGTACAGGGGCTTCATTAGCTAAGGCGACTTCAGAGTACGCTACATGCCTGATAGGTGATAACTCATATTTATATGAGTTACTTATACCTCTAATCATTAAATTAAGTAAGTTCTCAAGTAATATTAGTATAGTATTTAGTATATTTATGTGAATATTAGGAAAGGAAGGGCTAAACACTGCTTTGTTATGAATTTGGCACAATTGGTGCCCTTGTGAGTGTTTTGATGAATTTTGTGAAGTAGTGCAGTGTTTAGCGTTATAGCGTCTAACGCTATAGCGTCAAGTAAGCAGATCAGCTGAGCATCTTTAGGGAAAGTGCAATTTTGGCGCCAAGCTCATTAATCCAAGCTCCATATCTTTTGATCACTGTGCGTGCTGACATGTGCGGATTTTATTGGATATGTGTGGACACTTGGCAATGCATGAGAAGGGAATAGTGGAGTTGGTGAAAAAGCAACTATCACCTTTCTTGACTTTTGAGGAGATTGTACCACATGCTAGAGCAAGGCTAGAAGATGGATGCTGATTTTCCTTCCCCTTCAGACGGATAGTGGAGGGAGATAGTTAGTTTTTAGAGAGAGTATTGATAGAGAGAGAAAGTGTGACACTTCTTCTTCTCCATTGATACATCTTAGAGCTTTTACTATTTTACTTTCTTCCTTTGTATTTTTCTGTTTCTTGTACTCATGGTGTAAGGTTGATGATGAGCCATCTTCACGTGGATGATTAGGAGACTTCAAGAGTGTATCTTTTGCATTTGTCATTTCCTCTTTATTTACGGTAATGCAAGTATTCTCATTTGTGTTATTTTGATGGAGCTCAACATGAGCTAAACTCTTTGAGTTGGGTTCATATAGCTTGTAATGAACCATTAATGCTTCGTATATAATTTCTCACGTTTTGTGTTTTAACCCTTGTGTGATTATTCTTCCAAACTTGTTTTATATTTGGCCACGTAAAACAAGTATTTCTGTGGATTCAGACATGAACCATAGAAAGAACTCAAGGATTAATATAAATGATAAGGTTGGTTGAAGACATTTAATCAATTTTTGCTTCTTCTAGACATAGATGTTGCAATAGTTTATAAGGCATAAGTGTGGGATCTTGGATTATACAGGGGTGAACCTATTTAGAACCTAGACATAGGCATCTTGTAGTGAAACCACAGCGCGCTAGTGACCGAAAGGCACAAAATATTTGCAACAGCGCTTAACGCTATAGCGTGTGACGTTATAGCGTCTTGTTTTTGGGGATTTACATAGTGAAGGCAATCCAACTTATTTCTCTTATATTTTTACCCACGCTTTAACTTGTTACTTAATCAATTCTTATTCAACCAACTTTTGTTACTCAACATATTTGCTACTTGTTCCTCTAAAGTGTAATTCCTTTTTAAACTCTAAAATTAATACCAATCCTGTGGAGACGAACTTTACTTATCAATATATTACTTGTTGCGATTGTGTACACTTGCACATCACCTTTTCGCCACAACAAGTTTTTGGCGCCGCTGTTAGGGATTGCATTTAATTTTTATTGTTTAAGAAATTATTACATCCTTAGGGAGGTTTTACCTTGGTATTTTTCTCGTGGTGTGTTACGGGAAGTGCTATAGCGTCGATGCTATAGCGTATGCCCGTCGTAACCACCCACTTTTGAGTTTGATCCCGAACCGCAGAAGATCTGAAGGCTAAGACGCCAACAAAGACTACAACAACTCGGACCAACTATGTCCGAGCACTCTAATCCTCATTGTTAGAGGTTCAATGGGTGGAAGAACACCCTCTCAAATAGGAAGAAGAGGCCAAAGAGGTGGAAGGCAAGGTCCTTTTACCCATACCAACCCGATGATGAATACTGGTATAGAGAAAGGTTTTTGAACCAAGCTCCAGATCAAATGGTGAATGACAGAGACAGGCCAATGAGAGATTATGCTGTGTTTGATCCACAATCCATGGAGACAAGTATCACTAGGCTCATTGTGGATCGCTACTCATTTTGAGTTCAAGCCTATGATGTTCCAAATGCTCCAAACAATCTGGACAATTTGGAGGTTCCACTCAAGAAGATCCTTTTGCTCACCCGAAACTTTCTAGAAGTGTGCAGCAATTTCATCATTCCAGTGTGAGTGAGGATGCTTTCAGGCTGAAACTGTTTCCTTATTCTTTAAAAGACAGAGCAAAGGCTTGGTTGAATTCCTTGGAGTCAAATTCTATCACAACTTGGGAAGATATGACAAAGAAGTTTCTAGAGAAGTATTTCCCACCAAACAAAAATGCAAGGATGAGAAATGACATCACATCCTTCAAGCAAAAGAAGGTGAATCATTGCATGAGGCTTGGGAGAGATGGAAGGAATTGCTTAGAAATGTCCACATCATGGAATTCCTATAGTAATTCAAATGGAGACTTTTACAATGGACTAGAGGCACCTACAAGGTCTATCTTTGGATGCCTCATCCGGAGGTGTGATCCTTAACTCTTCATACAATGAAGCTTGTGAGCTTATAGGCGCATTGCCATAAATGATTCTTCATGGCCTCTCAAAGGCTAAATTCTACAAGGAAAGTAGTGGGGGTTCATGAAGTGAGTGAGGTTTCGCTCTCTCACCCAAGTGGCTACTCCGACAAATATGATAAAGGAGTTGAATCACGCCAACGCTATAGCGTCCGATGCTATAGCGCTGAAAGGTCAATCTACGCAAAGAATTGAACAAGCCCCTCCCGGAGAAGCAAGTTGTGTTTCTTGTGGAGGAGCTCATCTCAGTATGAAGATTGCACAACCAATCCTCGCTCATCAACTATGTGGGGTACAACAAGGGCAACAACCCTTATTCCAATACATACAACCCCGGTTGGAGAAACCATCCTAATTTCGGGTGGGGAGGAAATAATGCTAATACAAGCACAAATGCTCCTGCTATTCCCCGGTGTTTTCCAAGACAACAACAACAAAGAACCTCCTAGACAAAATGTTCCTGCTCCTCCTATGGACAATTCAATGGAGTCTCTGCTAAGGTCATTCATCGGTGATTGTAAAACAACAATGCACTCATGAAGCATCAATCAAGACTCGGAGAATCAAGTGGGGACAGATTGCATCCGCTTCTCACTCAAAGGCGAAATGGTGGACTTCCTTCTACCATCGAACCATCATCATCTCATGCACCGTGCAAGGAGCATGTGAAAGCAATAACCACCGTGGAGTGGTAAAGAGGTAACTTCGCACCCAAGAATTTAGAGTCAAGTGTTCTTTGAAATGAAAAGAATTTTCCAGACGTTATAGCACTCCGACGCTATAGCGTCAAATGCAAACAGAAACACTGAACCTAAATTGGTGCTCGAATATCCTGCTCCCCTTTCCTCAAAGGTTAAAAAGGCACATGAGGACAAACAATTTAATAAATTCCTTGAGGTGTTAAAACAATTGCACATTAATGTTCCTCTAGTTGAGGCATTACAACAAATGCCCAACTATGCCAAATTTATGAAAGATGTTTTGACAAAGAAAAGAAGGTTGGGAGAATTTGAAATGTGGCAATGATCGGGGAATGTAGCATGTTGATGCAAAACAAACTCCCAGAAATTAAAGGACCCCCGTAGTTTCACAATACCTGCTCCATTGGAAATTTTTATTCTGTCGTGCTTTATGTGACTTGGGTGCAAGTATAAACTTAATGCCCAAGTCCATTTACACACAATTGGGGTATAGGAACCGCCAGCCTATTTACGTAAGCCTCCGCTTAGGTGATAGGTCACTTGCCTATCCTCGAAGGAATACTTGGAGGATGTTTTAATTAAAGTAGATAAATTTGTTTTTCCTGTTGACTTTGTTATCTTAGATTTTGAAGCGGATGCAGGTACCTATCATTTTAGGTAGACCCTTCTTGGCTACTGAGGAAGACACTCATAGATGTTCAAAAAGGAGAATTGACTATGAGAGTTAATGATCAAGAAGTTAAGATCAATGTTCTCAATGCATTAAAACTTCCGGATGTCAATCTTGAAGAGTGTTCCTTTGTGGTTTCTCTTGACCAAGTGGTTCAAAACATTTTCGAAAAACTAACAACCACTTGGGAAAGTTGCTTAACAATTCTCAAGAACATGACTTGTTGAAAAAGAGGAATTTCAAGAAGGCAAGCAAGTCATGAATGAGGTTTGGGCTAGAAGATATGAGTCACTAGAAGCAAGAGAACTCAAACCTAAAGAAGAGTGTGCCTTACATTTGTGCAACCACCGAATTAGAGTTGAAGGAACTACCCAAGCACCAAGTATGCATACTTGGGGAGAATGAGACTCTCACATCATCATTTCTGCTAGTTTGAACCAAAACCAAGAGGTGGAGCTCATTACAACTCTGAAGAGGCACAAAAAGGCAATAGGTTGGCAAATGTCTGATATACATGGGTTAAGTCCTACAATCTGCATGCACGAGGATTGTGTTGGAAGAAAATGCTAAACATAGCATTGAAGCACAAAGAAGGCTTAATCCCATTATGAAAGAGGTGGTGAAGAAGGAAATCCTCAAGTGGCTAGATGCGAGGATTGTGTATCCTATTTACGACGGTGCATGGGTTAGCCACATGCAATGTGTTCCCAAGAAAGGTGGTGTCACCAGTAATCACAAATGACAAAGATGAGTTGATTCCCACAAGAACGTTGGATGGTTGGAGGATTTGCATGGACTACGGGGAAATTGAACAAGGCCACAAAGAAAGACCATTTCCCTCTCCCCTTCATTGACCAAATCTTTGGGCAGACTTCTTTGGTAAGGACTATTACCGCTTGATGGCTATTCGCTATAATCAAATAGCAATAGTTCCCGAAGACCAACAAAAGACCACATTCACATGTCCTTATGGCACATTTGCTTTTAGAAGAATGCCACTTTGGGTGTGCAATGCACTGCAACTTTCCAGAGATGTATGATGTCCATATTCTCGACTTCATTGAAAAATCTATGGAGGTTTTTATGGATGACTTCTCTGTGTTTGGGGGATAGCTTTGAAGTGTTTGGATAACTTGGAAGAGATACTGATAAGATGTGAAGAGACAAATCTTGTGCTCAATTGGGAGAAATGTCACTTCATGGTGCAAGAAGGAATTGTACTAGGGCATAGGATCTCCAAGAAAGGTTTGGAGGTGGATAAGGCCAAGATTGAAGTCATTGAAAAATTGCCACCCCCTTCAAGTGTCAAAGGCATCAGAAGCTTCCTTGGGCATCTTTGGTTTCTACAGAGATTCATTAAAGACTTCTCAAGGATCTCAAAACCTCTATGTCAACTCCTCCAAAGATGATACCACTTTCAACTTTGATGATGCATGCCTTGAAGCCTTCCAGAAGTTAAAGAAAGCTCTGATTACTGCACCTATCATTGTTGCTCCTGATTGGAGTAAACCATTCGAGCTCATGTGTGATGCAAGTGACTATGCTGTGGGAGCTGTGCTTGGGCAAAGGTATGATAAAATCTTTCATTCCATTTACTATGCAAGCAAAACACTTATTGAAGCACGCTTAAATTACACGATTCTTGAAAAAGAGCTATTAGTTTGGGTTTTGCCTTTGATAAATTTAGATCATACTTGGTTGGCACAAAAGTAATTGTTTTTACGAGACCATTCTCGCCATCAAGTATTTGATCTCAAAAAAGATGCAAAACCAAGGCTAATAAGATGGGTTCTCCTCCTCCAAGAATTTGACTTGGAAATTCATGATAAAAGGGGTGGAGAACCAAGTTGTTGACCATTTGTCTAGACTTGAAGGAGACAATGCAGTACGTAATGGGGAGAGATTAAAGAAATCTTCCCGGATAAGAAACCGCTGATGATGTCATGCAAAAATGTAACGCTATAAGCGGTTGCCGCTTATAACGCCAGACGCTTATAGCATCCGAAGATGATGCTCCACTGGTTTGCGTGACATTGTGAATAACTTGGTAAGCGAGTGTGTGCTGCGGATCTGAATTATCAACAAAGAAAAGGTTTTTCCATGTAGTGAAAGATTACTATTGGGATGAACCTTTTCTCTACAAGAAATGCCAAGACCAAGTGATAAGAAGGTGCCTTGCGGAGAGAAGAACAACCTCAAGTGTTAGAGCATTGTCATGCTTCACCATGTGGTGGACACTTTGGAGGAACTAGAACAGTTTGCAAAGGTATTGCAATGTGGGTATTATTGCCCACATTATTCAAGGATGCTCAAGAATGGGTAAAGAAGCGTGCAAGGTGTCAAAAGATCGGGAACATTTCAAACAAGCATGAAATGCCCTTAACCAACATCTTAGAGATTGAACTCTTTGATGTATGGGGCATGGATTTTATGGGTCCCTTTCCTCCTTCTCATGGTAATTTGTATATACTGGTGGCTGTGGATTATGTTTCCAAATGGGTTGAAGCCGTGGCTCTTCCCAACAATGATGCCAAGTCGATCGACAAGTTTCTGCAGAAGAACATATTCACCAGATATGGCACACCAAGAGCAATTATCAGTGATGAGGGTTCTCACTTTTGTAACAAGTTGATTGAGTCTCTATTGGGAAAATATGGAGTGAGGCACAAAATTGCCACTGCATACCACCCACAAAAACAAATGGGCAAGCTGAATTGTCCAATAGAGAAATCAAAAGGATGCTTGAGAAAATGGTGGGACCTTCAAGAAAGGATCAGGTCAATTCATCCGATGATGCTCTGTGGGCTTACAGACAGACCTTCAAGACACCTCTCAGGAATGTCTCCATACGGACTTGTGTTTGGAAAAGCATGTCACCTCCCATTGAGTTACAACACAAAGCTCATTGGGCCATAAAAAAGCTCAACTTTGATTGTGATAGGGCAGGTAAGGCTAGGCTGCTGCAGTTAAATGAGCTTGATGAGATTAGGCATGCTGCATATGAGAGTTCAGCCATTTACAAAGAAAAAACAAAGATGTGGCATGACAGGAAGATACAGAACAGAGAGCTGATTGAAGGAGGCCAAGTGCTCCTTTTCAATTCTAGATTAAAATTGTTTCTGGCAAGCTTAAATCAAGGTGGTGCAGCCCTTTAAACTAGTCAAGGTCTACCCTTATGGTGCGGTGGATTTATTTGATCAAGCAACCAACACCACTTTCAAGGTGAATGGGCAAAGGGTAAAACAATACCATGGTGACAACACATGAGGACAAGACCTCAATTGATCTTCATGATCCCTAACATAAAATGAAGCAAGTCGGTGATGACTCTTAAAACAAGCGCTCTTGGGAGGCACCCCAAGGTTTTACTAATGAACATATCCTTTATTTGTGTTTTATTTTGCAGGAGAAAGAATTTTGGTGTTGAGGAATTTGGGGAATTTGAAAGCTGAAGGTGTGATATTGACGCTATAGCGTCAAGAGGTGGTATCTGGCGGGGAGAAAGCACATTAATTTAAAAGAAATGGGTCGATTATCATACGTGGCACGCGCGCCTCAGCACTTCAACCGCTTCTTACCTAAGCGCCCACGTGTGACAAGCCCAGTCATTTCTGTCGCTCCGCCCCATCAAACGGTCACATCATTCAATTCCCCATAACCTCCCACTCAACCACTCCCTATTCTTCTTTCTTCTAACTGTTGAGCCTTCTTCTTCCCTAACCCCCCCCATCCGGCCATAACTGCATTTCTTCTTTCTCTGCAAACCGATCCTACAATCAATTCACAAATTTCTTTCATTTCTTCCAAAATCCCAAAATGGTGAAGAAACACTCCATTGAAAAGCCCCAGAAAAAGGCCAAAACCACTGAACCCAGTTCCTCAAGAGCCATAGACCCCAAGGATGATCCTGCGCGCTATTGGAAGATGAACTTCATCGCTGAAAGGGGTTTCAAAACAGAAAAAGCCCCTGACGTGTTCACATCCACTGTGATAGCGTTAGGGTGGCAGAAGTTTATAAAGCACAGAGGGGAGTATGTCGTTCCTTTGGTAAGGGAGTTCTACCAGGGTATTCCTCCTCCAAAAGGGGGAAAGCCCCAAACTTATTCTCTGGTCAGAGGAGAAACAGTAGATTTCAGTCCAAGTTCCATCAATGACTACTTCAAATTAGGTTATTCTGGAAAGGCCCTAGACAAGAAGCTTGATACATGGGGATGTGAGGAAATGGAGGAGGTGAAGAGAAGAATCTGCGTGGAGGAGGCAACATGGGAGAGATTTGGATCTGAATTCAAGGTTAAGAAGGCATTTTTAGTGGATGAAGCTGCAATGTGGTTCACTTTCATCGAGCATTCACTCATGCCTACTTCCCACACAACAAATGTGGAGAAGGACAGGTTGATAGTGCTTGATGCTATTCTGGAAGGTGAGAGCATAGATGTGGGCAAAATCATTGCCAGAGAAATTGAGAAAAGCAGGCTCAAAACTGACGGTAATCTCTACTTTCCCTGTTTAATTACTGAATTATGCAAGCAAGCTGAAGTTGAAATTGAAATCCGTGATGAGAGGAGGACTCCTCAGGGAGATATACCTGCTGTTTTTAAACCCGCACAGAAAATGCTAGCGCTATAGCGTCTGATGCTATAGCGCTCAATCAATTGAAAAGAATCGTGAAACACCGTGTAAGTTTGTCAAGGCTAAGTTTGCATGGGAGAAGGTGTGTTGGAAAAGCTATCAAGGGGCAGGAGTTAATGGAACCCCTGTGTTCCCGCAATGGCTAATTGACGATGAGGGTGTGAAGGAGCCACCCCAAGCAAAAGAAAAGGTGAGTAAGAAGGCCAGCTGGCGATCCAAGCAAGAAGAGAGCTAGGAGCCACGCCACAAGGAAGAGCCACCGCTAAGAAGAAAGCGAAGGTGAGTAGTGAAGAGTCCTCAACACCGAGGATTTAGAAGAGTTGAGTGAAGATGATGAAGAGGAGACAAGGAGGGTGATGAGAGAAGTAAATGATTACGAGGAGGAAGAGGACTCGAAAGTGAAGAGAAGTCCAGTGAGAGAGCCTAGAAAAGGAAAAAGAATCGAAAGTGAAGAAGATGAGGAAGTATCTGCTGATCCCACCCTAGCCCCACAAGACCACCCTCACCACAAATACCCTCACCACAAGCACAAGAACAAATCATTCCTGAAACTCCACATGCAGAACCAACCATACCTCCACGAGAGCGAGAAAAGAAAAATCACCTCACTCACCGCAAAAAGCACCAAACCTAAATGAGCCACCACAACTGAACCATCAGTCAATCCCCAATTCCCACAAAAGAACAAAGCCCACCACCGCATCACCACAAAAATCTGTTTCCCAAAATCCTGCGAGAAGGCCATTCAAGCGCTATAGCGTCGATGCTATAGCGCTGAGCCTCGACCAAGTCCAAAGATCTTACGTATCAAGTGCAACAAAGACTCCTAGGCTTAAACAAAAGCCCAAAGGAGTCCTCAATCAAAGACTAACATTATTGCGGGATCTCAAGAAGAAGCCCAAGCAATGGCCGAGAGTCCTCCAAGGAAGTAGCCCAGGCCCAGTGCCATCCGGCACCCCAAGCGTAAAGTCGAAGGAGAAGCATGTGGCGACAAAAAGGCCAACGTATGTCTCTGCAAGGAGGAGCCCGAGAGCCAAGTGATCATTATCGAGGAAGTGGATGAAGAAAGAGTGCGTGAAGCACGACAATCACGGGAAGGAAGTGTCCGAGCAGGAGAAGGAGGTCGCTACAAAGCTAGCGAGATGAGGCGAGAAAAAGAGAGGAAGCGCTGGTGGAAGCGCTTATAGCGTCTGAGAGGCTATAAGCGTCCGAGGAAGAAACGAGAAGGAAGCAAAGAAGAAGAAAAAGGGTGTAAAGCCTCCTCGGCCATCCGTGTTAGCTCAAGAACTGTGTGCAGTGCGGTTAAGAAGTGAATTTAATTTTCTGTTGTTTAAGTTTAATGTTTTGTGAACAAAAATAAATTGTGAAGCGCTATAGCGTCTCTCTTGCGCTTCACAAATGTTTTAAGTCTTGAATTACTTTATTGTGTGTTAAGTTCAGACCTCTCCCTAGTCTTTAAAGAGCAGTGAGGACACTGCTCACTCTTGTTGTGGGGGGAGGACCTAAAGTTGTTAATGTTTTTGTTAATGTTTTTCAAAAATTGTTCTGTTTCAAGTGCCTCATTTTTAGGTATAGTCGTTGAATGTGTTCCCTTTGGGCTAATTGTATTGATAATGGTGTGAGTGAGTAAGAGAGCCGTGCTTTTTGATGAAATCTTTGCTTATTATTGCTCTCACACGTAAATCTCTGTGCTTAAGAAGAAACTTAGCTAGCCAAGGACTATCTGAGGTTTAGGCTAGTCTGAGTTAACCAAGGTGAGATCAAGGCTTGAATAAAAACTTGAAGAGTTGTTGAAGCATAAGTTTGGGGGTGTGGGGCTATATAAAGGTTAGGTACAAAGGTCTTAGGGTGGTCAGTGACTTAAAAGGTAATGTAAAATTTGTTTAAAGGCTGTAGTTACCCAAAACAAAAGCTAGGCTGTCCCAAAGGCAAAGAAAGAGGCAAAGCCTTATGTAAAAAAAAAAAAAAAAAAATAGAATAATTGCTGAGGAGCCAAGTAATGAGGGGGCTACAGCTAGTAAATCTGTTATCTTTGTTCAAGCGCTATAGCGTCAAACGCTATAGCGTGAGCTGTTTAGATTCAATAGGTTAGGAACACTGACCATAGACTTGAAGTGCCTAGTTAAACCCTTTGTCATGCCTAAAAATCCCCATTCCTGTGTGAAAATGTTAATCTAGTCTTTGTTTTGAAAGAGTTCTTGATTTTACCAAAAGAAGACCATTCTTTCCAAGGCTAAAGAGAAATCCAAATCTAGCTAGGAATTGAGATGAGTCAAGAGATCACACACACACTATTGAGCGAAGAATAAGCTTAGAAGTTGAATAAATGCATTGGTGTGTTGGTGTGAGTGTGAATCTGAATGTTAGCCCATTGAGAAAATGTTTGAGTGAGTTTGCTTAGAAATGAAGTGTTGATCGAGCATGTGTGTTGTAAATAGGGTCGGTTTGTTTGTCTTTGCAAGTGTCATTACTTGAGGACAAGCAATGGTTTAAGTTTGGGGTGTGATAACTCATATTTATATGAGTTACTTATACCTCTAATCATTAAATTAAGTAAGTTCTCAAGTAATATTAGTATAGTATTTAGTATATTTATGTGAATATTAGGAAAGGAAGGGCTAAACACTGCTTTGTTATGAATTTGGCACAATTGGTGCCCTTGTGAGTGTTTTGATGAATTTTGTGAAGTAGTGCAGTGTTTAGCGTTATAGCGTCTAACGCTATAGCGTCAAGTAAGCAGTCACCGAGCATCTTTAGGAAAGTGCAATTTTGGCGCCAAGCTCATTAATCCAAGCTCCATATCTTTTGATCACTGTGCGTGCTGACATGTGCGGATTTTATTGGATATGTGTGGACACTTGGCAATGCATGAGAAGGGAATAGTGGAGTTGGTGAAAAAGCAACTATCACCTTTCTTGACTTTTGAGGAGATTGTACCACATGCTAGAGCAAGGCTAGAAGATGGATGCTGATTTTCCTTCCCCTTCAGACGGATAGTGGAGGGAGATAGTTAGTTTTTAGAGAGAGTATTGATAGAGAGAGAAAGTGTGACACTTCTTCTTCTCCATTGATACATCTTAGAGCTTTTACTATTTTACTTTCTTCCTTTGTATTTTTCTGTTTCTTGTACTCATGGTGTAAGGTTGATGATGAGCCATCTTCACGTGGATGATTAGGAGACTTCAAGAGTGTATCTTTTGCATTTGTCATTTCCTCTTTATTTACGGTAATGCAAGTATTCTCATTTGTGTTATTTTGATGGAGCTCAACATGAGCTAAACTCTTTGAGTTGGGTTGCTATAGCTTGTAATGAACCATTAATGCTTCGTATATAATTTCTCACGTTTTGTGTTTTAACCCTTGTGTGATTATTCTTCCAAACTTGTTTTATATTTGGCCACGTAAAACAAGTATTTCTGTGGATTCAGACATGAACCATAGAAAGAACTCAAGGATTAATATAAATGATAAGGTTGGTTGAAGACATTTAATCAATTTTTGCTTCTTCTAGACATAGATGTTGCAATAGTTTATAAGGCATAAGTTGTGGGATCTTGATTATACGAGGGTGAACCTATTTAGAACCTAGACATAGGCATCTTGTAGTGAAACCACGGCGCTAGTGACCGAAAGGCACAAAATATTTGCAATTACTTAACGCTATAGCGTGTGACGTTATAGCGTCTTGTTTTGGGGATTTACATAGTGAAGGCAATCCAACTTATTTCTCTTATATTTTTACCCACGCTTTAACTTGTTACTTAATCAATTCTTATTCAACTGAACTTTTGTTACTCAACATATTTGCTACTTGTTCCTCTAAAGTGTAATTCCTTTTTAAACTCTAAAATTAATACCAATCCCTGTGGAGACGAACTTTACTTATCAATATATTACTTGTTGCGATTGTGTACACTTGCACATCACCTTTTCGCACAACAATAGGTGCCTGCGACAGTTTGGGTACTGTCAGTACATCCCACGTGACCCTCTTGCAGGTCGTCCGAACCATGCCGACTGCATTTTTCAGATCTCCACCTGCATGGTTAGTGTGAGAGACGTTCTGCTCACTACTCATGTTGCTCAGCGGCCGGATTAGACTGGAGATCAGTACTTAGACTGGTACGTTCGTGCATCTTTCCCTAGACTGTTACCGGCTCCAGCACCACCACTAGTCTGGACACTTGAGCCAGAGCTACGACTGCACGATCCTGAGTGGATGCAGGAGGTTGTGGACATTTGTAGGCAGGGGCTTCGTAGAGGCGAGATCAGTCATGCCACTCAGACATTTGCGAGACTCTATCATCTAGTGGGGATGGCACCACCTGACGAACCGTTACCACGTAGGCGGTGTTAGGGGATTTTGTATTCGTACTTTGATATTTATACTGATGTGACTTTACTATTATTAGTTCTTGCACTTCATTATCACTAGTTTTCGGTTGTTATATTTTACGAGTTTCCATAAATTTTTGATTTCATTGATTCGATAAAACAAACTTACACAAGCGATAAAACATAAACAACTAAAATAAAAATAGACAAATAAAAAGAAAATACAATAGAAACTACTGAGCTGGTGGAGTTAAACGACGAAGGATCTCAGCGACATTCCTTCTAGTTTCGACGTACAGATGAATATAACTCTTCCATTTAAACGTAATATGATTGGACATCATGTCTCGGAGGTCATCCTCGCTGTTGACATCCATGGTAGACCAGTAAAGACCTCCATCAGTCCATTCCGGTTTCCGATAAACGATACGAATTATCTCATGCTCGTCGTTCTCTGGTTGAACCATCCGCAATAGTTTCTACTTAAGAGCAGCAAATGATATGCAATGTTTTAACCTCCACTGCATAACATCTCTACCATCAAAACCTACACCATCATCTTGCAAGATGATGCCCTGATGATCAGCAAACCCCAGATTAGAATGAACGATTAAGGCTCGTAGTATGACATTAGCGAAGCCTGCATCATCTTGACTTGTATTGTGTGAGAGAAGGAAGTTGAATTTTTTGTGTGAAAATAGTGAGGGTGGAAAAGATTATCAACCGTTGATTTTGTCGGTGCAATCTACACAATTGATTTACATTGAAAGTGAAATCCTAACCGTTAAAATTTTAAAAAAACAAAATAAAAAAATATTTAAACCATCGTATATATGTTTTTGGGACATATATACGATGTTGGCATTTACACCATCATATATATGTCCTAAAAACATATATACGATTGAAAATTTGAAGCCAATCGTATATACGTTTTTAGGACATATATACGATGGAGTAAATGTTAACATCGTATATATGTCCCAAAAACATATATACGATTAATTTTTTTTTTTATTAAAAAAAGAGAGTTTTGAAAGGGGTATTTTGGAGATATCATATATGTGTGGGGGTATGGGGGAAGATGGTGGGGGTATGAAAAAAATAACCCAAAAAGTTGGTATAGGCTCACTCACATTAATTGCTCACCTGCTCTGTACTTGTTGTTGTCAATATACGAGGTCGGGTTTCAACTTTTTGGACTCTTGCTCATTATTTTCTGGGCCCCTTGTTGGGTTTGTAGTTGATATGAGTTGTTGTATGGATCTTGTGTAGCTGGACTTGTGCTTTGGGCCAGTCTTTTGATTATAGTGGCTTAGGCATTGCCCCTTATTAATGAGGCTTTTGCTTTTCTCACTCCCCTTCTTACTCAAAACACACCCCATAAGGGTGGAAAAAGACCAAAAAACCATTCATGAAATGGCCAAAGGGTCTTTTTTTTTCAAAAAAATTCACCTGTTCGAACACGGGCATTCGAACACGTCTCATTCGAATGGGTCCACTCGCACCTGTTCGTATGGAGGATCAACAATTTTAGACGCCTCAGATTCCACCGACAGTTTTCATCAATGACTTACAATCAGTCAAATGTGTCAGATAAAGGAGTGGATGTCATTCCCTTGGGAAAATGTGCCTGGACGGATGGAATTTAAACGGCTCAGATTTGTGATCTAAAAATGAAATCAACGGCTCACATTTTACGACGCCTATTATAAAAAAGGTTTTAGTTTCTTCACTACTTTCTCACAGCTTCTTCACCAAACCCTACTCTGCTTCTTCATCAAACCTTACTCTGCTTCTTCACAAATTCAACCAACCTGAAATGGAATGGCAGTTGTGCCCAGCCCAGTACTCAAGCGACAAATTCCTAACGGCCCTTCATCACCATGGAACTGTCACCACCGGGGAAGATGGTGTTGTGTTTCTGTCCTAACCATATATTCTGTAGGCTGAATAAGGACATCACATTCGCCCAACTGAAGGAAAATGCTGTGAGGAAGATTTTTCCATAGGGAGAGTGGCGTAAGGACGTGGAGCGTATACGTTACCGAAAGTACAACTGTAGAGATGATGGGATTGTCCGTTATTCAGTTATGGAGATCCGCAGCGACAACGACGTTCGCGCAATGATGGAATCTCATGCTAAACTTCCAATGAGACGTAGTATCCTAGAGAGCTGTATGTGGACACGATTCGCACTCCAGAAGAGGTCATTTATCTTCTGGAACAGGGACTATCCAAATAAACGCTTATTTCTTAGTTGTTTGCTTATGTTGGTTTTATGTCTTTCGTATTTGATGTCTTTCCTATTTGATGTACGGTTATGCTTTCTAATAAAAACTATTTGTCTAATTTAAATACCACTGTAACATAGATTACTAAGTACTAAATAAGTCATAAATATCCATACACCAGTTTGCAAAATTATTGAAACTAAAATATAACAATATAAATTAAAGACTTGTCACAACACTCCCATCAGCATCACTCCCATCATAACCGACAAGAAATTCCCGATAATCAGAATCAGTAGAAGCAGAACAAGAACTAGCATCGTCTTCATCTACTGGGGCAGCCTAGGAGTGATAAATCTATTTTATATAGAGTTATTTGTGCATTTAAACTTAGATAATTGCTTACTTTCAAGTGTAATATGTGTTAAATATAGTAGTATGAATAAGATAACAACATTTATGATTTAAGATGTATGGCATTCATAACTTAGCATTTTGCATGTATATTGGTATGATTGATGTGTTTGTTCAGTGCATCTGCAGTTAGTACTTCTGCACCAGGAAAACAACAAGTGCTTCTGCACCAAAAGAATTTACATAGTGCAACTGCACTTTGTGCTGCTACACCTTCCTGCACCAAAGACAAAATGTCAACATTGGAAGCACCTCAATTCATACCAAGGCATAAGCACCTCTATGACATCGTGCTTAGTCACAATTCACATGGAGGCACATGCCCACTTGCAAATAGTAGGCGCCTACCATTGCCCACAATAGAAGACCACTTTTTCATGGGACACTTGGCCATCCATAATTGGACCTCCCCATGTGATTGAGTGTGAAGATCAAATTCCTTTATCAAGTTTTGAAAAGTAACCATAGTTAACCTCTCTAAGTTAACTTAATCTCCAAGGGAACCCTCACTTGAAGGAAAGCTCCAAGGCTATATAAAGGCTTCCATTTCTCACTTGAAGATCATTCTCTTCTTCTCACTTCATTTCATATCTTGTATTTCAATTCCATAGAATAGTTTAGGTTAGTTAGTTTTATTTTCTCTTGTAAGGAGGCAAGGAAGGAATTGACGACTTCTTCCTTTACTCCAACAACAACCACGTGAAGTTAGTACACCTGCATCACTTGGCAATTTCATGCAAAGGGAACTCCAACCGTGTAACTTCTATCTTATTGTTTCTTTTTGTTATTTCAATTATATGAATATGACTTGTTCTATTTATATAAACCTTGTGATGTCTAGTATGAACTAAACTCTTTTGGTTGAGATGTTCTAACCTTATAATGATCTTTTAAGTAAGTTATTGTGTTCATGTGTGATGTTTGCATTTTTGTTCTTGTATGATAACTCTTTCAAATTCATCTTTAGAATTGGCCAACTAAAAGTGAATGTAAATCATAAATACAGACATGGTTTATGATTAGAACTCAAGAACTAAGAGGGATAAGTGTTTAATAAAGGAAACTTTGTTAATTCCATGCTAAAACCTAGACATAGGATAACATAGTCCTTAGGATGATATAGTGGATACTTAAAATACAAGAGTGAACTTATTTAGCATCTTAGACAAGAATTGTAAGAAAGCGAGAAAGGAATTGACAACTTCTCTCTTTACTTCAGGACAAGGTTTTAAGAGATTGTAATTAAACTCTGAAGAAAGTGACTGAAAGACACATATTGATGCAGTTGCATCCAGTGCATCTGCACCACAGAAAACACAATATTCTTAAAAGTGACTTATTTGGTGAAAACATCTCAACTATTATTCTCCATTGACTTCATATATCTTTTACTTGCTTGTTTATTTCTGTTTGTTTACATTCTTGCACTCTCACCATATATTGTTTATTGGTTACCTTTCACTAGTGAACTATTTAATTTAAACTTGTAAATTGTGGGAACGATACTCTACTTTCACTTTGTTACTTGTTACGATTGTGTATATTTGCACATTTGTGTGTATATCAAGCGCACCAAGGAGCAGCCTTCTCTTGATGCTCAGCTGTCGGGGCTGGGGACTCAAACCTGCCCCTACCCCTACCCCGGGAAGGTTCAACAGTAGCTTGCCTCCTTTTACGTTTTGAAACCGTAGGAGGTGGACTACGAGGTCGATTAGTAGGCTCCTGAGACCCTCCGCCACGAGTCAGTGTCATAACTGAAACAACAATTAACAGTATTAAACCAATTATAGACTAAAACAATTTAATAAAATCAACCAATTAAACTCCCAATAAAGGAAAAAACCAAAAAAAAAAAACACACAGAATCTGTGCTGTCAAACAACGGTTTGAACATCCCCATGCGAACCATGTTCGAACAGACCCATTCGAGTGCATGTGAATGCTCTCGTTCGAATGCCTTCGTCTTCACCGGTTCGAATGTGGGAGTTCGAACAGAGTTGTTGCGCAGAAAAACAAAATGCAGTGCAGAGGGAGAGGCTTACCTTCAGTTAAATGGAACGATTGAAGAGTTGTTGATGGCGCGAACAAAATCCAGAATCCTTGGGGTGTTAGTGGAAGAGATGAGTGAGAGATTGGAGGAGATTGATTGGAAGTTTGGAGGGAGTGAGAGGGAGAGAGAGGGGTTATGGGGGAGAAGTGAGGGGAATGAGGGGAGTGAAGGGGTGTGGAGGGATTGGGGAGTTTTAAATTTTAGATTTTTTAAATTGGAGATAGTTTGGGGTTTTTAGATGTTAAGGTGTGTGTTTGAGTAGGAGGGGGGAGTGGGGAAAGTAAAAGCCACTAATGAAATCAAGCAATCTTGATAATAATAATAATAATAATAATAATAATAAAAGAAAAGAGTGACCCATCCAACAATAAAGAAGGAAAATTAGAGGCATTTTCCAAAATAAAAGTAAAAAAGAGCATAAGAAAAAAAGTTAAGTTTTATAAAAAATTCACTCAAAACAACAATTGAGAACAAGAAGAAAGAGATACCAATAAGGGCAGTATATTTACTATTTCTCTTTTGAGATTTACAATTAAGAGTCCATGCAGTACTAGTGCAATTAATAAATGACATGTTAGTCAAAATTTTATAAAAAAAATTCCTAATTAACAGAGAAAATTAATTAAAATATAAGAATATTGATGCAGTTGCATCCAGTGCATCTGCACCACAGAAAACACAATATTCTTAAAAGTGACTTATTTGGTGAAAACATCTCAACTATTATTCTCCATTGACTTCATATATCTTTTACTTGCTTGTTTACTTCTGTTTGTTTACATTCTTGCACTCTCACCATATATTGTTTATTGGTTACCTTTCACTAGTGAACAATTTAATTTAAACTTGTAAATTGTGGGAACGATACTCTACTTTCACTTTGTTACTTGTTACGATTGTGTATATTTGCACATTTGTGTGTATATCAAGCGCACCAAGGAGCAAATCCTTTGATGCTCAAATTTTGTCAGGTAGGGGACTCAAACACGCCCTACCCCTACCCCCGGAAGGTTCAATGACAGCGACTTGCCTCCTTTTACGTTTTGAAACCGTAGGAGGTGGACTACGAGGTCGATTAGTAGGCTCCCGAGACCCTCCGCCACGAGTCGCGTCATAATCGAAACAACGATTAACAAGATTAATGATGTTAATCATCATTAATGATATTAAACCAATTATAGACTAAAACAGTTTAATAAAATCAACCAATTAAACTCCCAATAAAGGAAAAAACCAAAAAAAAAAAACACGAGAATGCATGGCTTTGTCAAACAACGGTTCGAACATCCCCATGCGAACCATGTTGAAACAGACCCATTCGAGTGCATGTGAATGCTCTCTTTCGAATGCCTTCGTCTTCACCGGTTCGAATGTGGGAGTTCGAACGAGTTGTTGTTGTGAAAAAAAAGCGAAATGCGATCACGAGGGAGAGAACACCTTGATTAAATTGAGCGATTGAAGAGTTGTTGATGGTGCGAACAAAACCCAGAAACCTTGGGGTGTTAGTGGAAGAGATGAGTGAGAGATTGGAGGAGATTGATTGGGAGTTTGGAGGAGTTGAGTGAGAGGGAGAGAGAGGGGTTAGGGTTGGTCGGGGAGAGAAGTGAGGGGAATGAGGGGAGTGAAGGGGTGTGGAGGGATTGGGGGGAGTTTTAAATTTTAGATTTTTTAAATTGGGGGTAGTTTGGGTTTTTTAGAAGTTAAGGTGTGTGTTTGAGTAGGAGGGGGAGTGGGGAAAGTAAAAGTCATTAATGAAATCAAGCAATCTTGATAATAATAATAATAATAATAATAATAATAATAATAATAATAATAAAAGAAAAGAGTGCCCGAAGGAAAATTAGAGGCATTTTCCAAAATAAAAGTAAAAAAGAGCATAAGAAAAAAAGTTAAGTTTTATAAAAAATTCACTCAAAGCAACAATTGAGAACAAGAAGAAAGAGATACCAATAAGGGCAGTATATTTACTATGTCTCTTTTGAGATTTACAATTAAGAGTCCATGCAGTACTAGTACAATTAATAAATGACATGTTAGTCAAAATTTTATAAATTTTTTTTCCTAATTAACAGAGAAAATTAATTAAAATATAAGAATAAATGACCCAACCAAATTGAATGCCCTTAAGAAAGGAAACTAATATCACCCAAACCCAAAAATGCCAAAGAGAAAAAAAAATGACTTGTATATGATTCATTAATTCTTCCCTTAGGGACATCTCACATTTCTTCCAGGCCCACCATAGTAAAAATAATTCCCCCAAACTTTATTAATACCTCCTTGTATGTCATAACAATTTGGGTGATCTGCTAGAACCCTAAGATTTGATAAGGGTATCAAGTTATTATCCCAATCCACAACTTGCATATTCCTAAAATAAGATGCTTTTCCAAAACCTTCTCCAGCAAAATGGCCACTACCCATTTGGGTTGAAGTGTGTGACCCTGTTTGCCTTGAATTCACAATTTCTCCACCAAATTGTACCATACTTGCATGATCTCTTAAGTGTGTGAATAGGAATGATGGCCAGTACCCAACTAGAATTCCAGATCCAAATTCAAGCCACCAATTCCCATGCTTTGGATCCTACACACACAAAAAAAGAGGTAAATTCTAATGTATTTTGGAAATGGGTATCAATATTCAATAAGTAATAAATAAAACTATACTTAGCAAAGAATGAGACATAGTTCATATTAAGTTGTAAAAGTTACGAACTAAACGTGACATCGAGAATTTAGGGGACTGAACAAAATAATATTTGAAAATATCATAGGCTAATTTAGAATATTGTTAATGTTAGAAACTAAACTAGACATTTCTAAATTTTGAGATTCCAATAGCTATCGAGAGGTGTTCAAATCCAAATCAACTCAAACAAAACACATAAATTGATCAAAACCAAACTAAAAACCACTTTGGTTTTGATATGTTCAGTTTCGGATGGTGGTTTGTTTTTCAAAACCAAACCAAACCGCGCTTATTATTATATTATTATATATTATTGAAAAAATAAAAATACATATTTAATCTAGTCACACTAACACACATGTTACCTTAGTCTCACACACTTATGACTTACTTACTTAGTCACACACAAACAATCATACACACCAAAAATTGAAATTACAAACTTAATTTACTGATTCAAATGTGTTTCCACTCGTTATTACTACCGATTGTTTACTACATAAAATGTTTTAAGTTATTTTTACAACTTTTGCATATTAAGTTTTTCATACAGTTTCTAGTGTAATGTTACTACATTTTAAGTTTGGTAGTTTATATGTAAATAAAATAATACTCACATTATTTTTTTATATTCCACTCTTTACAATTTAACTATTATTTTTATTATATTTCGCTCTTTAAAGTTAAATTAGTTAATTTAACTTTAGATCATATTATGTTTTAAGTCGTAAAAAACCGAACCAACCCAAATGACATTGATTTGGTTCAAATTTGTTTAAGAAAGCCCATATAACGAAACCAAATCGCATGCATGTATTTTTACCTTAGGGTTCAAATAACTTATTAGTTCAAAATCGAATCAAACCGCACCACGGACATGCTATTGACTAAAAAAAGAATAGTAGAACCAAACCTTCAATGACACACCTTTTGATTTATTTTGTAACAAGGCAAAAGGATTCAAAGAGATAGACATAATTATGAAGAGGAACATGATAGCCAGCATGGTAAGTGAAATGGGTCAAAAAGAAAGGAAAGGAAAGAAAGGTAGTGAAATGTGTGAAGGGAATTTGCAAAATATTGTTATTTTGTTAAAATAATAGTAAAATGAAGAGCTAAAGTGTGAAGAGCTCAGAAATAGAAGGTCTTTGTTGGGAAAAAAGGAAGAGAATCTTTAAAAGAAATGAAAGCATGATAGATAAGGGAAATACAGTTCATTATTCGAATTCACCAGTGCATGCGTGTAATGTCCCAAAGTATATTAAAGTGATGCATGCTAACCAAACTTTTCCAAATTTCACATTTTATGAAAAACTTAAAATGACCTTCCTATGCTTCATGTAATATGTAATATATATTCTACATTACAAAATTCAATGTCTTTTGCAACTTTCAAAACAGTGGAGTGTCCACCTCTGAGCATTTTTTTAACCATATGTACTTTTTTTTTTAAGCTCCATTGAGCTTTTGACCATGAAATTTGTAGACTTTTGTGAACCAGTAAAGTATTCAAATCCAAGGGCAGGGATTAATCTCCTGTCATAATATCTTTTATCTTTTAGGTGGGACCCTATGATGATCCACCAACATGTATATATACTCATTACAGCTTAATAAACTAAGAAATAAATGAACCCTTAATCCATTTTTATATGTCTTGTGTGACAAAGTTTAACTTTTCCAATCAACAGTAAAAACTGTACTTACCCACCAAAGAGAATTAAAAAATATTGAAAACTTCCATATTTTCAATTTGGTTAAAGAGCATAAAATTACCTTCCATATGAGCAAGCTAATATCAAATTGGCCACCAGAATATGATGAAGTTGGAGAAATAGCAGCCCCAATTGCAATTTTATTGTTGGTTTGAACAAAGCCTGAGCACAATAAATTATAGCATCCAGTTGCTTGATAGGCATCACTCTGCAAATAATAATTAATTTTTAGTACCTATCTTACACTTCAAGCAAAGATCATTATATATAACATATTCCCCTCCCCTTTTTTATTGAGTGTACTAACCGTCCAATAAGTAAAGAATCTAGGGTAATTGTCTCCATAGAGCTCAGGGCTGACCTGCATAAAAAATTAATTGAAATTAGGATATAATATAAAATCTAATCTAAATACATGAATCAAAATAAAGTGGTAGGTGGTTGTTGAACATGCTAGCTGCATTTAAATGCTAACCAAATACTAAAACGTTAAAGAATATAAGTAAAAAGCCCAGTGTGAAAGTTGATGTATCTAGTCTCAAATTCAGATATATCAACTTTTGTTGACCAGTTTTGCTTATATTCTGTAACGGATAGAGTACAGTACATTTAAGAGAGAGAAAAAAAAGTGTGTTTCAGCAAATGAAGAATGAATAAAGATGGCAGTAATGGGTGAATGAACATGCCTGCCAACCAGCTTCAATGGTGTTAAGATCATCACCAAATGAACCAGAGATGACCCACATTTGTGACAAGCTGAATTCATATTGATTTGCAACTCTTGGGGCCCACACGTTTATACTAGCTTTTGCTCCATAGTATTGATTTCCTGTCACATACCCAACTGCATGCTGTGCAACAACAATAACACTATTTGTTACAAATTAAATTTCATATTTAGTTTTATTTATATGCAAGAAAATGTGAAACATTAACTAGCTGAGGAATCATGAAATTCTGTGATCACTAAAAATAGGAAAAAAGGTTGAATTGAAGTTTCACCATCAATCCAAATTAATGAAAATACAGCTACTCAAAAATGAAGAAGAAAAAAGCACAAACACACAACTACTCAAATTTAATGTTTTTCTTTACAAGTTTCTGCTAGATTTGTTTGTTGCTGTCTTGTTGTAATTTTCGTGAAGAGATTATTACCTCATGTCCATTGCTATTTGTGTCTCTTCTAACACGCCTTCTTAATTTTCTTCCAAATCTACTGATAGAGCTAGCTCTTAACATATCTTGTTCTGTTGTTCTTCTAATTGGAATTGTACCTTCTGGACATGATTCACCTGATAAACTCCATAGCTGAAAATTCTCACTCAATACTTCCATTTTGTTACGATCTTTTGGCCTTTCTGGTGGATCCTGTACATGCATTAAAATCTTAAATCAAAATTTCCCTCATAGCTTAACTTCAAATATTAAAATGTTAACAATTTTTTTGAAACAATTATGAATTACCAGCGGTCTTTGTCCTATCAATAGAGGATGATCAAAAGCTGGTTGTTTATGAGTTACAACACATTCTATTATATCACCATCAGGACTCTACAAAAAGAAAAGGTCAACTCATTAGTTCAAAACAGGGCAAAAAACAGAGAAAAAACAGAGCAAAAAACAGGGGAAGTAAAAAGAATGAAACTTTGACAAACCTGAATTGTTTTAACAGAAGGTTTATTGATCTGTTGAAGACGATTTCTTATGATGTTCAATTTGTGCAACTCTTCTTGTGGATTAAAAGTTTGATTGGCAACTGGGGTGTTGACCATTTCTGATGAAGAGATGAAAACAGGACAAAGAAAAGAAACAAGAAGAAGAAAATGTACAAAATTGGAAATGATTGGAGAGTTGAAATCCATAACAATCCTTGAGAAACTTCTCTTCTTTGTTTCTATTGAAGAATCCGTTTGAGTTTGTTCACATTAGTCTTGTCTTCTTCTTCCATACACAAAAACAAGACTTTTGATTCTGCCAATAAGAGAAACACATTTTCCACTAAATCTAACCAACACATGAAAATATGAGTATTCTAACTAAGCTCAATTACTTCTTCACTGATTTCAATGCCTTGAGAAGCATTGTTTAATGTCCTTCTATTCTCTGTCTCTCTCTCTCTCTTTGAATCTTGTGTTCAAAATTTGGTTTTGTTACTGACAACTTGAACTCCCCGGCGTTGGCTTGATTAAAATAGATGAAAGGGTTTGTGTTGAATTGAAGCTTTGCCCATGTGGGTTGGAAGCACTTATAAATGCTACAATTGTGATGAAGTCGTGCCAAATTTTAAATTTTTCGAATAATGTGTCATTAATCAATTAATCACATCTTATAAAAAAAACACTTTTTTTGCAATATTTCTACAATTATTTAGTTAGTGAGATACGATTAAATACATTTATTTATCTAAAATATTTTGACAACCTAAGTAAGGTCGTCTCCTCAAATTTGTCTTTTAATGCAGAATTTTATTTGAATTAAAATAGGGACATGCATGTAACTATCTGTCATTAAGAGAATTATATTATATTATATATTTTTAAGTTAATATTAGTTTAGGGGGTGAGGAAAGAGAAGAAAGAAATAAGAAGAGATGTTCCCGGTCTCCAATACAAGGACTGAAACTTTATCTTTTGTGTTGTTAGTTTTTTAGGGCAAAATGGGACTGATGATGATTTCTGTTATTCTTTACTTTTGTGTCTCATGAGGACAGATTGGAATGAATTAAAATTGATTCTAGGTTACCAAAGTTCTATATTTTGCTTTAAGGGGTCTCCCTTTCTCATTTCCCTAGATGTTCTATCTTGAGTTAGCTAATACATTTCATATTTGCATACACTATGTATATACCCACTCCAGTAGTAGTACTATAGCTTTTGTAACAATAAAGCTAACCTACGTTGATTCTCAATAGCTATTTTAATTTCTCACTTTTTCAGTTGCACTATATCAAATTATTGAGGGACTTGGATAAGTTACCTCTTCAAAAATAATACATGTTTTTAAACCAAAATATCGCATTTGCGCAATCGCCAAGACTAATCACTTAATGTATTAGAATTCATATATTTTGGGAAGAAGATGACCAAGGGAATGAGATGATCCATCCTCCATAAATCGTGCTAGAGACTCTTACTATTTTGATTAGGACACTATTCTCTTATCTTACAGTTTATTTGTTTTACCTCGCAACCACAACCATTATCTCTCCATTGAGGTGCTAACTCAGTGAAGAGTTTGTCTTATATTCTCAAGGTGATGAGTTCGAATCTCCTTAGAGGCAGTTGCAAAATGACTATTAGTGTCCATTTGATTAATAAAATTTCTCATTCCCAATTTAAAATAAATCAATTAAAAAAACCACACTAATTATCTCTTCGAAACCAAATTTGAGTTTAAGAATCGATTATGTGTAAGAAAATAAACCGTTACTTTTAGATGTGTAACAATTATATTAACTTTAAAAAAAAGTTGGTTTTACCCCGAAACGAATAATACAGCCAAAAATCTCATTTATTCGCTCAAATTATTCAAGGGAGGATTTTTTATTATTTTTTTTATCAAAATGAAAGCAATAAAAAGAAACACGAAACAGAAACAAACTAAAGTCTAACATGTTCTTATGCATAAGATTGGTTGATTTTATTATTATCTTATATATAATTTATCAAAAGAGTCATCACATAAACTACATCACCGCGATTAACAAGTTTAGAGTAACCAAAAAAAAACTGCATCACCAAACCACATGAATAAGGATGATTAAGAAAAAAATACCTGATTGAAGAAATCCAAACAACTACCGTGCAAGTCTTCCCTTACTCTTCACATACCACATACCCTCTATGTATTTTGCTGCTTCAAAGTAAATATATAGTTGTTGTATTTAGGGTTTTTAGTAATGGATCGAATTGTTCTTATTATAATCTCAACCAAATCATTTAGGATTGTAATCAAATTACCCTGATTGTAAAAAGATCCACATCAAGATTATTTTCTTCTGAAAACTTTCCTTATTAAACCAATTCATATTATTTTATTTATAAACATACCTTAATTTGAGGATCTAAATCAATTTCTTTTGAAAGTATACCATGATTGAAAATATTCCAACGAGTCCATTTAATAGTAAATCCTCATCATATCAATCTATTTATTTAAAATATATTCTATTTTAAAATATTATTATTTATAATATTTATTGTTAAATTAATTTTTATTTGTATTTTTATTAAATATATGTAAAAAATTGGGTATCCACACTATGAACAAATTGAAAAATACGTGAGTGTCGAAATAGCGTTGTTGAATAAGGCTTACGAGTAGTCGAGGTGACTCATGGAGGAGTTGCGTCATTGGAGTTTGCGGTTTGAGATAGTGTGATCCTCTATCAAAAATCATCTAAGAACAGTTTTAATGATGAACACCATGAAGAAGAAGAACAAGAAGAACACCGTTTTTGTGTGAAAACTAGGGTTTCAATTTGAATAATTTTTATAAGTTTTTAAGGTCAATATATTTTATAAAAGTAAAATATAGGTTTTAATTATTAATAAATGATGTGGAATATGTCTTGGTGGATATAAATTAGGCAAAAATTACACTAGAGGACCTTTAAGTTATTTATTTGTAACAAGTTGACCCTTTAAGTTTTTCTTGTAACAAATAGACCCTTTAAGTTACCTAAAATTAACACCGTTGACCTTTTTAGTAAAATGTCATATCGTTGATTACATCAAAATACACCAAAATATATATGCAGTTTGCATCAAAATGCATAAGCTAGAGTACTCACAATATATAAAGTAGCATTACATCAAAATACACAAGCTATTCAAATCACTAAAAGGGCCTATTTATTACCCAAAAAAAAAAACCTTAAAGGGTCAACTTGTTACAAATAAATAACTTAAAGGTTAAATCCAGTGTAATTTTGCCTATAAATTACTAGTATGGAGTGTCACCCAAGCAATCAACTTTACACATAATATGTTGATTCACCCAATTTTAAAATTGATCATTTAAAATTTGGGAACGAAAAATTCTCAAATTAGAAAAAAGAGACACAAATTGTGAACGGCCTAAAATAGGGGACTAAAAGTGTAGTTAAGCCTTTTTTTTATATTTTATAGAAAAATGGTAATAGTTAACTAATTAGAAAAGAAATATTAATTTTTTAAGATTTTAACCCGAGATATGATGCTTCAAACTCCTCCATGTATATTCCTTGCTTATTGCATTAGCAATTTCAGTGACATGACGCCAGCTTACGGTGTGACTGGTGATGGTGTGTATGTGTGTTGTTTATTTATCAATTCGTCTAAATTGACTAAAAAGAATGTCTCTGCGTCCAGTGATGGATCTAGAAATTTATACATTAATTATCAATACACAACTAATTGAACTAAATTTGACTGTGTTAATAGACAATTAATTAGGGAAAAAATTGAACAACAATCAAGATCATGTTCACGGGATGTAAAAATCGAACAACTTTTTTTTGAAAGGAAAATATAATAATATATTAATAGCTGAGTACTCACCGATATACAAGTAAAAATCGAACAACTAATTTGAGTCTATTGTATCACATAGCATTTAAATAGAAGAAAGAAGAACACTCCAGAGTGAGAGACATGAGGAGAGAGAAAATTAGAAATATGTAAAAGTGTGGTGTATTAAAATGTTGCAAAAAAATTATTTTTAAACCGCGCATTGGGAGTGCATTTTCTACATCTAGGTAGAATACAATGTCAAATTGTATATGTGGTAGGTATGGCCTTCCAGCCTAGTTGGCACGCGCGCGCATCTTGCTTTGTGCGCTGCATTTTTATGCAAACCACCGATCATGCGATGCACCCTCCAATCTCCATGCTTATATATCATAGCTTGTCTAAGGTTTTAGAGGCTCAAATCTTTCCTTTGTCATAGCTGAAAGTGAACCCCATCAAGACCTAATAGCCATCACAACTAATAATGTTTACCAACTATGAATTCCTCAAGGCCACTTATATGTATATTTATGAGTTAGTACCTTGTTTAGTTCTTAAAATTTCATAAAAGTTTAATTTAGTCTTTGACATTTATAATATATTAATTTAATTTCTAACTTTTTGGAAAAAAAAATATTTTTTTTAGTCCCTACGTTATATCAATTTAATCCATCTATTTTACAAAAAAGGATTAAATTAAAACACTTTTATATAAATCGGTAAGTTGATATATTGTAAATGTGATAGACTAAATTGAACTTTTTCAAAATTAGTTTTCCTTGTCTTTACGATAAGGTAAGTTCTACCATACTCATTGCAGAATGAGTTCAATATTTAATATTATTCTAAAATATTTAAATAGGAAAAAATGAAATATCATTGAGTGAATGAATATTGAGTATTATACATTTCAAATCTCAATAGATATGAGAGTGGTCACCTTAGATGATGTTGATTGAAATACGACTTGCTTGATGTTAGAGAATGATTAGCACTAAGCACTCATTCTCGTAAAAAATATATTAATTTCAGTATTTTTATCAGTATATATGAGTATTTTTTATCCGTATTATTAATTTGAGTATTGTAACCAAAAAAATTAATTTGAGTATTTACAGCCAAGTACTTTAGTATAGGAAATGTAGTAGACTTTTGTGAATAATAAAAGGACAGAATTATGACGTTACTGTAGGGTCAAATGGCGTCAAAGGAAAATTTGTGTCGACTGACACTCTGAAAAAGATCCATGTCAATCTACTATATATTCACACGTAGTATTTCTTTTCTAAAAACAAATTGGAATTTATTGGGCAGCCAAGTTTTTAATAAATTAGATATTAGATATGTACTTATCTTAATATTTTCTTTTGACAAAATACTTATCTTAATCTTAGTTAGTGAGAAGCGGGATGGGCGTGGAAGCATTTGCAAGCCGATGGCTCTTTGCATAATTATGCGATCCATTCGGTTTCTGCCTTCTTCTTTGCTTGAGATCTGTGGTATTCTTTGCGACTGTTCTTGTGACGACAGCGCGCGAGATAGGTGGTGTTGGGTGCCGGACGCGTTAGGTGGTTTTTCGGTGAAAAAATGCTATGATTCTTTGCTGTTTTTTTCTGCAGGTGGCGCACACATTCAAAGTGACCGGAATTGTTCTTTGCATGCAATAAAATATGGAAATGTGACGTTAGTCCAAAATACAAATTTTTGCGTGGAGGTGTTACTTGAATGAGTTGCCACTAGAGTTGCTCTACATAGAAGAGGATAATTTAATCACAAAATGACTTAAGTTTGTGTCTTTGTGTTTAGAGGAGAGACGGAGGAACATTTATTTATGACTTGTGGAATCGCAAAGAAAATATGGAGGAGCGTTTTTGAATGGATGGGGAGTTCAATTGGTGACACTGACAGCCTAGTAAATCATTATGTGGAGTTTGGAAAATTGGTTAAAGGGAAACGGCAAAGAGGTTTCAAACATCTCATTTGGATGGCGACAATATGGACCATTTGGATGGCGAGAAACAGGGTAATATTTAAAGGTGAGGTAGCTTCAGTTCCAGCAATGTAGGCGGGCATTAAAGATTTGGCGTGGTGTTGGTTCAAGGCGAGGAAGGGAAGAAATGTTAGCGTAACATGGTCGGACTGGTTTCATTGTCCATTGGGATGCTTCTCTATGTTGTAATTTATATTTTATAGTTGGCTTGTAAACACTTATGTGGGCGTAGTAAGGGGAGAAATAGTGAATTAGGGTCTTTTCTTCACTGTTGCACATCTTTTGTGCGGGGTACTCTTTTTCCTTCCATTGTCTTTTTCCCAAGGGGGTTTTGGCTTTGGAAGGTTTTGAGGAGGCCCTCCCCCTTCCCTTTCTTTTCTCTCATTGTAAGGGCCGGGCACCCTTGTGCTCCTTTCAATGAGATCTTGATTATCTAAAAAAAAATGATAATACCAACCTTAGTATCTTGATTATTAGGCTACACATGTGACATAGACCATAAATAGGAATGCATTACAAGAAATATATACCAAGTTGATGACCAAACACTTGAATGCAAATAAAAAATAGTTTTGTTTGAGTAAAACCTGTTCTGTACCGTATCTAAGATAAATATATCCGAGATAGTTGGTAGGTATCTGGTTTTGATCAATTTGGAGTTATGTCAGGCCGATTATTAAAATTTGGTTGTTCCAGAGTTGTGGTGGGGTGTACTGCATAAACACTCCGATCTTTGAAGTCGATGCTGATGGAGTTAATGCAAATAAGTCATAATTCATGCGTCCCTCTCTCCTTGGAATAAATGCAGTATTTATAGGTTTGGGAAACACTTGGGTGTCATCATCTGAACCATTGGTTGTGGAGGTGCATAGTGGGGTTGTTGGATGAGCAGCTTATGGGCCTTGGTGTTGAAGGCCCAATCGGTTGGCCTTTTATCCGAGAGAGGGTGCAAATAGTATGTGTGTAATTTCTCCATAACGATTTGCCCCAAGTCGGTTTGGCATGTTAGGTCAAACTAGACTTTGAAATATGTGTAAAAAAAGTGAATCGTTTTAAGTGAGATTGGAGAAAAATAGGCGTATTCGGACTTTCTTACCGATCTTGTAGATGATTCAAACCGAATCTGTATCATCGATTTTCTTGATGGTTTGAAGTTTAAAATGTATTCTGATCTTTGAAGATGGTTGATGCGAATTGTAATACCGATCTTTGAAGATGGTTGATCTTGAGGCTATGTCTACCGATCTTTGAAGATGGTTGATCTTGAAGCTACTTCACGATCTTTGAAGATGGTTGAGGCCGAACTATACTCTACCGATCTTTGAAGATGGTTGAGTGTTGGTGGCGCTTCATTTTAATATTATTTCTTTTTTAAATGAGCATTAAATGCTTGTGTTGATCGATGTGACCGTTCCACGATTACTCGGCGTCTTTTTAATGATGACTTCCTCGATTCTTGTGTCGTTTCGATTACGATTGAGTCGTCGCTTGAATGAATAGTAACGGTCATATCTCGAAACCCTATAAATACAAGTGAGGGTAATTCATTTATCTTTTTAGTTTCATGCTTCACTCAGAGCTACCGACTTCGTAGTTTTAAGTTCTCAGAGCTCGCTCCTTGATTTCGACATCAAATCTCTTCTTTCTTTCTCAAGACTTTCTTACGAGGTTAGTGCTTCTATTTGAATTTACTTTATGTTGTGTTTTATGTAGAATTTATTCTTCGTTGCGCCGTTTTTTTCATTTCAGGTGAGATCTAGCCTCGACCGCCATCTTTTTGCGGGGATGGGGTTGTCGGTCGGGTTCAGCCTTGTTAAATGAACCCAACATCTTCTTATGATTTTATCACGATAGCTTGCCCCGTTTCTGTAGGGTAAAGCGGCGAAAACAAAGCAGGACAACTCGCGCGCCAAAGCTTTCAGACTTATAGATCAAGCCGAGAGCAAGCTCGCAAATCTAGAGGTCACGATATCGGAAAGTTAATGGCATCTCGAATGATTCCAATCCATTAGATAGGAGAGCATGGCTTCTCACGAAATACGAGGAAGAAATGTCTTAGGGCCTAGAGGAAGTGATGATGAGAAGAGCTTAGACGAAGAATCGTCCACCCTTCCGCCCCAACAATCCGAACTCGGAGGCTCATGTGGATGTGGATTTAGATCCGAGCTCTTGAGGCGACTCCGATGATGATTCGAGTTCGAAAGCCGAATCTTGAATCGGATGGAAGAAATGTTGGCGACCCTCTCTGTTGACCCGAGAAGAGGAAAATGTTGGTGAAGATAGAAGAGGAAAGAAGCGGGAAGATCGGGAGTTTCGAGTTGTTATCACGGGTATGAAGATTAGGGGTTAACAACGTCGACCTCCTGTAGTTCCCCAGCAGGGCTCGCCAGTGATTACTCTGGGGTATCAGAAACTTCGCAACACCGACTCGCTATTGACTCGGAGATCGATATCGTGAATTATTCAAAGAGGCTTTATGCGAAAGATCCGTATTGGCGTGTCTTGGAATGGGAAAGAGGCGAGCATGTGGCCACTTGCCCGCATTCTCTCAAGTTTATTATTTCTTGGGCGACTTTAGCTCACATGCGCATCCGTCCTCCATTCCGCGACCTTTCAACGATCGGTCTTGCGAGGTTAGAAATAGCCCGTCTCTCAACTTCACCCCGATGCTTGGGCATTAAATGCGAGCTTTTGGTGGTATGCATTCATCTAGGTCGGCCCTTTCCTTCAACTTTTCTTGCATATGTTTCAAATAAACAAGAGGGCCAGAAGAACGGCGGCAAACACACGCGTTTAGAGCATTATGCCCTCCGATCGGACCGAGAATCAAGGTTTTTCGCCATATTGAGAAAGTTTGAAGTATGAATGGAAAAATAAGTTTTTAGGTCGAGCCGGTGTTGCCGATTGTGGTAGACCGAGTTGGGACATTTAATGCGAAAAATGACATCGTTCTCACCACCAAGTTTCCTCTTGGTTGGACCCGAAGCGAGATGAGGCGAAAAGGCATTAGTTGAAAAGAATCGGTTGAAAGAGGAGGATCGAATACCTTGAAAATGCTCCAATTTATTGCGGATCGGATCGTTACCAACAACGAGAATAGGCCGACTCTGTGGGGTTTTGATACCAAGTTGTTGGTGGCATCCGTTAAATTTGAGCAGTCGAAAGCTTTAGGTCGGTGTTAAAGCGTTTCTCTTAGTTTATTTTTACTATGTTTGCCGTTTTTAAATATCTGTCGATCTTGACTTGCATAACATTTGTTAACATAATTTTGCAATCTTTAACTTGCGAGATAGCATGGCCCAGAGGCGGAATATGGCGGCTTTGAAGGCCTTAGCATTTAAAGAAATTACCCGGTCATGCATGAAGTTGGAAATAGCGGCGGGGTTCTAGCCAGAAACTCTCCCGCGATTGTCACTCGGTGAGCCCGTCACCTGGTTAATCCAGGGAAGAGGATGAGGAAACTTCGGCCATTGGTGACACGAAAAAGAAAGCAACCATCACAGTGACTTCCTCCTGAGTCCAAACCCCAAGATCGGGAGAAAAATGTGATTGATCGGTGACCATTCAAAAAGCACAAAAACATAAACTCTTTGCTCCGCTTTGATCCACGGGCATATATGACCCTCAAGGCGAGGAATTCCAAGGCTGATCCTTGGAGTTTCACTCTCGGTTTTTTCAAGGATGGTCGACTTAGTGAGGGAGGATAAAATGGTCTGCGACTTTAAAAATTAAAGGTATAGTTTACGGTTTTCAAAACTTGCCTATCCAGGACCTCCAACTTCTTTTATATTCACGTATTTATCTATTTGTGCGAGATCTTGAAGCCAAGTATGAGTCATTCGGAAAATTTTGTAAGTCCACTTGGTGATCTCGATAAATCTCAAAAGATGTGGAACTCTATATAGCGGATGGTGAAGATTTGGAATCTAGCGCTTTCTGACTTGAGTAGAAAGAATCAATTTGAGTAGAAAAGAAACAACTTGAGGCGATCTGAGGCGGACAAATGAAAAATTTGAAAAGGCTGCCGTCGAGCTTCAAGAAAAAAAGATGCTAAGATCGCGGAGTTGGCGACTTGATCTCGACAAATAACTTTCCCGAGCTTCAAGAGCAAATTGAAAACTTCTTGCTCTAAATGTTGAAGCTCTGGAAGATCGAGCGAGCTATTCGGATGGGTCAAGATGGCATTGTCGAAGCTTTCAATAACGCCACTTGACCAAGTCGCGTAGTTATTCGACTTTGTTGCCGATCGTGATATTTTTAACCGAGTCACGGGGTTCATGATGGTCATATTGTTGAGTTTGACCGGAATCCGGCGAAGTGTCAAGGATCGTTTATCAGAAAGATGTGTAATTTGCTAATTTTCATCTGTTTTTTTGAGAATGCGAGGTCGTAAAAGTAACAGGTATTTTTGTAATGATATCTCTATATTTAACTCGTCCTATTTTTGGCTTCCTTTGTGACTACGTTTTTATCTCGGATATCTCTTCCCTTTTGCTTTTAAACAAGTTTAACATCTGAAAATAGCGGTATTGATTGAATGCTTTTAGCATAGCAAGTCTATATTAAAACAAGATCGGAAATAGAATGCCTTAGCAAAGCAAGTCTATATTAAAACAAGATCGGAAATAGAATGCCTTAGCAAAGCAAGTCTATATTAAAACAAGATCGGAACTAGAATGCCTTAGCAAAGCAAGTCTCTATTAAAACAAGATCGGAACTAGAATTCCTTAGCAAAGCAAGTCTATATTAAAACAAGATCGGAACTAGAATGCCTTAGCAAAGCAAGTCTATATTAAAACAAGATCGGAACTAGAATGCCTTAGCAAAGCAAGTCTATATTAAAACAAGATCGGAACTAGAATGCCTTAGCAAAGCAAGTCTATATTAAAACAAAATCGGAAATAGAATGCCTTAGCAAAGCAAGTCTAACTGTAATATTTCTTGAGTTTGGTGGCGTTCCAAGTTCTTGGGATCGCCTTGCCTTCTAAGGTTTCTAGCTCGAAAGCGCCATTTCCCGTTTTTGTCGTGACTCGATATGGTCCTTCCCAGTTCGGTGCTAGCTTGCCCTGTGATGCATTTTTCGATCCTACATACGCTCTTCTCAAGGCGAGTCGCGATGTCAAACTCCGCTGGGGCGACTTTACGATTATCTGGGTAGCTATTCTTTGTTTGTTGTGGCTTCTTTGAGGATGCATTATCCGGATTTCATCTACGAGATCTAGTTCTTCTCGTAAAGCTTGCTCGTTGTCTTACGGTGATTTGGTTTGAAGTTCTCAAGATAATTCTCCGATTTATTGGGATGACGACTTAGCTCCCATATGATAATCGGAAGGTGTTTCTCCGTGGAGCTTTGAGGAGTTGTTCTATATGCCCACAAGACATAAGGGAGTTCTTGACCCAATTTCCTTTGGCATTGTCTAACCTTTTCTTCAATCCGTTGAGAAGTACTTTGTTTCTTTATACCTTGGCCGTTTATGCAGGGATGTTCCACCGATGTGAATCGATGTTTGATTTTAAGATCGGACATCAACTTCTGAATCCTTTATCAGTGAACCCGAGTTCCATTGTCGTGATTACCACCTCGGGCACCAGAATCACAGTAATTATCTCTTTTCGGAAAAAGAGATGCGGTTCTTTGCCTTAATAATAGATAGTGGTTTGGCCTCAATCCATTTAGTAAAATAATCAAGCGCCACAATTAAGAATTTATTCCTCCAGGGCTTTTTGGAAAAGGTCTAGAAGATCTATCCCCACCATGCAAAAGGCCGTGGGAGGAGAGTTGTGAGGCCGGTAGGAGGTGCAATGTGAGCGTTTGCGTGAATCGGCAATTCGGACATTTCTTCACATAGTTCCTTGCATCGACTTCAATGGTCGGCCAAAAGTATCCATACTTAACACGCTTCACAGCTGGGATCTACCACCTAAATGTTGGCCACATATTCCTTCATGAATTTCCATTAACACATATTCGCCTCAAATGCGCTCTAGACATTTCAATAATGGTGCGAGAGTGCCTTCTTGTAAAAAATTTGTTCATTGAAAAGCGCAAAAGATCTTGCTTTTCTTGGATGATCTTGGCTTTTGCGGGATCGGAAGGTTACATGCAGACATGATGTAATTCAAGATAGGAGCAATCCATGTTTGATCTTCATTTATCACGTGCCCGATGACATCGAGTGTAAATCGTCCCCCAAAACTAGGTTTCTTTGAGGACCTCTTGTATAAGCGGCCAGGTGATTTCGGTAGTTTTGGTGCTTGCTAATTTGGAAAGAACATCGGCTCGAGCGTTGTTTGTTCTTGGGACATGCTTGACCTCGGCGAAATCAAATTCGGTCGGGAGTTTCTTGACATGATTCGGTACTTTTGGAGGATTGGCTCTTTAAGCCCGTCGCGCCCGATCTGGGAGACCACGAGGAGAATCGATTATGGAGATTTAGCCGGTGATCGTAAATCGAAGCCAAGCGTGAGGCGACGATGCATGCCCGTATTGACGATTATTTGAAGTTGTAAATTTGAAAGTGAGTGACAATTCTATAACCACTCGGAAGGACTTTCAAGGATAATTCCGGCCCCACTCCGCTTTGGGATTGGAAGAGCCATCGACATGGATCGTCCATACTTCATTCTCGGTCTCTGCCAAAGTCATTTCTACTTACTGAAAGTCGGCTAACACTTGAGCTTTCATTGCCGATCTTGATTCATATTTGATCTGAATTCGGACGACTCTCTTGCCCACTTTATTATTCTTCCCGAAAGGTCACGGGCGATGTAGGATTTGTCGATCGGATGGTTTGTTCGGACGACTACTTGGTGAGAAACAAAATAATGTCGAGATCGTAGAGTAGCTATTACTAAAGCCAAAGCTATTTTCTCTATCTTTTGATATCGGAGTTACGCCCTTGTAAAGCTTTGCTCACAAAGTAAACCAAGACTCTGTCCTCTTTTGTTTCTCGGACCAGTCTTTGCTCCTAAGGCTTCCTCGGATATTGAGAGATACAAATATAATACTTCCTCGAGCTCGAGTCGAGTTAATATCGGAGGTTACGATAATATCTTTTTAAGCGGGTGGCGCCTCGTCCGGTTCTGCGGTCGAGATAAATTGATTCCTTTTTAAAAGTTTAAAAGGGTAGTGATTTAAAAGCGGCATTTGAGATGAGCAGAGATAGAGCTGCAATCATGCCGTTCGATTTAATTTCTTTCTTGGTGTTTGGGGTTTTCATCTCCGTCACCGATTTTGCATTTATGCAGGTTTGCCTCGATCCTCTTTCGGTGAGATAGAATCCCAAGAATTTTCGGCTTTGACCCCAGAAAGTGCATTTCTCGGATTTAATCTCATCTGTTTTGCCTTATCTCTGAAAAAAGCTCTTTGAGATCGGTAACATGACGATTTGCTTGCTCGCTCTTTGCAATCATATCATCTAAGTATACTTCTACATTTCGCCGATCTGGTTTTTGAAAACTCATTCATCATTCTTTGATCGTTGCTCCTGCATTTTTGAGGCCGAAAGGCATAACTTCGGTAACAAAAATTTCCGTTTTCGATCATAAAAGCGATTTTCTCTTGATCGGAAACATTGGGATTTGGTTATATCACGAATATGCATCCATGAATGATAATAAACCAAACCCGATGCATGATCGACTAGTCGATCAATATTTGAAACGGAAAAGCATCTTTAGGACATGACTGTTAAGATCGGTATAATCAATGCACATCGCCATTTTCCATTTGATTTTTAACAAGTCACGAGGTTTGAGAGCCAAGTAGTATATTTGAGCTCGATTACAAAATTAGCTTTAACTAAATCATCTACCGCGCCTTTACATTGCTTCCGTCTTCTCGATATTACGAACCCTTTTTGCGTTGGGCAACCCACTTGCATCGGGGTATATTGACAAATGATGGCATGCGACTTGGTGGTATACGAGTATGTCTTGGTAGGCCAAGCAAAGAGATCGGCGTGTTCCTTTAAGCCTTTGGGTTAATTCTCTTTTTATTTAAATCTGGTAAGTGCACTTGCCGATCTTGGCTTGTTTTGTTGGATCATCGCCCACATCACTCGATGAATTCCCGTCCGGCCGGTCGTTACGGCCTTTTACGAATGAGGATCTTTGAGTGCTATCTTTCTCTTCGTCCAGAGCTCTCGGATCGAGCGTGCATCTAAATCCATTACATTTACCTCTGGAAACTTCACTTTCTCTTCTTTTGCGGACGTACTCTTTGATGTAAGTTCGGCTTTGTCCACTATGCGATATTTGACTTTGAGAAGGAGGTAATAGCATCTTTACGAAGATTCTAGATCGGCATTGATAGTTACTACCTCGTTATTTTGAGAGTGAAACTTCATTTTGGATGTCTGATGAAAGTCACCGCCAGAGTTTCCCCAAAGTCGGCCTCCCAATGATGCAATTGTAGATTGATGAGCAAGGTAATACCATAAATTTAACCAAAATTGTCAGAGATAAAGGTTCCTCTCCAAAAGTGACCTCAGTCTATGTAACCCATCGGTCTAGTTAGGGAACCATTGAACCGGAGAGTGCATTAGTGATAGGGAAAAAGTTCTCTTGGTGTAATTCCAATTTTCTCTCGGTACATCGAAGAACATGATGTCACAAGAGCTGCCTTGGTCAATTAAAATTCTTCTTATTTCTTTCTCGCCATTCTTCTTTGAGATTAACGATGGAATATCTTCGTTTACCTTCCCGTTTAGAAGATCGTCGTCTCCAAATGACGATGGGGGCGAGTTGCTCTGAGTTGTCTTGATGATGTAGATGCTACACATTGAATTTCCTTCCATTTTCTTTTGATTGTTCTTGCTGTAGCTCCTTGGACTTCACCACACAGAGATTACCATTACCACGGTGGCCTCTACTCCTTGAGTGTCTGCCTCTTCCTTATAATCTCGATTTCTTTCCTCTTACTTAAATCAACCTCTTTCTCTTGCTTGATGCTTTTTCTTGTTGGAATGGCTTCTTGATATCTTTGCCGAGCTTACCTTTTTGATAAGGTCTTCAATGTCGTCTTTTAAAGCGTTGCAGATTTGTGTCATGGCGCGCGCTTTGGTGATAACGGCAGATGCTTGTTGTTCCTCATTCCGTGTTGGGAATAGGATCGGGATACCTTATGTGTTTAAATTCATTATTACGACATTCTTGCAAGATCTTCTCCTTTCCACATATGAGTTCGGTGTAGTCTCGATGTATGCCGCTTGTCGAGTTTGAATTCCTAGATGGCGCCGATCTGGAATCTCGGGGAGTTTCAATGTTTGGATTTGACTTTTCGACTCGAAATCGGCTCTCTTTGGTTTGGTTAGCTACGCTTTTCACAAAGAACTTGCTAGCTTCATCGCCTTCCTCATGGTCGATGTACTTCTCGGAAAAGACGGAGGAACTACTCCTAAAGTTGAGGTTGGTTGATGCTTACGTCGATTTGGAATAGAGTGCCTCTGCGTAAACCACAGGATAGAAATCTGAGGCGAAATTCCTCATTCAACCCATGCACCTTTCAAACCAGTGTTGAATCTTGCAATATAAGGCCAGGATAGATTCATCATCTGCTTGGTGGATTGCATGCAACACCATCCATGATTTCGGCCTTACTTTCCGAATGTGCGAAACTTCTTGAGAATAACTTGGAAAGTTGTTCCCGGGAAAAGATTGAATTTCTTGGGATGTCTGACGAACCATAAACTGCAGATTTTTCAAGGGTGAGGAAAAAAGTCTACACATGATCTCACTGGAGCATTAGATATTGCATCATGGTTTCATAGTACTCTAAATGAACATCCGGGTCTCAGAGTCAGTCATAAATTTTCAAGTGTTCGGAGGTTTCTCTAAACCTCTGGGAATAGGAAATAATCTATTTCAGAAGTGAGCGACCTCTTCTCGGTGGTTGTAATTCTGTTTCTTCTCTGGTTTCTAGTTTTGCGAGGTTGGTAATTGGAATGATGTTGTTTTCTTTCCAGGGCTCTCTCTTTATAGTAGTGATGTCCGCGCCTTGGAGGACTTTCTGCGCCACAGGCCGGATTGTCTGCGTGGCGAGGATGATGCGTTAGAAGAATCTTCTTCGCGAGTCCTCTATATTTCTAAGAGTTGCCTCGGCTCTTCTCTTCCTCGTCTTCTAGTTGGAGATCGATGATAATGGCGTCGTCTCGGGGAGAAACGATGTCGTCTTAGGAAACTCGATGGTTCTTAGGGTTGCTCGAGCTCGTCTGTCGGGTTAATCAGGGATCATATCGGCTGCGGAGAACCCCGATCTGCAATACCTCGGGCACGATAACTGCAACCTCGGCCCTAATTACGAAATCACGGAGCTCACGGCTTGAGATGCTTCATTATCTTTGATTTAGAATTTGAACAATTTTTTGTAAAGTGTTTCTTGGGCAGGGAATAAGCGTAGGAGGTGAAGGAGCTCGATAAGAGGTTGACTCTCTGTTATTGACATTTGGTCGATAGCAGATTGGATTCTTGCAACCCCTGCAGGGTTCCTTCATCTTGTGATCGGATGATACTTGCTATCCGTATCCGGTTTGTGATTCGGGATCCATGATTGATCAAAAATAAAAAGATAAAGTTTTTAATGAGTTGGAAAGCTCCCACTTTGTGGTCGCCAATGTTACATCATCAGTATCTAAGATAAATATATCAGAGATAGTTGGTAGGTAATACGGTTTTGATCAATTTGGAGTTATGTCAGGGCTGATTATTAGAAATGGTTGTTCAGGAGTTGTGGTGGGGTGTACTGCATAAACACTCCGATCTTTGAAGTCGATGCTTGATGGAGTTAATGCAAATAAGTCATAATTCATGCGTCCTCTCTCCTTGGAATAAATCACGATGTTATAGGTTTGGGAAACACTTGGGTGTCATCATCTGAACCATTGGTTGTGGAGGTGCATAGTGGGCACATTGGATGAGCGCTTATGGGCCTTGGTGTTGAAGGCCCAATCGGTTGGCCTTTTATCCGAGAGGGTGCAAATAGTATGTGTGTAATTTCTCCATAACAAAACCTAACTTACTTAGGCCTCACTACTTTTATGCATTTGTACAAAGTACTTATATCCACAATCAAAATGATCAATACCAACAATACATGGTAAATTTAAACAAAGATATATACATTGTTCATAGGTTAAACCTCTATGAGACATTAGCGGCTAATTAAATTATGAGAGTATTGTCTTCCACTACTAGTTGTATTTAGGGGTGGCAATTCTACCCGCAAGTGGGGATCCCCGTGGGGACTGTCCCGAATGGGGCCCCGTGGGCAGGGGATTTTCCCCGTGGGGATGGGGGAGAAAATTCCCCCGCAGTCAAAGTGGGGATGGGGATGGGGATCATACCCCCTGCCGCAAATATATTACATAAATATTCTTATTATAGATATATATTATGTTATAAGTAATTAATTTTTTTAGTCTTTTTATAAGTGTTTTTAATTTAAAATATTAACAAAATATTAAATTGTTCTAACTTTTATACTTTCTAAATATTAAAATATAAAAGTAAGACTAACATTTATATTTTTTATATTAAAATGTTAAACTTTTGAATTTTAGTCCTACTTTTTATATATTTTTCTAATTTTCTTATATTTTAGTTTATATTTTTGCTAAATTTTAATAAACTTGTGGGGTCCCCGCGGGGACCGTGACGATCCGTGGGGATGGGGATGGAGGAGGAAATGTCCCCGAGGTGGGGAACGAGGATGGGGACGGGGGACGATTTGGGAGGCGGGGAAGTACTCCCCCCCCCCCCCCCCCATTGTCATCCTAGTTGTATTGACAATTTCAACGACTTTAAGACAACTTGATTCCCAAGTTCGAACCCAAACGGCTCCCTAATGGTGTGTTTGGAAGGCCAGAAAGTGAGAGGAAAGATACAAAGGAGGATAGAAAGTTTTTTGATAAACGTGCTTCCCCTGTTTAGTGTCATAACGTTTCATATTATAATAATATATATTTATTTATATTTATAATATATAATTTATAAATTTACATATGTTTTTTTTGAAGCAAACAAAATTATGTCATTTCTTTCATTAATAAAGAGAAGATCTGACGTGGAATCCATTTCATGGAGTTGATATTAGCAAAACATTGAGCAGCTCATGTAATTTATAAATTTACATATGTATGTAGGGTTATTTTACATATATACATTCTCATTTTAATATAAGGGTATTTGTGTCATTTAGTAAATATATCTCTTTTCTTTCCTATCATTTTCTATTCATTTTCATTCCTACCAAACAACTCAACAATCACCTTATTTTCTATTCAGTTTCTACCCATTTTCATTCCTTCAACAATCTTTCCTCTTACTTTCTTTCCTTAAGTTTTCTCTTGTTATCCAAACACAGCCTAAATAATTTGTGATGTTTATTTGTCACTTCGCCTCAATAAGTTGAAAAAAACAACTATAAGAGCACTAATACTAAAGTTTGTTTTTGAGTTGGAACCCAATCGTAGTGTGTAGTGTTTATTTATCATTTTTAACAAATTTAAAACAAATAAGAATGTTTTGACCAAAAAAAAAAACAAATAAGAATGAAAACACTTTTTTTTTGATAATTAAAAATTTCATTAATAGTAATATAATATGAGAACACTAAAGTTACATTTCTTAATTTCACAGTAATTCTCCTTTTTGGGGGTGTGGCAATGATGCCTACCAAATTGCCAGCAGTCCCTTTATTTTCTAGCTCAGAATTCTTAAATCCATCTCTGTTTTCTGACTTCTTCTCGGAACGAAACCGGATCACACTTACCAACCAAGTTGAAGAGCATTAAAAATAGAAAGCATGTAGAGAATCTGGTCCCCTGTGATGTGAGTCACTCTCATTACAGCTAATTGGCTAGCATAAATAAATTATATAATAATAATCTCAGTGACACTAAACTATACAGAAACTCATGTCTCTTACATCCACAAACATTCAACATTATACTTTATCGTCCATGTTTGGTCAAGTATCAAGGTATGCTTGGAATATTGGATAGCAATTGGAAACACAAAAGGCCAAAAGTTGCATGGTTTCTTGTTTAGCCATCTGTTGCTTGAGTCAAAATTGAAAAACACACTTCTAACAACCTCAACAATGTTAATACAGTATTCTCATAATAGATAAGTGCATGTGTGTAACATTTTAATAAAAGTACTCACTCCACAACAAAAATATCAGTAAAATAGTCTATGTGTTGCTAGTCCAATTTTGAACTAGGTACATATAATTTTTGTTACCAAGAGTGTACCATTTTTTTTACCTTACACATGACAAAGTAACGGTTAGTGTATGGAGATAACCAATCTGTGTACACTTTTTAGCAGGGTACATATTGAATCTTGATCTGCGTGTAAAATGGTGTCGTGCCAGCGAGGACCGTCAGAACTAGAGAGAGGAGTGTTTTTTTTATCTATATCTGATAGTTCTCGTTGATGCAACACTATTCTGTGGCAGCAGAAAATCTGCGCTCGTACATGGCAGAGTATGTGTAATGAATGGATAATGCATTTTTTGTCACCTGTCACTGACTATAACTATGGTTTTCATGAATTAAGAGGGTGAATATCATCACTCAATCCTTATCTTACGGATGGAGCATTGAATGGGTGGAAAAAGATGCTAATGTCACTAATTTGATAGTATTAATTTGTGAAGACTATATACTGTGTAAGTAACAACCAGGGTAGCAAGTGGTTTTTTGCTTGCTAATCATTGTAAATTGTGTGTTGCTGTGCATGAAAAGAGCAATTTGTGATATGGTTAATTAATTTATATCCAAAAAAAGGGTGGTGACTAAAGGCTGTCATATGTCAGCACTTGTAAGGAAACATGTTTTTACAAAGAGAAAGATGTACTAGTAGTTCACAATTAGTTGAACATTTTTAAACATGTAATGAGTTTTTAACTCAATCAATGGTTCTCTCCTCCTCTTGTGTTTACTACTGTTGTGGATTCAGTCAATAGGTAATTAGAGAGCATGCGTGAGAATGTTGGAATAGTGTGCTGTGTTATGTACAGTGATGGTCTAATTAATTTAACTAAGCTACATTTGAATTCAAGTTATAATAATGTTAAGAAGGAAATAATACTAAGATATGCCCCTCCCCCCCCCAAACCCCCATTGATTTATAGTTTCAGTTATATGTTACATCAACATTTTGTCTACTTTTTATTCATTCCATTCCTTATAAGGTGCTACATAAGTAACTTTTCTCTATGTGTCATGTAGTCAACTTTGTGGTGCTTATTAAGAGTTTTAAGTAACTACTAGACTGAAGTTGATGACTTTCTTAACACTTTAATTCATTCTGAAATTCTTTTTGTGAAATGTATGTATTCTAATTGGGGCCTAGTTATATAATGATGATGTCTCCCTTTTGAAGCTGTGAGATTATCTTGAGGTGTTGAATGCATATGGAAAAAGAGCCACTTTATGTGGTATTTATAATATGGGCATTTCAGAGTGGGAGCCTAAGTTTTTCTTTTTTGACATTATCATTAACACAGAGTGGGTTGCATTGACTCTAGATTATATGGTTGAAGGATTTTCACATCACTGGTACCATGATTTTTGTGTTAGTAAACATACCCCAGCTCTCATAATAGTTGTGTTTCGATTGGGTTGAGCTCGTGTCTACGTAGTTGAGCTCAACAATATGACCCAATAGTGCATCGTAGAATTTGGCCTAAGAAATCCGTGCGCTTGCAGCCTATCGAGGATTGAGATTGCACACGGATCCAACGATGCGAAATGCTCCACTTCACCTATGCGTTGGAATAGTTAAGGCACACCACACAGCGCCTATAAATATCGACTCAACAATTGAAACATATACGTATTTTCATTTGGACCTCTTATTGACTTCCATTTCGTTGACTTTGGTATCGGAATGTGCGGAAATACCACCCTCCGACTTGGAACAAAGAGGATGACTTCAACATGAATTCTCTGACTACTCGACCTTAGGCTTCACCGAGTTCGAGTAAAATAACTTGTAATAACTTGTAATTGTCATTTAATTCATGCAAATAATTGCAGCTGCAAGTGTGTGTGAAATATAAAAATTAAGTGAAAGATAATTATTAATATTACTAATTACTAATAAAGATCCAAGATGGTCATAGATGGGAGGGAAGGAAGGACTGAAAAAGTAAAAGCAGAAAAGAGAATTTTGTCCCCAAAGATCCGACCCGTGAGACATTTTGTCTAGAGATGACTCAATTGGATTGACAAGTAGCTATTACGGTTCATGCTTGGTTCACTCCAAAAATTTCAATCAAAATTTCAGGTCAAATAAGACCCATATAACCCCTAAAGAAAGTTGAGTTGACCAAATTTTGAAACAATAATGGTTTTACATGTAATCTTGACTAAGACCCATTCCATTTGTTCTTATGTAGAAATGTTGAATGAATTAGCAAGCCCCAAGCTAAATGCCGAGAAGCGAATTATTACAAAGTGAACTTTTATTACTGATTCTGAATCTGATGCATGTCTTTGTTAAAAACAATTCGCTAAGCCCAGAATTATTAAAATCGATTCGATTCTGAAGCCAACCAAGCTTAGTGTTAAACTATTTGATATTTTCTCACTTTTACACTTCACAGTTCACAATTCTAATCTATCCTTTAACTGTCAGTCTCTCGCTTCAGTTCAACTCACTCTGGCTCTCACCGTCTCACTCTCACGAGTTCAGTTCAACTCAATTATCCTCTTAATTCTACTTTTTTTACTGTACCACCATAAAGGCAATGCCTATATTGTTGTAATATTAAAAGGACAACTTGAATTTTTGACCTTTTATAACAATAGTTTGTAATTTTTGTTGAGGCAATAACAATAGTCTGCTTAAAAATTAAATTGAACCTTACAAAAAAAAATTATGTTTTTACAATCGTTTATTCACGTTTTGGAAAGTTCACTAATAGTTCGGTAAAAGTTCGGATAAAAGTTCGAGTAAAAGTTCACTAATAGTTCGGATAAAAGTTTGAAAAGTTCACTAACAGTTCAGTTCCGATAAAACTATGAACCGAACTATTAGTGCAGTTCAGTTCGGTTCGGTTCAGAGAATTGTTACTGCAATTCGGTTTAGTTCGCCGAACTGTTTCAATCAGTTCAGTTCTCTTCCTGAACCGAACCATAAACAGTTATGGGGCCATCAACTTCAATCAAATACATAGCACAACTAAGAATGGGCTTTTCATGACTCAATTCCTAGAAAGCTCAGAAAAGGGAGTGTGGCGCATCATTTTATATAATGGGATGTGATAGAGAATAGTAATTTTGGGGAATGGCTGTCAAAAAAAATTGGGGAATGGATCCTCTCAAGTATAGATAATAATACGAAAATAAAGTGTTACAATCCTCAAGAACTCCTCTCTCTCATTTATTGTATTGTAAACACTCATTCTCTCTCTAATGAATGGTTAGGATTTCACCTGACTCTAATGTCACTTGAGAGTATTATTTCTCGTAATATTGAGAGTATTCTTAAATTTTTATGTAAGCTTATTCTTGTTTCTTTTGGGGCAAATTAATTGTCTAAAAAAATCCACTTAATTGTCTCGTAAGTGCAATTGAGATAGTAAAGGCTGAAGGTGTCAATGCATCATCACCATATGTGATGCTTAACCGAGGTGAGAAGACGACGGTGGTAGTCGTCGAAATACAACTGACCAAGCGTGAACTCACACGAGCCGATGAACACAAGAATAACGACGGAAAGCGTGCGTAAAACGTAAAACAAAATATTATTGAAAGTCAGTTAATACGGTTACACCGAGAGGGATTTTATATCCCTTGATAAAAACAAAAGACTAAACTAACCTCACAACCGAGGTGGTATTACAAACAAGTCCTAAAACCGATTTGAAATTACTATATTTACAACATCCTCCCTTAATTTCACAATCAAGGCAACAATTCTGATAAAAATGAACTATGGCTAGCGAAATCAATGAACCAAACATAGTCCAAAACTTGAAAGACCTCGGATATTCACTTCGGCGCAGCGAGAGCGACCTTAACACCTCGTGAGCAGCGGCTTTAACACCGCGGAAATCCGAAGCTTTGACACCTCGGCACTCGGTCGAATGCTTCAGCGCCTAGGTCATTCCTTAGCTTCACAAACCGCCGGCCTTGGCGCTTTGGTGAATATGTCTGCTACTTGCATTTGAGTGTTGCGATGCTTGGACTTCAAGTACTTTCTTCTCGACTGTTTCACGCAGCGGGAAGTGGAATTTGGTCTCTATGTGCTTGCTTCTCCCATGTGGCGGGTTCTTGGCAAGCATTATTGTAGATTTGTTATCAATCATGAGTTTGATCGGCTCCTTGCTCTCAAGCTTCAACTCTGTCATGGTGATTTGAGCGAAATAACTTGGCATGCGGCGATGCACTTTGCTATGTATTACGCTTAGCGGGAGACGACAATCACGACCACTTGGTTGCTTCCTCGAACACCATGAGATTGGTGCTCCAAAACACATGAAGATGTAACCCAGTAGTGCTCCTTACATCGACCTTATCCCACACCAATCCATCCAGTCGAATACCCAAGTAACTTGCGGCTATTACGATCTGGTTTAGCGAGAAACAACAAACCACACTTCAAAGTTCCTTGAAGTACCTTAGTATTCTAGTAGTTGCGAGTAGTGTATCATTTTTGGCTTCTCCATAAACTTGCTAACAACACGGTAGCATAGCATATATCCAGGTCTACTATTGCACAGTACCTTAACGAACCAACCAATTGCTTAAACAAGGTCGGATCTACACATTCTCCATCAACATCGATCGTCGAGTTACGATTTACCTCAGGTGGTGTTAGAAGCGAGTTTGCAATCAAACATTTCAAACCTCTTGACAAGACTTCTATTGCATATTTCTTACGATGTAACACTATTCCTTTAGGAGTGTAAAGGAATTCCATTCCCGGGAAGTACCTGACTCTCCCGAGATCACTCATCTCAAACTCGGACATCAACCTTTCCTTCCACGATATTCACCTCGGTTTCACACGATCACTTAGGTTAGCAATATGTCATCTACGTGAGGCAAACTAGGATCATTTTACCTCGGATAGATGTTTTCATGTATATTCCATATTCGACACTTTGCACTTCTTAAATCCACGACTTCCAAAGAAGGCATCTATTTTCTTATTCCAAGCTCTTGGAGCTTGTTTAAGGCCATATAGAGCCTTGTTCAGACTTAAACACCATTTGTTCTTTCCACTTTTATTTGAAGCACGGTGGTTGTGTCACATAAACCTCTTCTCTAGCGCACCATTCAAAAATGCCGACTTAACGTCTAGATGTAGTATAGTCCATCCCTACTACATGCTGTGAGCTATCACTAATCTTATTGTCTCATGTCTAGCTACAAAGCAAATACCTCCTTGTAATCTAGACGCTTCATCCTGCCGAGGAATCCACGAGCCACAAGCCAGAGCTTTGTGTCTTGCCAACGCGATCCATCAGAAGCCGGTTTCACTTTGAAGACCCACTTCCACACTTATCGGTTTCTTGTTTGGAGGTATACGGTTAACTCGGGGTTTTATTCCTCTCAATTGCATTCAATTCTTCAATCATTGCGACCTTCCACACCTTATCTTTCCGCATGCAGTATGACTAAGTGGCTCGATTATCGATTACTAGTGCAAATTGCGATAAATCCCCATCATTGTCTATCAGATAAATCCGCAATTAGCTTCATGTCGGTGGTAGAGGTGGTAAGTTTCTCTGTCTCGTGGCACATACGTCTTTGGAACTTCATCATCGGACCAGTCGTCGAAATCATTCCACTTGTTGTTCAATTTCATGCGGACCGGTACCTCTCCATGTCTTTGGTACTTCACTATGATCTTCTTCAAGTATTGCCTTTGTCAATGTCAGCCGATGTCACTCCATTTGAATTCCAATTCCACTTTCTTGTTCTTTTACAATCACATCTCTACTAACTTCCACTTTATTGGTTGTCGGACAATACAATTTGTAGCCACACATTGAATGATATCCTACAAATATCATTGGAGCACTCTTGTCATCTAACTTTCTTCTCCTAGCATCCAGGTATATGCTTGTAGCATAGGGTGCGAGAATACACTCAAGTGACTTACATCGGGTTTCTCACCACTCCACATCTCCAAAGGCACCTTATTCTTCAACCTCCTTGTCGGACATCGGTTCGGTATGTATCTCTGCGGTTGCCACAGACCTCACCCATAGAGTGTTTGGTAGTTGCATCTGTTTAAGCATGCATCTTACCATATCAAGTATCATCCTATTCCTCCTCTCATTTCTCCATTGTGTTGGGGTGTATAGGGTGGCGTGACCTCATGTTCTATGCCACTGCTCGTCCACAAAACCTTTTGAACTTCGGTGGAAGCGCTCTCCACCACCATCACTCCTTAATACTTTCACTTTGCGACCACTTCTGTTTTTACGCATATGCCTTGAACCTTTTAAAGCGATCAAAGACTTCAACTTTTACGTTTAATCAAATACACCAGATCATTCTTGTAAACTCATCAATGAAGGTCACAAAATATTTGTTTCCACCCAGGAAGGAACTTCAAATGGTCCACACACATCGGAATGTACCACACCCAAGGCAAGTGTTGCTCTTGGAGGTAATTGATGCAAAGGGTAATCTAGATTGTTTACTCTTCATGCACACTTCACAAGCTACACTACTAGCGATTTACCTTTGGAATCACAGTACAAGCCGCTTTGGATTGCAATTGACTCAAACTTCGCATAATTGAGATGACCATACCTCTTGTGCCTGATGCACTCTGTCCTCGACCTTTGTAACACTCGAAGCCAGAGCTTCACGGCTTCAATCTTCACTTTGAAGGTTACATTTCTTCTCAGTGGAGCCTTGAAGATCATTTTCTTATTTTTATCAAAGCGAGGGTCATCACATTATCCTCCATATTCACTTTGAATACCCGCACTTCTAGCGGTTGGCCAACAACTCGTCAAGTTGTTTTCACCCAGGTACATACCACACGTCCTCAATCAACACCTTTGAGCCATCACTCATTTGTACGAGAATGTCACCCATACCTTACTGTTGTCAAGTACTCACCATCGGCCAGCCTCCAGATCTTTGTTCTCTTCTTTGCCCATCAAAATTGATCAACCACCTCTTATTTCGGTCAAATGATTTGAAGCGGCTGTGTCCGGTACCACGTATACTGTAATCACCCCTTCTTCATTTGTTGTCACCATCAAGATCACGGGTTCCTCATCAGAATCCCCTTGCGCTATGTTAGCTTCTTCCTTCTTTTTCTCTTTATTCGACCAGCACTCATCGGCAAAGTGGCCGAATTTATCCTGATTGAAACAGAACCTTTCTTTTATCAAAATTTCCTTTCTTGTTTGGATTCTTAGAGTTCTTTCCGAGGTGGTCCTCCTTATCATTATTATTCTTGCTACTACCAGTTTCTTTCTTATTGTTCTTAGCAAGCCACTCTTGTTTCTTTTGTTTCCACTTATTTTCTTTCCAATTCGGTTTGTTTCCACCACCTTTATTAAAGACTTGTGCTTGCAGTGCCTTTTGTTCAGTTTCAACTTGAACATCCCTATCAATTACAAGTGTTTCATGTGCTTCTAAACTACTTTGTAATTCATCTAACTTCATTACACTAGTGTTCTTAGATTCTTTAGATTGCTACCATGATAATATCAAATTTTGGAGTTAAAGGCGAAGTACCTTTTTCACGATCATTTCTTGATTCTTGTTTCACCGATTACTGCTTCATTTCGTTGGTAATCGTAACCACAGCGTGATATAGTCTGCAATTCTTTCATCACTCTTCATGTTCGATTTTTAGTATTGTTTCGTAGTGATTGCGGTTTCACTTCTTTCCGCAGTAGCATCTCCACCATAACTTGAACAAGAATATCCCACGCGACGCCCGCGATGGTTGCCTCACGAGATTTTTCAAACACCTTGTGATCGCATTGATGAATGTAGAACAAAGCCTTACGATCTTTCTTCCTCGTCTCCGCTGCGCATTTCTCTGTGCCTCGGTTGCACGCTTCACCTGCGGTGTGTAGCGAAATCTTCCACCGGGTTCGCACACATCTTGCGCGCGCCGAAAAGAACTTTCATTTGAATCGACCACGATTCCAATTTTCCCGTCGAACACCTAGAGCTTAAGTATTCAATCCACCGGTTCTGTAGTTCATCTTCTCTTTCCTTTCGATCCACTCGATCTCTCGTGTTTCCCAACCCGCGAAATCAAGAAAGAGCGATTTACGTTTGATCTTGATTTGCAATCCGATGTGAATTACAAGAACAAGATCGAATGCACACACTCAGAAGAATCACTTCACTCGTGTTTCCCAAGATCTCTCTAAAGCGCGACTCTAGATACCATGTCAATGCATCATCACCATATGTGATGCTTACTTAGGAGTGAGAAGGCGGCGGTGGTAGTCGTCGGAATACTGGCGGCCGAGCGTGAACTCACTGCGAGCGAGAACACAAGAATAACGACGGAAAGCGCGCGTAAAGCGTAAAACAAAATATTATTGAAAAGTCGATTAATACGGTTACACAGAGAGGATTTTATATCCCATGATAAAAGCAAAAAGACTAAACTAACCTCACAAGCAGGGGTGGTATTACAAACAAGTCCTAAAAACCGATTTGAAATTACTATATTTACAACAGAAGGGACACATGATGTGCTCGGTTGTGAGTTTAAGCCCACAGCTCCCCTCTCAACACCGTATGTGAGTCTCGTCGTTAGGTCGCTTTACAACCAAAAAAATCTACTTACTATGTTTTGCAATGCCTTATGTTGTTGAGTTGTGGGGGTGTTTTTAGGACTGAAGATTGCTTTAGATTGGGGTTTAAACAAGTAGAGCTCAATATGGATTTAGTTGTTTGTGGGCAAGACAGACGGTAGCTCTCAAGGAATGTATTTAATTTGAAGAATTCGAAGCTCGCTGGCTTTGGGTGGTCAGTTAGCAGGGAAGCAAATAAGGTAGCGATGGACTTGCAAATTTGGATTGTACTCTATCAGATGATAATTTGTTTGAAACTTTTTGTTCCCCTTTAAATTGTATTAGGCATACAATCGCCTTTGATGCTCTTAGAGTCTTTACTCCTCGGTTGATTCTTGTGTAATATCTGTTTGGATCTTTTGACCTTTCTATACTAAAAAATCCACTTAGTTTATTTTTACTTTCATTTTCCTCTAATTTTCACGGCTCTTGATTTATTTCCTTTGCTTAAATACTTTTTTTATAAATTATAAGTTGCTATCTCTAGTTACCTTTGTAGGGCATCAATTCAAATGTCAAAGTCTAAAAGAGCTTCGAAACTCTTCTACATAATTATATCAGATCCCACTAAAAATACAAAATGCCTTAAGTTATACGATTATAGAGTAAGGTACATAGATTTCAATGACAGATTTTCTTTAATCCTTTACTTTGCCGTCAAGATTATTACTATAATCCGCATCTTAGCCTCTAATTCAAAGTGGTACAATGATATGCTAGAAATTTCAATATTTTCCTCCATATTCTAAGCTAACAAGCAAATCATTATTCACAAATTAAGCTATGAACCTAAATTAAGGAGACTATATCTTATAGATAAAAGTAACTGCAAATTTAATTTTATTGCACATTCCATCATCCTTTTCCTTGCAAATATATTTCATGCTAGAATATAGCATCAAATTAGGGCATCTAACTTTAGAATATTTTTTTGTTCAAAAGGGATATTAGTAAAGTGGCTCTATAAAAGAAGAGAATAGAATCATGAGAAACAGAAGTAGGTTCTAGGTTGTCAAAAAAAAAGTAGGTTCTAGTACTTAAATGATGAATCCGAAAATAAATAAATACATAAATAAATAAGGCTAATTAATCTATTCTCTTCATGTTGTTGTATAGTATAATATTTTAAAACCAAAAGCTTCGTGAAACAGGGCCAAATAGAAATATATTAATTAATCTCAAAAAAGAAATATATTAATTAAGGTTTCCAAGCGTGGAATAGTGATGCTAAGCAATGATTTTGTCTAATGAGTTTTAAGTGTTTCCATTTCAAAATTGAAACACAAATCTTCACGTTAAATCTCGTATTATATGACTTTTTACAGATAATAAAATTTGTTATGTCTGTCATAATAATTTTTAGAATACAAATCTGTGTCGATTTTCTTTTAGTCGTATCAGCCCGTTATTTAATGTATCTCTTCCTACAATTCTACTTTTTATGTTTCTAATGTAAATTAATGAAGAGACAATTTGGTAAACTAACTCACAATCTCTCTTTTCATCTGAAAATTAAGCTATTTTTCTTAATTAGTGTGTCATGGCCTTAAATGACATAGAAACGGACGGATAAATCCTAAAAGGGCTGCAAAGAAACATGACAATTGAAAAAACCTTCTCATAGAACGTTTGGATAAACATGATTTGGGATAGTGGGATTATTGGGAAAGAATGTTTCTTTACCCTTTTTGAAAACTTTGGTGCATGTATTGCATGCTAGCAATCTCATGGGCCATGCCTTTTTATTACTGTAATACATCATCATGTACATCATGATGATGTTGCTTCAACCATATACATAATTAAAATGGGAAGGACTTTAAATTGTTAGTAATTTGGAATAATTATGATTAATCATGTGCTTTATTAACCCATGCACATGTAAACAGATGTAAAACTGCTCTTTGCAGAAAGTTGCTCAGAGATGCTGGAGATAAGAGGACTTAGATTGGAATATATATGAATAAATGAAATGAAGTTTTATTATTTATTTTTTTCAACAGATAATATATTTCTTAATGTGACTTTTAAAGATTCACGAAAGCTTTATAAATCAGATTTGGATGAATTGAATGGTTTGGACTCAGGAGTGTAAAAATTTAAAAGGGCCCAACTTCATACACCCGCTATCTACTCAGTAGACACCCAACACCACAATATCTCTAAAATACCCTTTTTTTCTTCTGAAATTACAGATGGTTCGACCTCAAAGTTTCGAACCAGTTCGGTGGGGAACTTCCGAACTTAGTAGATTCAATATTAGGGGATGTCTGTGAAAATACAACACTCGATGGTAAACTTATGAATCGGTTCGGTGGGGAACTTCCGAACCATCGTAATCTCGGGAAAAAAATGGAAGTCACGTGTTTCATTAAGGCCATTACGGTTTTTAGCTAGTTTTGAGAATGTCCAATGAGTAGAGGAGAGTTATAAGAGTATGGGCCAATTTAAAATGGACTATTGGCCCAGCGTTATAGCATTGGATCATTTATGCAAGGGTTTTTTTGTACCCCAGCTCTCTCCCACTTAAGCCCCACCTGCTTGAAATTCCCAAATTGCCCTTTGTTTTCTATTTTTTTTTTTTTAAAAAAGGCTCATCGTATATATGTCATTTGGGACATATATCACGATGTGTAATTAAGACATCGTCGTATATATGCCACGAAGAAGTATATACGATTGGCCAGAACTGCACGATCGTATATACTTCTTGGGCCCCTGCCTCTGATATCTTAAATTACACATCGTATATATGTCCCCAAATGACACTATCTGATGAGCCTTAAATTTTTTTCCTAATTTGTAAAAAAAAGGTGCGGTCATGATTTCACTTTCAAAGTTGATCAGCGGTGTAAATTGCGACAAAATCAGCGGTTGGTAATCTTTTACCTCATCTATAAATAGTCACTCCCACCGTCACTATTTTCACACCAAAATTTCAACTTCCTCCTTCTACAACACATCACAAGCGAAGATGATGCAAGCTTAGCTAATGTCATACTACGAGCCTTCCACCTGGCTCGTTCATTCTAATATGGGGTTCTTTGATCATCGGGGCATCATCTTGAAAGATGATGGTATAAGTTCGATGGGAGAGATGTTGTATCGTGTAGTTAAAACACAATATATCATTTCTTTGCTCTTAGCGAAAACTCTGCGGATGGTTCGACGAGAGCAGCGAGCATGAGATAATTAAATATCGTTTATCGGAAGCGGAATGGGTGATGGAGTGCTTCAGCTGATGCGCCATGGATGTCAACACGGGGATGACCTCAACGGATGATGTCCAATCATATTATCTTTAAATGGAAGAGTTACATTCATGCATGCGTAGAAACGAGAAGGACCAGTCGGCGAGATCCTTAGTCGATTAACTCCACCATTTCTCGGATAGTTTCTATTGTATTTTATTTTTATCTGTCTATTTTTATTCAAGTTGTTTATGTTTTATAAGCATGTAACTTTGTTTTATCGAATCAATGAAATCAAAAATTCATGAAACTTCGTAAAATAAATAAAACATCAGAAAAAGTTAATAATAAAGTGCCAATATAATATCAAATACATCAAAAACAAATAAAAAAAATCCCCTAACGGCGTCCCCACCGTCCCTGCGTCCCCATCGTCCCCCCAGCTCCCTGACCACGTCATCGGTCGCGCCATCCCGCCCGACCTATGGAGTGTCCGTCTGGCCGGTTGCGCCATGCGCGATGTCGCCATCACGAATCCCACTTTCTACAAGCGGTCACAACCTCCTAATCCGGTCAAGATTGTATTAGCGTGGCTCGGGAGGGTGTCGGGCTGAGCTCTAGGTGATGGTGGGCGGGTAATAGTCACGGGGATAGAAGCCGAGCGTACCGCATGTAAGTACCTAAATGCTGATCACGAGGCAAAGGCCGTGAGCAACCCGGTAGTGCGCATGATGTCCTCCACGGATGCCATAAAGTGGGCGATCACGAAAGTGCAGCGGTATGGCTCGGACGACCAACGAAGTCCGCAGCGGGATGGTGCGAGTGTACCCAAGCCATCGCGAGCACCTGCTCGGGCATGTGCGGAACTCACGAAGTCGGCTGGGCGATGAAGCCTCTGCAGAGGGGAGATGCGCTCAAAGAGGTCTACACATTGCCTCCTCTCGAATGGTTAGCCCGTGAGACATCCTGCGCCTCGGCTCATCAAGCATCCTCTGTAGTGGTGAGCTTGGTGGTCGAACTTCTTCTTCTGTGGCGCCCGTAGTGGCTCGCTTGACCGGGATATGGCCGGGCAACCTCTCGCCATCAGGGGAAATACCACGTAATCGAGCTGAAATGCGAGATAAAACAACATATTTAATTCACGAGAATTTACAAAAGTCGGTGTGATTTAACAAAAATACAAGAAGTTAAAATGTGTACAGAAATAGGTGGCATACCCTCACAACTGCTGCGTAGTCCTCAAAATAGCGGTGTTCAAGGACTTCATACGTACATGGCGGCTAGTGCACGCACCCAGTGCATAGCCTCAAGAACATACGCACTAAGATCATCCGGGTAGATCGGCCACTAGCCTCGGCCATCTCCGATCTTCGTAGTAGAAGATCTGTAGGTCGGCGCGAAGCAAATAAGCCCTCACGGCCAACGGTGATGTCACCCCCTCCTCCAAGTTACGCTCGTACACCGCTCGACCATTTGAAGGTCATGTCACGGACCCCCACGAGTGTTGTTAGCGGCCCTCGACGTGACACACCAGGATATGTCTCGGTGGTGTGTGGCATACTCAGGAGCTCACAATGATGGCGGGAGGTGTGGCATAGTTCCCCACTGGATGGGAAGGTGCGACAAGCGAGGCGTCGTCGAGTGATCGTCATTTCACCAAATGGCAGAGTGAAATGGCCGAAGTATCTGGTGCCATCTCTCGATAAGCCGGCAACAACTCGTAGCTCTCGTGGCGTGACCGATCTGGAGAAGTGGGGCCAATCTGGAGTCACGACCACGGTGGTGCGCGAACGCTGAACTAGTAGGGTAATGAAGATGGATTCTAGTATGGACTTTGTTGCCATGAGCCCATACTTTGACAACACGATGATCTCTGAAATAAAAATAAATAAATAATGTAAGCAAAAGTCTGGACTATATAAGTTAAATAAATTATTTAAGCAAAAAATGTAAAACTTCACTTAGAGATTCGGCGAGTATAGAAGCTACTGAACATGATACGCGGTCGATGAAGAGAGGTCTCGAGGGCTCCTCGGTGAGTGAGGTGATCCTCCTCGTGATGCCCACGATCCTGGCAGGACTGCTCCTCTGATACTCGTACATGGTAGAGTGCAGTAGTAAATGCTCGACTGAAATTTGCTCTGTTGATACTCGGGAGGTGGGGATGGTAATGAAGAGGTTGAGGATCGTCTTGAGGATCTTTTGTGGATGATCTGTAGGGAGTAGTTTGGGAATGATCTTGAGAAACCGGCCTCCTCCATGCCAATCCTCCTGCTGCGGTAATCCCAGATAAAAGCTCCGGTAGTGATCTTGAGTGCGTCATGAGTCCTCGGTGATACTCGGTGGCTCGGTGATACTCGGTGGTTCGGCTGTCTCTGTCTCCTCGCTGAAGCATGGACTGATTATGCCTCAGAGTCCTCGTGCCGGGCGATGAATGACTCCTCTCTCCGATAGGAGAATACCTCGCGTCTCCCTGCTACATGCTGCCCAGGACACCGCAAGCAAAGGAAAAAAATTAAAAAAATAAATTAAATTGCTCATCGTATTTACATCAACAATGGTGTATATACGATGCTTACTTTAACAAATGCGTATATAGGGTATTAGATGCAGCGTATGTCACGCAGTGGTGAATTCAGGCTAATCAGTATATACGCCTTGCGGGGTATATCACGGTGAAGTAAAAAGTTGCTCGTCGTATAGGGTTACGGTGGAATATATCTGATTGGTGGATTACAGAATTTGTAATACGTATATACGTGCAGTGTGGCGTATATGCATTGAAGGTGAATCAAGCGTAGGTATGACCAATTATGTGAAAAGAAATGGTGATTTTGTAAACAAAGCAGAAATTATTTTGGTCTTTTCATATCTTTGGGTGGGGTTTAAGGGGAGAGGTGGGGGTCAAAAAAAAACCCTTTATGCAAGGCAGCACTATTTAGCCCAGTGTGCAAACATGAGCACATATAGAAAAATTTATTTGTAAAATTAACTTGATTTTTGATAGGCAAAGTGGTTAGAAATTAGTGTGTTAGTTGTTAGAGGGGAGGGGGCGCGTGGTTCCCAACCAGTACACTTACGTTCTTCACCAGCGATGTTCTCTTTCAGCTCAATGTGTGAGTTACCCTTACGGAGCGTAAAATTAAAGTTGAACTATCTGCGGGGGGATAGAAGAGTTAGAGATAGAGAGTGAGAGGGGGAGAGAAAGGAAAGAGAAGAGCTTAGCGAGAAGTTTTCTATTTTTAAATAATTAAATTATTTAAAATATAAAAATAATTAAATTATTTTCTATTTTTAAAGATATGAAATATAAAAATAGTTTGTTTATTTTAAATTATATTTTAGAATATAAAATATAAAAACAATTTATTTAAGTTAAATAAATTTATATTTTATAAAATATAAAATAATTTAATCATTTAAAATAAATATCTAATAAAATCAAAGTAAATATTTTTAAAAAAATAATAAATGAGATGACATGTCAAGAAAACTTAGTCAGTGTCATGTATCAATTAAAATTCTGACATATTAGCATCCCGAGAGTTGAAAAATCTAATTTGGTCAATATTGCGAAATTTGGAAAATAGGGAGACTAAAATTGCACAAAAATAAATAGGGGATCAAAAATTGCATATAATAAAATAGGAGACCAAAATTGCCTAAAATAAAATAGAGTATCGAAATTGCACATTAAATAAAATAGGAGGATAAAAATGCATTTAAGTCAAAAAGTTATTGAATGTTGAAGCCAAAATTGCATTATTGTTTGTTTTCTTTTTTTGTGCTGTGGATGTTGAAACTCCAGATCTCAAATGTTTTGCTTAAGGAGATCTCAAATGCTACAGATCTTGAGCTTCATAATTTGAAGTTTATTTTCTTCTTCAATTTCAGATTTGTAAACTGATTTGAAGGTTGTCTGGAAATTGATTTAAAGGTCTAGGTCGAAGTAGTGCACCTCATCTGCTTTGGCTTATTTGGATCAATGGTGTTGTAAGAAAATTGCCACTAAAATTGATGTGGAATACACATTTTGTTTGGATTATATATGAGAAGTACGAAATAATTTGATTCCGGATATTTGTTTTGCATGTTGTTTGGATTTGTAGATAAATCGACTGGAGTGTTGAAAATGGCTGAAAGTAAATATAAAGGGCACTGTTTGGATTGTGTAATTTTGCCAATGATGTGTTATTGATATTATTGTCATAGAAGCTTGAGATAAATATGTTTTGGCCCTTTTAAGTTTTCAATTCTACCTTGAATTCTTGACACAGTAAATTACTTCTATGCTGGATATTTTGGTATTGACTTAAATATGTTTTTACGTCCACAATAAATATAATATAGTGTGTTTTGAAACGTCCCGCAAAAACTTCTTGTTTTAAAAGTTCTTACATTAACTCAATGTTAAAAAAGCTGCCGATATATGTCAAGCGTTTTTGATGAGTTGTAATTTTATTTTATAATTAAATGGATACTTTAAAGAAGAAGAAGAAATGACTAAAATAAAGCACGTTATATTTGCGAGGGGCCTAAAACATATTTAAACCTTTAATTATTTTACATTTTTACATTGCGTAGTAAGAAACTTGAAAAAAAAACTTTTCATTTGATAAATATATATAAAGGCTAATCTCAAATTGACCTTTTTATGACAAGCAAAAAGAGATACATCTTATCTTATATTTTAATAACTTTCTATTAATGTAACTATCCCAAAGGTGTATTCAAATTAGGCGAATTAAGCGATCTAGAATGAGTCTTGCTAAGACCAAGAGCGCATGAAATCGTCCCGCATTGAAATACCTGAAACTAACATTCCCCCCAACCCTAATTAACATTGTCTAGCTAATAAAAAAAAAAAACTTATTAGTTATTAAGTAGTGTAATTGAATATGTATAATATACTGATGTGTAACTGCGAAATTTTACATTTAAGATAGATTTCAATTTTTTTTAACTCGCCCCCCAGATATTACGTTCTCGCTCAGCCTCCCGACTCGAACCCAAATACGACAGAGTTCTTCTAAAGTTGTATTATGAGTGCGTAAACGAATTGCAAAGAAAGAATGAAAAAAAAAACAACCCTAAATGATACTTTGTAATTTTTTAGTGTATATTTAATTGTTTGTCAAATTTTTGTATATTAGGATTTTTAGAATTTGTGGCACATCTTTTTTATACATGGAGTGATTCTTAAAGAAGTTGCTCATAGAGACTTCCTTAGGGCAAAACATGGGCAATTAAAGTTGACGCTGACTTGTACGATGCAGCTTAAGCCTACTTTTTAAGTTAGGCATTCAATTTGACTTTAAAATATACGACATACTAATTACTCTAATAAAAAGATAGGTGCATTTATACGACTTTAAATCTCTTTTCTACAATACTCTTAATTAAATGTTTTTTTTTTCTTCAGTGTGTTAAGTTTTGGGCCAGAGATTGAGATAATAGCCTCCTACTGTCGTCGTCGTAATATCATTGCATTGGCAATATACAAGAGTGTTATTTTTTCAGATGCTAAGGTCGTAATCATATTTACGGGAACAATCAATTCATTAAGTTTGAAGTTAATTAATTAGTCTTGCAATGAAGTACACATGGATGACACTTGGCATGTGTGATGACTAATAAAGAGAATACAAATTTCAGTGATTGACGAGTTAAGTGAGGCATGAAGGAGTTTGATAAATGATGCCTGCCGCCTTGAGTCCTGAGGCTACTATTTTCGCTCCTGCTTACTAGCTAACAACAACTAACATTTGCTTATAAAAAAAAATACACCAAAAGGGGCCTTTAAGCTGTTTAACTATAATCTAATTGGAACTTAAGTGCTTTTTTATACCAACAGAGTCCTTTAAAAACAATTAACTTAAAATTCCTTCAATCTTCAAAGAATCCTGAAATTGTGGGTTCATCTCCTTTGAAGAAACACCATTGAATGATGTTGTTGTTGATAATGTCTGTTGTTTTATTGTGATAATTCTGTTGCTTGGAAAGCTTTGGACTTGTTCTTTGATGGGTTTTCTTCTCCAATGTGTAAGCAAGAGAGAATTGAGCTACTCATCAACACCACATCCCGTTGTTTTCATATTAATCTTTCAAATGAATAAACACTCCAAGAATAAAAACCTTACCGCCTTTTTTTAATCTAAAAATCGCATACAAGCCAGGAATTGATTCTCCTACGCGACATTACTACAGTTAAGAAATGCTTGAATGGAGAGCAGAATGGATTTCACGCCAAACCAACCAAAATTTCATATTAGGATCGCAGTGATCCTAAACACTTCATAATGAGAACCCACCCAGTTACCGCAACCTGGCTTTCCATATTAAAGGCCTATTTTTCCTTCTTCATAAATAAACACCTCAAGTGATCTAAAAGCTTTTACAGAGAAACAATTAATTGAAAGTTATTTGCTATTTTTCTTATGTGCTTTTGAGAACTTCAAACTAAATGCAGATCTACAAAGGATTGAAAGTGCTGTGACTTGAAATGAAAGAATTGGAGAGTTGTGCATAGTTTGAATGTGAGAAACTCTATTCTTGGAAGAAATAAGGAAGATTGAGGGAAAATTTCTAGGATTTCCGTGAAGAGATGAGTGTTTTCTTCTAACATTGGGGTTGAAGATATAGACAATTTGGGGTTTGGGGTTGAAGATGAAGATGAGTTTGGAGTTGAAGATGCTAGAAGAGTGGCCATAAGAGAAACTTTTGTTGGTTACCGGTAAAGGGTAGTAGCGTAGAATATGATAATATTGTAAAGGGTGTTGGTAGTAAATTATACGGCTATATCGGTCTACGATTATATAAAGCGAAATGATGCCTTTATAAAAAACATTGAGAAATGAATGAATGGGAAAAGTTTACCTCTCAACAAAGATTGAGCTTAGATTGTACAAACTACTTCTCTCTCCCGAATATCGAAAGAAAGATTTTAACATGGTATCATGGCAGGTGGCGATTGTGACAGCGATTCTCTCCTCGTACTTCTCCCGCGACGGCGTTAATCAGCAACAACTTGATGGATTTCGCGAACACTAAATGGATTCACCTCCATCTCCAGAAACTTCGATTCTCGTAACTGCCTTCTCTATGGATTCAGCGGTGGAACAGAGTGGATTAAAGCACACCAACTCCGTCATTTTACGGTTAATCTGTACATTCCTCTTTGAATTTCTTTTCAAAATGCGTCCAGAACACTCACGGCTGTCTACCGTGTAGTCTATGCGTTCAAAAATGGGAACATCGAAGATCAATTGCTCTTAGCGTGGTTGGGTAACCAACAATATCGCGCAGAAATGCTTACGCTGCGAGGATTATTGGATCGAAGCACGGCTAAATGGCTTTGGGACAAAGTTGCATGCCTATTTTGAGATCCACGCTAAAGCGTGGCGTTTCTCCGTTACTCAACTGCCGATCCCTTACTCGAAGAAAGATGTCCCGATCTCAATTTAAGTGAAAAGTGCAACTTCCGTTGATTCGGCGAGCCGTCAGCGAACACTGCTTCGTAGCGAGTACACCTGGACATCATCATTGAGCGACTTCACCGAGACTACGAGTCAATCGATCTCTTATCTCGTGGTAGTACCAACACAACCGGCCCGAGATCAGGTGAAGAGGTTGGAAACCTTACTTCTTGGACATGAAGCTTGCATGGAGCGCTTTTCGCGAATCTACGCTCCGCTTCTAAGTCGGTGAACGGCCTCTTTGCGATTCTGCGTCTTGTAATCGATCTGAAACCTGCATGGCGCGATTCTTCCCGATCTCGTGGATGTGAACTCGTGCCGGGCGTGAGTCTCTGCAATGCGGAGATCGTGAGTGGTCGTGGCGGTGCACGTGGCCGCCGTGGGCCAAGGTCGTAATTGGCGGGAGTAACGCTCGATCGGCAGTATGTCTCAAATCGCCGCACAATGCCTTCGAGTGCTATCGTAAGCTTCAATGGCTTACTGCCGTGCCTCGTGCACCTCGCGTCTTGTGAAACTACTGCTTCCTCGCTACGTATCTTTGCTTAATTTGCTCAACCTTATACAATGACACTTTCCCACCACCACGCTCACTACAAACGCACTTTACTGCTGTACCGTGGGCATGATTACATCCGAATCAAATGTTGAACGCTGTGACTGCACTTTATACACCGAAATGTATCAGTATTCACCGATGCCTTCAGCTGTATGGCTCACTGCTGTATGACGCAAATGGCACTTTTATTACACCCGTGATGCCTGAAGCACGAAGCTCGGGCTTATCTGTACGCTCACCACCTGTGATTTCTACACCATCTGCGACTTCTACACCGTGGTGATACGGCCGCTTTACCATGCATGGATTTCGATTCCACAGCCAAATTCAACTGTAACTATCTCCGTTGAGAGGGTCTGATTGATCGATGGTGGTGAAATGGACAAAGGTGTGAAAGTAGGCGTTGTTAGTAATTCTATCCCCATCAATCTCTCCGTTGATCCTAAAGGGAGTTTATCTTGAAAAACCTACTACACGTACCCGAATATCACGGTGCATTTTTTGAGTATCAAGGTAGGTTTGGAAGAGATATGAATACTTTCTTTTGTAATTTTGCTTTGCTTATTGTTTGGTTAAAATCTCGTGATGCTCCGAAGGTCATGCTTGAAGGTTTGGCGGTCTTGACGTGTCTCTACAGAATTTCTTTAGTTTTACAACACAAGGCTATCCTGCAGGCTTTATTACTACTTCAAAACACATATATTGTTACTCCATACTCTACACATAGCATGCACTTGTAACAATACCTGCTCTACTTCTTGGCATAATGCACTTAATCATCGAAGCTCAAAATTTATCGAACGAAATAAGTGTTAAAATCAGCCTAATATTCCTTTGTATTAATAAAGATACCATTGACTTCTTTGTGCATCTTGTTGTTTAGGTAAGTGCACATGGGGTGCACAATCCGCACGCCACTACTCTGAATACACTACACCACCGCACTTATTTACACTCCGATCTTCGAGGCCCTCCCGCTCCCGTTCAATCAAATCTGCAGTTACATTATTACATGTCTTTTGTGGATGCACTGCTTCAAGCCACATAGTTATATCTCATAGTTAAGAAGTCGTGATGCCTTGATCACATTTGCCGCCACTTCAAGGCCTTGGTAGAGAAACAATTCCACTTTCCTTCTCCAGGTCGTCTGTAACTGATTGGGGTGGAGTAATTTTCATTTCTCGTTCTCCCGATCATTGTAGGAACTGGCATAGAATATAGACTCGTTTTGCCGCCCCATACTGCGTCTAATCGAGTGGGGTGATTGAGCGTGAAACACGGGCACACATTGTGGAACTCGGCCTCCTTTCTGCTTGCTCAAGCAAAGTTGCACTTCGAGCTTTCAGATCATGCTTTCATCACAAGTAAGCTTCTCATAAAACAAAGGCTCCGGCTGCCTCTCTCAGCTTTGACGTTCCATATGTCGAGTTGTTGAAGTCCTGACGCGATTGCCAAGCACTTAGAGTGTTCGGATGTGCATGTTTTCCATTGTTGACTCTACAACAAGTAAGCATAAAACTACAATTTAGATCCAAGGAGTTGTATCTTTACCAGAAGAGGTACTCTCACCGCACGTAAGAGATACAAAATGCTTGTCTCTGATGGTGCGTCCTCTACGTCTCTAAAGATGTAGCATTCAACCAGATTAAGTTCCTATCACGAGTGGCATCCACTCAAGTACTTCTCGTCTCTCCACCGAGCTGATGCCTTTTTGTAAAAAAAAAAACAATGAGAAAATGAATGAATATCGAGAAAAGTTTACTCTAACGATTATTCGATTAGATTAACAAACTCTTCTCCTCTCCCCCGAATATCCAAAGAAAGATTTTAATAAGACAGATGAATAATACCGTAGGTTTGAGATTGAAGATGAAGATGCCACGGCAGACTCGGAATTCTGAACGCGTTTAATGCCGATGCGGATTGTTTTGGAGACACAAAATGAAAAAAAGTTAACGATGTATTAATGCTATACGCGGCTCCAATAAGTGGTACAAAACAAATTAAATAACTAATTTTTTTTTGACCAATTAAATAACTAATTTTACGATTAAATAACTTAAAATGATCCCTGATACATCTTTTGCCTAAAAACAATCTGCTGCAATGTGCATAAGGCCAATAAATTTTGAAAAAAAACAAATAAATTTATTGATTTCCCTTCAATTAATTTGTGTAAAACACCTGACTTTTGAAGCAAGAAGAAATTATAATTGGAGTTTGAATAATTCCTAAAGAATTTTGTGGTAGGGTTGCTTAAATTAGAACCAATTAGAAAAATAAGTAAAACCTATCATTGAATAAAATTCAAGTCAGCAATTGGCTTGAGTAAGAATCCTAATTTTTAGGAGAACTTGGAGAAGAACAATTCCTATTGTATGACTAAGGGCCATAGGAGTTACCCAAGATCGTTTCCTATTTGGGCCACAGTTGACAATCCAAAATGAGTATGATTATAGGACACCCATTTAGGAAGTTACAAATTTGGAAGAGTGCAAAGTCTGTCTTGACTTGAATTTTATATTATTAAAATTTGAGGCTGAGATCATCCTAATTCTCAAAAGAAAATGGAGAGATCCATTACATAAGTTTTGGAAATGTATTCTTTACAAAAAACAATGAATTAGCAAGAGACTTTGCGAGAGAAAATTAGGAGTCCTCTCCTGAAGTCAAAAATTAGCGCAGGACTTTTTGCGAGGAAAAAGAGTCCCTACGCAGAAGTGGCACTGCTTGACGGACATGTGGCAATTAAGCGGCGACATATCAGTGGCTTAAATCACGGCGCCAATTTCAAACCGAATACGCGTTTTTCAAGGCATTTAGCGACGAAATAGCGCTTCCTCAAGCACTGACCTGGCCGTGACATGATGCTTTGCAGATTCTAGGCCATTGGCAAGGTGGCATTTGGCTTGACTTTAGCCGCTAGTCCTCGCTAATTCCCTCGCAGCTGTCATATTTTTTTTTATAATAATCCGAGACCGCCTCTTAACCTCATTTACTCATTAACTATATATTAACTTCTTCTCTTCCAGTTTTAACTTTCTCTTTTCTTCTCATCCCACACCACACCATGACCACCAGCCACCACAGCCACCTACAATTTCTTCTTCTCTTCTCACTCCACTCTCTCCCCTACGTTTACTCTCTTAACCTCTCTTAACTTCTCTTTCTCACTCTCTTCCTCTCTTTCTTCATCCAACACCCACACCACACTCACCACCCGACCAAACCACCACCACCACTCACTCTCTTTTATTCTCTTCCTCCACCGCACCACACCATGAACCACCTTAATACCACCACGTAGATCTCACGACTCACCACCACCACCTCCCACTCACTTTCACCCTTACTCTTCTCCTCCTCTTCTCTCTAATGACCACCTTCCTGACAACCACCACTCACCAGCCCACTATCCAACTCTCTTTCTCCCTTCTTACTCTTACTCTTTCTCATGCTTCCTTCCCTCTCATTTACACCACCACCAATTGGGTACCACACCAACACCACTCTCGCACCTCTCTCTCTCTCTTCGGGAAAATCTGGCTATAATAATAAAAATACTAATAATAAGAATAATGTTAATAATAATAATAATAATACTAATAATAATAATAATAATAATACATCGATAATAATAATAATAATAACAACACTAATAATAATAATACTAATAATAATAATAATAATAATAAATTCGAGTGGTGGCGCCGGGCCGATTTCCGTTTGCCGCGTCATCGGCATTAGCGCGGGGATTAGCCGCTGATTTGTCACTCGCTAATTGGCGATCGACTGCAATTCTCTTCCTCGCTAAATGTGTTAGCTGACCTCTCTGAGAAATCGGCACGATTTGCCACTTCTTTACATTTAAAGCGGGCAAAATCTACTAAATTACGTGGGAGAAACAACATTTGCCACGGACCATAATTAGCGCAGGCTAAATGCACGAAATGCGTTTGCCGCGGAATTTCTGTGGCAAATGTTTCCACAGAACTGCGTGGCAAATTTGTCCGTGCGAACCGAGTATGCGAAAATTTTTCCGCCAGAAATAACCGCAGAATTTTTCCATCGCAAAGTGGTAAGGCAAACTACGACACCTTAAAATCGCATAAATTTTTTTAAAAAAATTTAAAAATATAATAACTTTTTTGACTAGAAGGATCAAAGTTTTGCGTTTGGTTGAAGAAATTACATTGAGTGTTATATCAAACTAATTGTCCTAATAAAACATTTAAAACATAAGCTACTTCACTTCAAACTCAATTACAATCAAATCAATTTGACAAAATCAATTCCAATCAGAATCATGTTTATCAAAAAGCTCATCCCAAATAACACACACATAATTAACTAAGCTAAAAGGTAAAGAGCTCGAGAATCAAAAGAAATCACACATCTAAGTTTATAATCGTTTCCGCTTCCATTGCATTTTATAAAGCGAATTTGTATCATGCGCTGCGGAACTGCTACAACGATTTGATTGAGTAATCTTCTCAAGATTATAAAGTAAATATTAAGGCAAATATTTTAGGCATTTGGCTTGAGATATTCTCGATAAATAAATGATTGCAAAAACCTTGGAGCCTCTTAACTCGCTAACAAATAGTCGAAGATATACTGAAGACAAGCATGAAGAAAAACCCGATCAATGTAAGAACTCTATAATCTCTTGGAGCGAATTATCCATGAAAATCAAATATTTGAGGTTTTACTACTATTATAGGAGTGTGTAAAAAGCAAGCTCTTATGACACGAATTCAAAACAGAGTTATAAAATGGTCAAACACTCCAGACCCTATTTTCATTATCAGCTGGGGATTAATGGCATTACAATCTTGTAGAGCTGTGTATCAAGAACAATAGTAAAGAAAGCACTAGACAATAAAAACCTTGCATTCAAAGCATGTATTCATGATGCTTTTGAACAAATACTTCAAAGAACTAATAATAATAAGCAAGAAAAGAACACAAATAATACAGCACTAGACAATAAAAACCTTGCATTCAAAACGTTATGTATTCAAGGATGCTTTTGAACAAATACTTCAAAGGAGACTAATAATAAAGAAAGAACACAAATAAGAAGCATGTAATATCTTCTAAGGTTAAGAATTAGAACCACTTACAAAATGGAACTTCAAAGGAGACTAATAATTCTACAATGATAAGAATTAGAACACGACAAGAATTAGAACCACGACAAAATGGAACTTCAAAACACAACATAAAACATGTTGTTTCTAAGGATTTTTCTTCACAATATCGGTCCTCGACCATAAAAGCAGGCAAGTATCCCTCGACCAACTAGGTATGCGTGAAACATAAAACAATAAGCTTCGATTCATGAAAGAATCATTCAACTAGAACCAATTCATGGCAAAAACATAAGCTAAGTCTATTCATACACTTGCAAAATCCTAAAGCAGTCCAAATCGAGAAAACAACTTATCTTATATGTTATGAGACTTGTTAAATACAAACCTGATTTTCAAAAGATAAACCAAAAACAAACACATAAAGCAGTTATTGCAATCACTCTCTTACAATCACATACATTATTGAGATCTATAGGAGAATAGGGATAACAAGCTTTATAGTGGATGTAGATTCAAGAACAATCATAGTCACTCAAATCTTTGAGCAACAGAAATTAACCATAAATGCCCAAGCAAATTCTAGATCATGAATAATATCCTATAGTAAATATTCCAAGTTATGGAGGCAAGTATTCAAATTGGAAATCTCAAAAGGAGTGAGTGACGCATCACATGCCATGAGAATAAGTCAAGAAAGCTAGTTTCTAAAAGCACAATTATCCACCATTTTTTCTATCAAATGGAGCGTGCTAGAGACTTAACCTTGGAGTGTGTTTATTATTAACAGCAGTAACTGACTTCATACTTCAGCATTGTAGAAGGAGGTTAGTTTCTCTGAAAACCGTTGGAGTAGTATTAAGCTCTTACCAGAAAGTAAATGATACCGTGGAGGACAGCGTATTAGGAGTGAGTGACAAACAAATTATGTGAGGCATGCTCCCAGGGTTAATACCTTAAACATATTAATCAAAATATTATCATGGACTGTCAGTGGCGTTGCACATAAATGGCATGTACAAGCAATGTATCATTTATATCTATCTAGATATGTAATTCGATCAATAGTAGGAACAACATTTCCAGCCAAATCCTCCAAACTCCTTGTATAACACCTTGTAAATGACAATTACTGTGAAAGATTGAAATGGAATGCACTCACAGTTCTTAAAATGCAAATGAAAAAGTAGTCATCATTGCAAGAAAAAAATTGAAATAAGAAGCTAGAATAAGGCGACATAAATTAGGGGAAATGGGAAGCCAATTATAAATAAGCGACAAGTTATTTTGTGTGGGTACGAATTGTGGGAACTTGATTGATCAACTGACTTTACAAAAGGGGGAGGCAACTTGGGAAATGCTGTGGCGCTCCTTTTTGAAAACACCACCTACATATCCATGCATCTACAATACAAATATACAATCCAATGCCACAGGTGGAGTTGGGAGAAATATACACACAAGAAAATCAGTAAGAATGCCATCTACGTTTATAAATTCTAGGCAAGAGCCCTCTTCAAGAAAAAAACATTTAAAACCACTCAAGAAAATGCCACGACGTTTGCATGTGTCTAATATTATGAGTTTTTGTCTCTTGAATTGTTTTAGCATCAAAATGCATTCAGGAGTATCAGTTACTTCCTCTCCTTAATGTAAAACTAGTAAGCTTCAACAAGTATCTTGAATACACTATCCGGTGTCCCGATTGGGTGCGGTCACGATTTGTCGAAGCAATAATTGCCTCACAGAATAAAATGACAAATTTGTTTACTTTTCTCTCTTAATCTGTAATTTATATTCTTGAAAATATAGAAATGATAAGGCAATGCATCAGGGATTGGGACAGTCAGGTGTAACATCACCACATTGAATCCATGTAAGCTAGAGAAAGTAGGCCATATTAGCACAAATTTACATAAATATTAAATCTAAGCTAATATTGTCAAAACATCGATTACATAACAATGAGTCATCAAAGTTTTCACTCATGCAAAAAAAGTTTGCAAATAATATACTATGATTACTAAAACAATATGTATTGCGAAGTATTAACTTTCTCCTGTCTAAGCTTTGAATAAATAGTTGTGCAGTGGATTGGCATCATGACTAGTTGCCCTGCAATTTTTAATTGGATTAGCACAAGCAAGTGCAAATAACAGAAAAAGTTATACACCAAGAGACTAAACTACTTGTAATGAAACCATGTCATTAGCAGATTTCCAAACCTATTATCATGTTTATATGTCACGTTCTATTGGATTTGAGATTGTGCAGCCTGTAAACACATTCCATAGCATTAATAACAGATTCAAGAAAGTAAAATATACTTTTTTACAGAATTGTTGTTGATACTTACCAAAGAAACTACATGTCTTCTAAAAAATATTGCTACCAAATGTTCTTCAACTTGCCTTTTCATTTCCTTCTCTTCAAGTTGTTTTTGACTTCTCTTCAACATGTAATGTCATTTCTCTCTCATATTCCGCTCTCTTTTATGAATTTGTCACCAATAAGGTTAAAACTAATAGAGGTGACCAAAGTTTGAGTGGCGTCTCACAAGAAGTTTAAAACTAATAGATGTTGGCACCTTGATTGTCAATTTGGTCTACATATTCTTGAAAATATAGAAATGATGTACATAGCGGGCGAGAATGGAGACACCAATCGGATATAAGCCGAGAGAGCAATGAAGTGATCATATCATTTACTGAAACTAAATGTTATTGAAATAACAATCTATACCATAAAAAGATAAAACTAGAGGAACAAGATTAACTTCATTGAGAATCTACAAAATTGTGCAGAAGTTAATAAAGAAATTGAACTTTGGAACAAATAAATTTATTTGTTTCCTTCGAAGAACTTCTAAATCGGTATATCCCGAACTGCATCTAATCAATGAAGAATATGTAAGTTCCTTAAATTTATATAAACAATAAAAAAACAAGATTGGCTCTACTAGATATAATCACTCAAGTGAAGACAGTTCCAAATCCTAGTCCGCTTCTTGAAAATCAAGAATAAAGGGAAAGGCAAAGGGAGGAGTCAATACTAGCTTGATTTTAAATTTTAAATTAGAAAGTAAACCAAGTAGCAAACACATCACATTGACTTGAGTATAGCAAAATGCCTTCAGCGATACGTTCCTAAACTACAGACCATGTGATGAAAAGTTTATGTCTTCTAGGATTATAGTAACTGAGAGGAATATATTTGGGTGTGAAATAAAGTATCCACTTAGTGTCGATTACCTCTGAAGGTGATTTTAAGTTGACTATTTGTTTAATAACAACATTAGGAACCTCATATATACATTTCAATCTCATGAATGCGATGGTTATGTTTTCGCTTCTAAACATATACGTAAGCTGCGCCAATAAGAAACAAGGGGAGTTAGGAGTTGATAGTACAAATACTGCCATCTGAAGATGCAAGAAATGTGCTTTCTAAATTTCTTTTTCCTTTGCCCCCGTCCCACGTAAAGAGCTGGGCCTAGCACTCAAAATCCTCACAGCATAGAGAAAAAGCAGAGGGTTTAGGGAAGTACAAACTTTAAGTAGAATGAATTCAAACAGCATTTTTCAACCTTACCATAACACTTTTGTCAACGGGGAACATCATACCATTTCATTACTGAACATGTGTAAACCACTTCCATTGTAATCGGGCTACCAAACAAAACTAGATATAGCCATGGTAAAGCTGAAAGCGGGAGATTAAGCTATACATTACGGAATAGAATAATCGATTTACCAACCAAATATCACGATTCCATCGTCTTCTGTTCTCGGTGAAAGTAACGCTCATGATCACTGCTTAACTTCGAGGCCGATCAATTTGGAACCCTAGATTTCACCTTGAGAGGAGCCATCAATTTGGAAAGTAGGGTTTGATTTGGAGTTGAGAGTAGAAATGGAACTAAGCGATTCTCGGAAGATATTGAGGGAGTGGTTTTGATTTTCACGTGGGATTAAGGGGAGGAGGGAATTAAAATCGTGAGGGAGGCGCTCGAGAGGGAGAAGAAGGAAAGAGCAACGAGTGTGAAGGAGGGAGGTCTTTGAGATAGGGCAGAAGAAGAAGGCAAGCGCGAGGTGGTGTAAGCGTGGAGGTGAGTGGAGGCGCGGTGGTGGAGTGATGGGGTGAGGAGGCGCCGGAGGTGTGAGCAGGAGGAGAGCAGAGAGTGAAGGTCATGTGAGAGTGAGAGTGAGTGAAAGAAAGATTCGATGATCCTTTTATTTAAAATCCCAATTGAAGCGTTTGCCCGCAGCGTTAACGACCCGGAGATAATGCAATGCGGGCAAAATATCAACGCCAAGTGGCAAATTATCAACGTCGTGGCAAATCCTTACCAAAGCGACATAAGTTTTTTCTCACAATTGATTACGTGGCAAATCCGTCGCAAGTAAAGTACGCAAATTAGCGCGGGGAGATCGATTGTGGCAAGATTAAGCGGAATCGATTTTAGTAACCCAAAATCGCACAACTGACCAAGCTAATTTCTAGGAGAACTTGGAGAAGAACAATTTCTATTGTATGACCATGTATTATAGGAGCACCAAGATCGTTTTCTATTTGGGGCCATGAAGTTGACAATCCAAAATGAGCATGATTATAGCACAGCACCCATTTAGGGAAGTTACAAATTTGAAGAGGTGCCACCAAAGTCACATAACGGTTGGAATTTTATATTACTAAAATTTGAGTTGGAAGATCATACCGATTTCTCAGAAAAGAAATGGAGAGATCCATTCTTTTAAGTTTTGAAATGTATTCACTGCAAAAAAACAAGGAATTAGCGAGAGACTTTGCGAGAGAAAAATTAAGTCCTCGCAAAAGTCAAAAATTAGCGAGGACTTTGCGAGGAAAGAAGTCCACGCATGAAATGCTTGATTAAGCGGCGGAATACACCGCAATGCGCCTTCATCTGGCCTTAATTTCAAAAGCGCTGTTTTGAGCGTTTCGCGTGAAATAGCGATTGGATTCCCTACGCTAATTGAGTGACATGACATGAGCACTGCATGTGATTGGCGGCTGTTATAAAGTGGCATTTAGCGGCCGGAAATAGTGAAGCACTTCGCTAATTCGCCTATGTGTAAATATATTTTATGCAATAATCGAATCCACCTCTTAACCTGCTCTGCTATTTACTCTCTTCTTAACTCTTTCTTTCTCTTCCACTCTCTTCTTCTCTTCTTCTTCTCTCCCACCACCACCACACTGACTACTAGCCACCACAAATCACTGCTCTTCTTCTCTTCTTTAAGCTCCTTTCTCTGCATTTACTCTTAACTCTGTACCTTTCTGCTTCCTCTCTTTTAACTCTCATGCCACCACTGCCGCACCACCAGCCACCACTCACCACCACTCTCTTTTATTCTCTTCCTCCACCCATTCGCCTGCAATACACACTACGGCCACTTGTAAGATCTCAATGACCACTGCCACCACCCCACTCTCTTTCTCCCTTACTCTTCTCTCATACTCTCTCTCGACCACCTTTGCTGTCTGTCTCGGCTCTCTTTCTCGCCTCTTCTCTCCCTTACTCTCTCCTTCCCTACTCTGACACCGCCCACCTTCCCACACCACCACCTACTACTCACTCCTCTCTCTCTCTCTCTTTGGAAAATTTGGTTATAATAATAAAATACTAATAATAGTTTAATAAACGGTAATAATAATATATCTTAATAATAATAATAATAATAACAATAATAATAATACTAATACTATGTGTAATACATAATAATAAACCTACGATTGAGAAGCGTGTCGTCATCGGTTTGGGAAGCCGTAACTCCTCTAAGCGTAGCGAGTGAATTAGCCACGGATATGTCCTGCGCTAATTAGCTGACGACACGTTATAAGCTAAATGTGTAGCGGGGAGGATAGTGAATAATCAAGCCTGTCCTCGCTAATTCCTCGCTAATGGCAATTAGTGACGGAATTGGGCCTTTTAGGCACTGTAGCGATGCATTTATCTCGCCTGAACCAGATATTTTTGTAGTAGTTATATACACATTCGCAAAATAGAATATATATATAAATTAGGCATTTATGTTTTTATACACCTAAAACTTAAGTAATGGGCGATTCGTTTCTTTTTGAAAAATGAAGAGAATCCCCACCACTAAAATTTGGGGGTGGAATAAATGCTCCTATTTTTAAAGCGACAACAACCTCTTACCATAATTTAAAAGCAATGTTATTAACTCAACGACTCCGGTTTGGCCATCGCGACCGGAACGGTGGGATGGATCGGGTCCGAAAGTCACCTATTGGATCAGGTGTTTCTGCATCTGCATGCATTCCGCGACCCCGTGAGCGTAAGGTATCAATCCTGCGACCTGGTGTTTACCTGGGCCACCGACCTGTACAACGTCCGGCTATCATCGAAGCCATTTACTTTTTAAGAGCAATACGTAACTGGAACGAA